>CM055271.1:11860106-12297598 GCA_029237695.1 Conchocele bisecta
GCGCCAGATATTTTTTCACATTCATGGCACTAACCTACTATTCTATTTATCCCGTCAACACCTACAAATTGCTGTAAAATGCAAAAATAGTATTGACTGGATATCAAAAATGTTTCACGGCACCGTGTTTCACGGCACATACGCACTGTGTTGACGGGATAAGATACAGTAACGTTGCAGTGTTCACATATATGGTATACATATTTTCCATCACATTTACGAAGCAAATTTCTTTCAATCAAACGATGATCGGGTATAGAACGGGTCCTTAAAATGATTTAGTAATATCCACCTATATGTAGGGTCCATTGTATATGAATATATTGTATATGAGTATATGATATAACTAATTTCCTAAAATCGGCCACTAATGCGAGTGTCAAAAAGCAAAACAAAATTTGGGGTACCTTGATCATGCTGCAGAAAACAATAAACAGATCACAAATATAGCATATTTTTCTTATTTTCCATGAAAACACATCTTGGTATTTCATTAGAATTGTCTCCAAGGAGACAATTCTAATGAAATGCCAAGACATGTTTTGATTTCGAAGTAAACTATTCAATAATTGCTGTCTGTTGAGGTGTAAACAATAGTGTCATTTTATTTTACCCAATTAAAATACCCAATTGCTTCAGAAATGATGGAGTGAAAATACTCAATTACTAATTCCTTATCTGGAGCCCTATATAATGTTGTTTATTTTAGTTTTGTGAAGCTCTTAGTCGAATTAAGCATAGTGAAACGGAAGTACGTCATGAGCGATCGTCAATTCAAATATGTAGTGTATTACGCAATGCATACGTGTGTATGCTACGGAGCCCCGTAGAGGACATGGACTTTTTCTATTAATTCGTTCCCACGAAATAACAATTCGTTCCCTCAATTTAACAATTCGTTCCCTCGAATTAACAATTCGTTCCCACGATATAACAATTCGTTCCCACGAATTAAGAATTTGTTCCCAAGAAATGACAATTTGTTCCCTCAATTTAACAATTCGTTCCCTGGAATTAACAATTCGTTCCACGATATAACAATTCGTTCCCACGAATTAACAATTCGTTCCCGTGGGAACGAATTATTAATTCGTGAGAACGAATTGTTAAATTGAGGGAACGAATTGTTATAATAATAAAAACAATAATTCTACGTCCCCTGCGGGGCTCCGTAGTATGTGATTGAATACATGGGTATTATTGGTTTTGCGATCAGTGTAGATCCAGATCAGCATGTGCATTCACGCAGTCTGATAAGCATCTGCACTGTTCACCATCCCATCAATGTAGCACAGACATGATGCTAACTAGCAATATAGACCGTTATCAGGTGACATGATGTGCTATTTGATCAGGAGCTACACTAAAAACAAAATTGCTACCACGCTCCAGACTTCTCGCGAGGGTAGCAATTTAACCCCATCTCTTTAATGTAACACATGGACGAGTGATTTTTGCAATCGGTTATCCGGCGTGTTTGATATTTTAGCGATATAAAACTGTCGAAGCAGTATCAGTATATTATTAATAAAGAACATACGCATGCGGAAATTGGTTATTTTAACGTGTCAAGGTGTTTATCTGACATTTACATGTATATCTTTTAAATTTTAAAGCTTCATTTCGTTATGTTGAACAACAAGAGAAATGATGGCTTCCATGGGAAAATGATTTGCGTGTTCTATTAGTGTTGGCAATTTACTAGTACTACATCAAAGATTATTGTTTAAATGTATAAAATATAGAGTTTACTAAATTGTGACCTATATGCAACAGGTTTTGGTATGCACTTCGATTGTAGCCGTATACAACATAATGGAGGCGAATTATTGTAGTTAGAGCTACACAGGTCACGAATTCCTAAAGCCCTCATTTCTCCAGTGACAGCCACACATGTGTAATGAGTACGTGTACTGTATTAACCCTTAGACCTCTACATACAACAATTGTCGTCCGTTGCTTTTATATATTGCCTTATTTCTCAATAAAGACATGTTTTGACAGCACTACAGAATCATTTCCAATGGAAATGATTCTGAAGTGCTGTAAGCATGTTGTAAATTCTGAAGTACTGTCAAAGCATGTTTTTGATGATAAAAATGGAAAATAAACAGCAGACGACAAAACATTAAGATAGCGGTGAAAGGGTTAAAGTGTACGTCAGCGTAAACATACCATTTACAACGTCATCGTTTGTTGCACTTTATCATTATTATTACCTGCGTGATGTCAAGTTAATTGACACACCTCCGTGCATTACGTAATGAAGCCATTTTCTCTGTATTGCCCAGGTATGTCTAGTTACATGTAACTAACAATGTGCTTAATTGCACGTAAAATGCCCGTGTCTGAAAACAATAGGTTGCTTGAATCATGATGCGTAATGCGGTGTAAATATGTGGCTGTCACCGGAGAAATCGGCCTTACGGGCTTTGCAACCAGTGTAAATCCAGATCAGCCTGTTCATCCGCACAGTCTGATCAGGATCTGCACTTATCGTCATTTCATCACTGAAACACCCTTCATGATAAAACAGGCAATGTCGATCGTTAAAGAGGCTACAGGAGTGTGCTGTCTGATCAGGAGCGACACTGGTCACACAGTCTGTAAATTTCACATTAACAATGTTTTCTTGTAAACAATTATTGGATTTACATTTGTTGAGCATAGGCTGCATAAATGTAAATCCATCTCTTGAAATTTTCAGACGATCCTAAATTTGAACTTACGAACATTTTAGTCGTACGAAGTTTAGTGAAACGGGCCCCAGGAGTGTGCTATTTGATCAGGAGCGACACTCTCACACATCACGTAAGCCCCATTTCTCCAGTCACAGCCACATATGTGGGTAATAGTCTTATATGGGGATTTACCTGCAAATCACGGAATATAACACACCCCTGCTCATACAGTTATGCATCCTGAATGTCTTTGAGAAACAATATAAATACGACCCATGTCATGTTAGCTACACACGAAAACTGAACCACACGTGTATTTTAAGTTGAGTACACTTACGTCAACTTTCTCCCCTCAGAAATTGTATTTATCAAGTATTCATGAAAACTGGTGTGCACATACAGTGTGCATGTATGTTGTGTTGATAATTATGTATATCATTCAGATTTTCAAACTATATTTCTTGAAAGTATACATTACTGATGTGCTTGGATGATATTATTTAGACAGTTTGATATAAAGCGATGCACCAGTAACCATACTGTTTGTTCCACATTTTGCTGTCAACGAGGTTTTGTTTGGCTATTAAATGTAAAACATATTTAATTGTGCATGTAAGTTCTTTTTCATGAATGACTAAAAAAGTCACCCTCTACCTTTTTTTATTTGATCCCATTCCATCAAGTATTGATTTTATTGCGAAAAAAATAAACAAATTTCCTGTGGGAAAGAACGAACATGGGTCAAAAAGGAGATATGGAGTGAGATGAAGGGTCGATTTTTTTTATTGTATCTCTTTTTTGGAAAATTACTCCAAAATCTGGCTAGATAGCTTGGAAATTATGCAAGTAAGAAAACGAAAGTTCGATTTTAAAAATCGGTTCACACATTCCAAATTTATTTTATGAACATATTGGTAGCCCCGCTACCACCCCCACCCCTTGTCAATAGTCCATAGAAACGTAATGGCAAAACCCATAAGCCCCATCTCCCCACTCACACCAACATTTAGAGTAATACAGTGAAAATTCTCCCGGCTTAGAGAGGTTTCACTGTAAATCAGGCATTTGATCATGCAGAGCCATAGCTGTGTGCTATGCGATCACGAACATGCATTATCACCTGAGATAAATGACCAAGACACTTATACACAATAATATCACAAGTGTTTTGTTGGTGTCCGGTTTACAGAGATTCCACTGTTTTATTTTCAGACAAAATAAACACCATAATGAATATACAGTTCCTCATCCTAGTCGTGTTGCTAGCAGTCTATGTTGGCCAATGTGAAGGTCGTCCGAGACGGAGGGCACGTACAAATAAGAATATCATTGACACGGTGAAAGACGCAGTCGGGAAAGCGGCCAAAGACGTGGCAGATGCCGGGAAGTTCGCCGTCGAGGCCGTAAAGGGAGCGAGTGAAATGGCCAAAGCGTTTGTGTAAGTGTAATTGATGACAGTAATGTTTCATGCGAGCTACGGTTTATGAGATGCGATGTAGCAACTCTAAAATGGAGTCTAATTAGTAACAGGTGGTTTCAACGGATGGATTTACATTTATTGAGCATAGGCTGCACATGCAGCATATGCTCAATAAATGTAAATCCAATAACTGTTTACAAGAAAACATTGTTAATGTGAAATTTACAGACTATCATAACTTTGCACTTACGAACATTTTAGTTTTATGAAGAATAAATTCAATTTCTGAGGAGAGAAAGTTGACCTAAGTGGCCACAAGTGTGGTGGGATTCAATTACATTGTAAGAACATTACCGAAGCATCATGGATGTCACTAGTTTAGAAATTATATTAGTAAAAGTTAAACATGACTTATTTATATTTATTCCAGCACAGTGTCCATGCTCATACACAACCAACTGCGTTAATCGAGCCCTGATGTTTCTGAACATCTATCTCAACACGCAATCCAGCAGTTCGAGCGTGGGATGTAGTACAGATCAGGCTCATCCAATCAATCTGTTTGATTTTAAGCAGCCACCCTATTTAAGTATTTGGAAATGCAAAATTGAAAAAGTTTGGCAAGATTAGCGTAGACGGTGGTGTATCTGATTCCATTTTTAATTTCAGAGAACTGCGGTTATCGAACCATATAGGGGCGGATAAATATTTCCACGCCAAGGGTAACTATAGGGCGGCCAAACACGGGCCTGGGGGACGATTCGCCGCCAGGGTCATAAGGTGGGTGTCCATTTATATTTGTGCATGTGACGGGAAAAATGGGGCTTATGTTTTTGTGACCAGTGTAGCTCCAGAACAAGTAGCAGACACATATAGCCTTATATCGATCTGTCGTATATTCCTTGTTAGAATAATGACGGGTGTTTCTTTGATGGATTGGTGAACAGTGCAAATCCCGATCAGGCTGAGAAATGGGGAAATGGGGCTTATGTGTTTTGCGACCAGTGTAGATCCGGATCAGCCTGTGCATCCGCACTGTCTGATCAGGATCTGCAATGTTCGCCATTCCATCAAATAAACGTCACATATCTAACAAGCAATATATATCGTTATCAGTGAGCTATTTGATCAGGAGCTACACTGACCAGTAGCCTATTTCATCAACATTGCAAAGTATACTTTAGTAGCAAAGTATACTTTGAGGGAGACATTTTCAATTTTTTTAAAAATTTATTAATTTTTATTATACTGAATTTATTACATTATCACAGCCATTTAATGGCTGTGATAATGTAATAAATTCAGTATAATAATTCTGCATACTTTTAATCATGAAATATATGCATTTGTTAGTTCTATATGAAATAATGCATTTCAGGAAAAATAAATGATTACTCCCTCAAAGTATACTTTGCTAGTAAAGTATACTTTGCAATGTTGATGAAATAGGCTACAGGAATGCCATAAGCCCCATTTCTACATATACCGTCACATTTAAGGAATACAACCATGATCTGTGGTTTTTACGGTGGTATGGAATAATTGGGTGAGTGTAAAGTGCGTCGAGTCAAAAGGACTGCACGCAATAGACCAACTGTTGTCATACCACAGTAAACGCAGCTGTCCATGCTTTTATTATATTTACATTATATTTTGGATAGTTTAAAAAAATGGAAGCAACCAAATAGGGCGTGAAAATTAAGAATCGCATTGCTTTATGTTATTTTTTTCCTATTTCATAGAACAGCGACGTTGTCTGTCAATGGTGTGAAACGTCATGTATCGCCTATTTTTGACTTCAAACAAAGTTTAACTTTAAAGTCGCGCGACGTCACGTGTGGCTAATGCAATGTACTGAGACATACACGCAATACAGTGAATGGGCGTTTCCCTTATGAATTTAGTGTAAATATTTGTTGTTGTGGCTGAAGAAATGAGGCTTATTGGTTTTGCATCCGCACAGTCTGATCAGGATATGCACCTGTCATGATTCAACAGCTTGATTCACTAAGCCTCAACTGTGTACACACCTGGCTCAGCCAATCAAACTGCTGATTACGAGTTGAGATTGCCAATAAATGGTCAGAAACGTTGACATCTGGGCAAGATTAACGCATGCTGTTGTGCATAATGCATGGCGTATTAAATAATCACTCATCTACCAACATATATATGACGGTCACTCATGACGGTTTACTTGGCAATTCAAACGGCATTTGACAAATCTACACCTTGTTGCTACGTCAAGTGTCAGCATGGTTACGAATTTTCAATTCCCACTTCCAGCGATGCCCGTGAGATGTGGCAGGACAATGTGAGCGGCAAAGGGACCGAGGACTCGAACCAGGACCAGGAGGCAAACAAATGGGGCAGGCGTGGTGGCGATCCAAACAAATTCCGACCGGATTCCCTGCCCCCGTATTACAAGTGAAACACTACGTTACTCCCGTACTACAGTGACACCTGGAGGTCCCCATGGTGTCCGGCTTAGAGATGATTCACTGTAAATCTCACATTTGATCATTCTGAGCCATAGTTGTGTGCTATGCGATCACAAACAGACATTATCACCTGAGATAAATGACCAAAAAACTCATGAAAAATAAGATCACAGGTGTTTCCTTGCTGTCTGGTTTAGAGAGGCTTCACTGTACAAGTGAAGCACTCTATTTATAGCTGTATCGTGAGGAATGACAGGCTGCCGTGGACTATTTAACTGTGATAGGTGCGGGGCGATCCACACAAATTCCGACCGGACTCTCTGCCTCCACCCCCACCCCCGTATTACAAATGAAACACTCTATGTTTATACAGTTGAACCTCTCTAAACCGGGCACCCTGGGAGGTCCCCAGGGTGTCCGGATTAGAGAGGTTTCACTAAAAAAAATGAGCGTTCCAAGACGTGCGTGTATGTGCTTTCAAGTATACGTACAGAGTTAATAGTGATACATTATATCGAAACCCATCAACATTTAACCCATTGATCCTATTGGGGTGCCCGGTTTGGAGAGGATCCACTGTGCTGTGAGCAATGACAGGCCGTCGTGGGAAAATCGATGGGAAAGACCAGGGGGCCGATTCACTAAACTTCGTGCGATTATAATGTTCGTAAGTGCAAAATTATGATACTCTGTAAATTTCGCATTAATAATGTTTTCTTGAACATTTCACGAACATTTTAGTCGTACGAAGTTTAATGAAACGGGCACCAGTTTTATAAATATGTTATTGGACTTGGAAAAGCACGACTATCTCCCCATTAGAATTACTTCCGCGGCATCAACGTCAGAAATGGTGGATTGTGTTGCTTTGACGTGACGTTGCTTTCAAGTATTACAATGAAATCAACAAGGCGGAACTAAATAACGTTGCTTTCATTACGCCAGCGGGTTGCGACGCCTTCATGTTGGCGTATATACATGTAGCGTCAATAGCGACACGAGCATTAAAAGCTAAGAATATAATCTTTTTTTTTTCGTTTAAAAATGGTAGAAGATTTATATTATGTGCGACTGGGGAAGACTGGATTATCCAATTATGACGTCACTTCACGATTGCAGAAACATAAACGTGTCTTGGAGTGTTTGTACACCCGAAATACAGTGGACATATCAAAACCCCATACCGTGCGTTCATTCGTCGTTCACACGGAAGCCGATGCATATTCATGTACCACACATCCGCCTGCGTTAATCTTGCCCATTTGTCAACGATTTGTCTAAAGCGATCTCATCTCGTATATCAAGCAGTTTGATTGTCTCAGCCTGAGCTGTAGCACAGCTCAGGCTCAGACAATCAATCTGATTGATTGCAAGCACAATATGCAAGTACATGTATATTTAAATACGAACATTGACACAGATTGTCAAGATTAGCGCAGATGGTGGTGTATCTCTTGCTTTTCAAAAACGATCGGCTTGTAAATTGTACGGTGGAACATTAAAGGTACATGCCCACTCAGTAGGCACAAACTTTTCTTTATATCAGAGACATCATCTGAGACATTTTCTGGCAGAATAAACATTCATTCGCCATTTACATACGTATTGATTGGCATTATTATACATTTTATATCAGACGAAAATTTCCATACTGATATCAGGGGCGATAACCGTGTTTCCTTAAAATATTATCGGACATTACTATTTATTATCTGTATTTTTTGATGTACAATGACCATACTTTATAATCTGTCGAAAATATTATTCTTTCAGGTGACGCATTTAATTAGAATACAAATTAAACATATATCATGCCTCATTTGCATATGAAAATAGCCTGATACCGCCGCGCGTCACTATCAGTAAAATAAATATTACTAGAGGAGTATATCTGTATAGCGGGCACTCGAAATTTTTAGAACTGGTGGAATAGTGACACAAGTATACACATATTTAATTCCTATAAAGAACAGTTTGTGCCTACTGAGTGTGCATGTACCTTTAATGTTCCACCGTACAATTTACAAGCCGATCGTTTTTGAAAAGCAAGAGATACACCACCATACTACCTTTGTTTGCCCACTATACTCTTGTATCAGTCTGTTGTTTTATAATGCAATATACAGACTATGTCCAGAATTTATAGCTATGGACTATAATGACAAATTCAAAGTTATGTTTACTGACAAAAGACTTATTATAAAAAGTACACTGTTTATTCAAAACTGTTTCATGTTAAGAAGTGAAAAGTTGTATAAGTAACATACATTTAACATAATTCTACATGTTTTTCTCGTTTCATACTACATACAATCCGTGTGAGCTCGATCCATTTCCGGTTTCCCCAAATGTCGTGCGGACTGTGGTCGCACACTGTACACCGCCCCACCGGGTCAGTCTCAGTGAGCGATTTCAGCTCATACTTGTTGGAGAGACGGGAAAGGTTGTTATTTACTGGCATGAAACGGGTAAAATAAACCATGATTATCAAGTATTACGAAGACCGACGCATATCTGTACAAGATACACCATATAAATACACTCATCGTATACCATGTGTAAGCATTTGACTAATCTCATGCCATAAACAAAGCCCTTAATCCCACTGCATATCCGTTTTCGCGTGTAGCGTGCCGCTAGTGGCTGCCCATTGTGACCATCCTATCGGGACGGTCGCAGTAAACAATTTAGCAAAGAAATATTCAATTGATACAAAAAAAAAAAATAAAAAATAAAAATGCCCTAAAAAATTATTTTGTTTAATCTAGTTCATAGCATATACAGATCACCTGGTCCGCATTCGTTGTCAGTCATGTGACTTGGTATCGCTCACTCTGACCCTCAAGCCTTTGGCGGGACGGTCACAGTGGCCGATTAAAAGTCATATTATACACGTACATCACATGCACAATGTAAGTGTCGTGTTCTGTGTCTGGCATGAAATGGATTATTAATTCTGAAATTAAAATACACTTTGGTACAGACAACCAAGAAACATTATGAGAAATAGTATACAACCCAAGCTTAATGTATTAAACACTATACACTCGTCCTATTGACTCATCTCATATCATATACACATGTATACCTTATTGCTTTATTTCATTCCAGGTCGACCGCCGCAACATGTTGTGATCGTGCATTGGACCGTCCATTTCGGATGGTTCACATGGGCGGTCAAGACGTGCAGTTACACATTGCAATGTGTCGTAATACTGTGTATATGATATGAAATGGGTTAATTACCGTCATATTACCGATTTTCATTTCTCATTATAATGAAAGAAGTGACTCGTAAGCCATTCATATGGCTGGGTGCTGAGCAACATATCATACCAATATGCCTTAAGCGAACAAAATGTATGTAAATATTCGTGTATGTATGCTGTTCACATGTGTCACGATAATAAATTATACTACTACTACATATATTTACGTGAATTGCCACTGCGCTTGCAATGTTAAATTAATAGTACATCAATAAGGTCCACGCCTCGCTATTGGCCGGCAATATCGCTGTTCCATGAATTGCACAAACTGATTTAACACACGATGCTCTTAACTGTAGTGTCATATTTGGTTATTTACACTTTTGAAACTATCAGAAAATGCAATGTAGTTATAAGTAGTTATAAGTAATACAACCATTTGTTGTGTTTAAAGTTTGCGACGACTACTCCGAACTCCACGCACTTTAAGCAGACCAACTATTTCACTTACCACAGTAAACCCAACAATTCCCTAATTAAATGATATTCATTTTGTATATATATGCATGTACATGCTCCATGACTGTGATGTGATAAATGAATTATTTTATTTAATGTTGTGCATGTAGTATGTGTATACATGTAAATAAACCATATTTCACAACATGTACTGTGCTATATTGTTTTAATATAATACCCCCCCCCCCCCACCACCAAATAACACAATTAGAAAATGGGCTTATATACGTGTTGACCAGTCTAAATCCCAATCATTTCGATACGGATGTACGGTTTTACTAGAAAGAACATAAATATGGCTGTGGCTGGATAAATAGAGAATCGTAGGTTAGTGCCGTTAATGGGAAAAAATATCTGGCAAACAATTATTGAATTTACATTTATTGAGCATAGGCTGCATATGTAAATCCATCAATTGAAATTTTCAGACGATTCTAAACTTGCGCTTACGAACATTTTAGTCGTACAAAGTTTAGTGAAACGGGTCCCTGTTCCACGAATTTCGACAAAATGACGTAAAACATGATGATTCTTAATTTTAACTCAATATTTAGTTATTTCAAGTGTTGAAGCAATCCGAAAATTCAATGAAAATATAAATTAAAAAAATATTTGTTTCTGTGTTTCGCAAAACATTTGGTCTGCTTAAAGTTGCGAGGAGTCAATATTCGGACTGCTCGCAAACTCTAAACGGACGAAATAATTTACGCACCACCGGAAACGTAACATCCCATGGTTTTATTCCTTAATTACAAAACGCATAATTAGTTTATGTAAACTGTAATCTATCAAACTATGGCATGTTGAACGTGAGGTAAATCGCAATATACTGACAATACATACATCGATAGTACATCGCGATTCACATGACCAGCATAGTCTCGGATCAAATGTAAATACATGTATATGTATGCACATACAGTTCAGTGTAAAAGTAAAACTTTATTTAGTATTGTCAATTGAAACATATTCAAAAGATGGTTTACGACCGCGTCCCGAGTGTAAGAATATAACGGCATACACATGTACGAGTACATTGGTGTCAAAATGATGATGTATGTTCAGGAACGTAAACAGCATTGTGGTTAACATTAACGTAAAATGTCATTCACATATATTTGCACATGAATATGCATGTTACATTTGACATATATGGTGGTTCGTTATGGACATTTTGTCGCTTTAAACATTAAGAACATTTAAAGGTTGCATTTCTTTCCTGAGAAGAGACTAAGTACATGAACCTTAACCCTTTCACCCATCAGTAACTGGAATGGAGTTTGATATGTTACTTTTCCAACCAATCCAACCGTCGCAACATGCTTTTCAGACTAGTCCATTTATGAAAATAGGGTGTTTTTGTTCTCAAGAAATGGGGAAATTACTTGCAAAAAGTGCAAATCCTGATGAGACGGCTCGTTACGAGCCGGCTCATCTGGCTATGCACTGTTTGCAAACACCGCTATAGCGGGCGTTCGGGTTCAAAGGGTTAACATCGTATATACGTATTTAAGATAAGGACTTTTCTTTTTGTTTAACATGTTTAAGGACACACTGACATTAAAGTGTGTTCCTTCGCTTCTACATATATATCACGTTGAAACGAATATAAAGCACCTAAATGTCAATCATTCGTTTTCTAACCATTACACAAATACCCGATGTAAATGTTCAATTATTGATACATGGTACCTTAGACATCTTGCTGTTTGGCAATAATGACTTATCCCACGAAGATAACGTTAAAATCTTTCACGCTGTGCAAACATATATCCTCCGAAGTATAAGATTTTTGTGAATCAAGTACGTATGTATTGCGATGTTTGATGTGTTTTTCATAAATCATTGTATATGTGGCTATTTCACAATCCCATGAGAAGACGACGTGGACCCTCCTGTAGAAAATGCATATATTTACAATAGTTTTATGATTGTTATTTACTTTTCATGTTTATTTTTGTCTATGTTAATTTCCTTTGTCTATCTTTTTAGTTAGGTGTTGTTCTCTTTCTGATCCTCGTATTATTATTTGTTATCTTTGTTTTAAGCTGAAAATTAGCTCAAACCCCTTTTTCTATATTATTACCAAAAATCCGTAAACATAATACACACTTGAATTGTATCTGCCATGTTTGCATCGAGACCATAGCGGTTTTTTTTAGATTTGTAAGAGTTATGTCCGCCTTGGACCCTAATTACCTTGTTCAATGAGAGGAACTCTATAAAATAGCAATATTTCGTTCCAATCCTCTTTACACTGCTTGTATACCGAAAAATGATGTAAATTATTATTTAATAAAATATGTTTATATCAATCATTCGTTTCATAATATTCGGCTACGCGCGGATACGATACGGGACGATGATACAAAATGTCCCTAATTCGCTACCATAGATATAATAATTAATTGCCGGTAATCAACTGGCGCGCTCCAACTATCCTAGTAGGAGTTAAACCACAAAATGTTTGGAAAAAAAGAAGGATCCTTCTAAATTACCTGGAAGAATAGGTGACGTCAAATGTCGGCCCGACATAAATAAGGCCAATTCTTGAGGGTTGTCATTCCTCCGTTGTTCTCGTCGTTGGATCTTGCCAAGTAAGTAAATAATTATATAGTAAAGGTACATGCCCACTCAATAGGCACAAACGGTTCTTTATAGGAATTAAATAAGTGTATAACTGTGTAACTATTCCACCAGTTCTAAAGATTACGAGTGGCCGCTATACAATGTAATCATTTAATAATATTTATATTACTGACAGTGACGCGCGTTGGTATAAGGCTATTATCATTTTCAAATGAGGCATAGTATTTTTTTTAATTATTTATACTAATTAAACGCGTGACTTAAACAAATAATATTTTCGACAGATTATAAAGTATGAAAATTGCACATCAAAAATAAAGACAGAGTATAAATAGACATGTCCGTTAACATTTTAAGGAAACACGGTTATCGCCCCTGATATCAGTGTGGAAAGTTACGTCTGATGTATAATAATGTCAATCAATACGTGTGGTAATGGTGATTGAATGTTTATTTTGCCAGAAAATGTCTCAGATGATGTCTCCGATATAAAGAACAGTATGTGCCTACTGAGTGGGCATATACATTTAACTGTTACTGTAATAATTGGTTACACCATCTTAAATGTAGATTTCCAGTTCATGTAACTTATTTTATTACATAAAATGGGCTTTCGCAGTGCAATAACACAGTACTAAATATAGTAATGCATGTGATAAATTAACCGGTACATAAGTTAAACATGTTACCAGACCAGTACATCTTCAAATCATGATACAGTGCTAAGGCAATAATATAATCTAACATATATATTTATTTAATTGAATATGCATTAAACCCATTAACTGATTCCATAATCCTGTTTAGATCAGTAAGCTCGTTCAAAAATGTTATATTGAATAATAAATCTCAAACTTGTGTAAGATAATCTAGATTTGTAAATACACATACATATCATAACATTAATTACTGAATTTCAGGTTCGACTATGCCCAGCCGTGGGTAAACGGTTGCCGTGGCACACGGGAACTGTTTGAATCCCAAGACCGTAGGTCGCGGGTTCAAACAGTTCCCGAGTGCCACGGCAAACGTTTACCCACGGATGGACATGGTCGAACGTTATTGTCACATTTCCGTTGGAAATATCGTGTAAATTGAGCATATATGCAGTACTTTCGGTACTTTGATAATCTGCTCCATTCAAACAGCTGATTTACACATACATGTTCCGGGGCCACGGTGCACATCGCGTGATGCAGCCGCATCAATTTCAAAGTTTTAGTGCGACCGTTGTGAACTGGTCTGGTGACGTAATGGTGCGTTCTAGTAACGTCATGAGACACACGCATTGCGTAGGTGTTGGTTTGGCCCCGGAATGTCTACAGCCATGGTCAAACAGCACGCGCTGTACGTTTCAATACTGCTGTGAGCGGTGTCGAACAACGAAAAAAAAAAAAAAAAATGTATTATGAACAACAGTTAGTCTGTTTAAAGTGCGTGGAGTCCGAAGTAAACGCAACTGCCCATGGTTTTATTACTTATATTCACACTGCATTTGCTGATAGTTTCAAAGATGTAAATAACCATATACGGCGTAAAAGGTAGGAATCTTATTGTTTTACGTCGTTTTGTCGCAATTCATGGAACAGCGACGTTGCCGGTCAATAGCGTGACGTTATTGATAACGATGATGAATGTCACGTAATTTAATTACGTCAAACATACAGGTACAAGTACATATAGAGACGAACATTAACCGTTTTAATGTTAGTTTTTACGCGACGGAGAAACGAACAGAGTCCCTACCGATAGTAATAAAGAACAGCAACGCCTACATTAAGTATACACCCGCCCGCGCTAATCTTGCTAATCTTTGTCAGTTTTCTTATTTCAAAATACGTGTAATATAAAATACATACATATATTGCATTGAACAGATACCAGCTACTCGCGACAAGATGAAAGTGGCTCTCCACGTAGTGTCTGGTCATTCATTAACTATTTTCTCGGATCATACATACATAGTTACAATGTTACGTATATACAATTTACATTGAACAGATACCAAATATTCGCGGAAAGATGAAATTGTCTCCCCTGGTACATACATGTATATTGATTCGCCATATGTTGTAAAAATCGGATCATACATACATACATACAAGTATACACACTTTACATTGAACAGATACCAAATAATTGCGGCAAGATGGAATTGTCTCTCATTGTAGTGACTGGTTATTAAGTATTTTGTCAGGTCATTTATACGGATGAGACACGCCATGTGATTTCGTACCTTCGGACATCTGCGTAATTTCATGAAATACGTTTATAAATTTACAATATGTTTCATAATAACATAAAAAGTTGACAAAATTGTCAGAGTACATGCGGAATATAATTCCGCATGTACCCTGACAATTTGGTCTACTTTTGACGCCATTTAAGGACAATATTGTAAATTTTGTAAACGTATTTCATGAAAGTAAGCATGAAATCACATGGCATATCCCATATACGCACTATGCATCTCCTTGTTCGTGGATTGGCTGATCGAGATTCATTTTGTATGATCATACACATACAATGTGTACACTCATTGCATTAAATATGTACCAAATACTTGCGGCAAAATGACACCTTGTAGTGGCCGGTCATTATATACAAAAAACTTTTGTCAGGTCATCAGCTCATATACATGTATATGTATGAGTAACGCCATGTGATTTTGTACATTCGGACATCTGCGTAATTTCATGAAGTACGTTTACAAATTTACAATATTTTTCATAATAACATCAAAATTTGACAAAATTGTCAGAGTACAATATAATTCCGCATGTACCCTGACGATTTGGTCTACTTTTGACGCCATTTAAGGACAATATTGTAAATTTTGTAAACGTATTTCATGAAATTACGCATGGAATCACATAGCGTATCCCATATACACACTTTGCATCTCATGGATTGGCTGATCAAGAGTCATTTTGTCGGATTTGTCATAATAAAGTCAGAAGTTGACAAAAGTGTCAGAGTACATGCGGAATATAAGGACAAAATTGTAAATTTTGGAAACAAATTTCATGAAATTACGCAGATGTCCGAAGGTACAAAATCACATGGCGTGTCTCATTGTATACACACTTGCATTGAACAGATACCAAATACACGCGACAAGATGAAATTGTCTCTCCTGGTCGTGGCCATATTCCTGGCGCTCTGAGTCTAATAATCGGAGGGATGGTGGAGAAGTAGATTAAATGATCTCCCCTTGTACATGTAGCTGCTGGTTATCAGTCAGTTTGGTCATACATACATTATGCTATTTGCATTGAACAGACACCAAATACTTTTAGCAAGATGAAGTACTTCCTTTGTAGTTGCTGGTCACTACGTATGTTCGGTCATGCTATTTACACATATACCACCGCCCGCGCTAATCTTGACAATATGTGTGAGTTTCTAATTACAAATTTGCTTCAATATAATTGTGATTGAAAGCAAGCATCTTGATTGGCTGAGCCTGTGCTACAGCTCAGGCACAGCCAATCAAACTACTTGATTATCAGTTGATATTGCCAATATTTGTTCGGAAACGTCGATATATATTATACACCAAATGAAACTGTATTATGTCTACAATGCCAATATACAATAATTTGTACAGAAAATTCTGACGTGCGTACTGAGCCCAGATATTATGAAACACCCTGTATGTGCAATGTTAACGCAGGCGGTGGTGTACAATCAATACACACTTTCAAGGTGCATGATCACGTGGTTACAACAACAACAACGTCGCCCACTCGAAAGTAGATATTATTTGATATTTTCATTAATATGCAACGGATTTTGATGAAATATGGCGCAGCAAACGCGTCTTCATGAGATGCATTTGGTGGTCTATGGAGTTTTGCACAGACTTATGTCGTTTTTACAAAGAATCGATTTCCGTGTCGGAATCACGGCAATCAATTTGTCGCAAAAACGACAGAAATTTATGCGAAAATACAGAGACCACCAAATGCAGCTTAACAAGACGCGTTTGATGCGCCATATTTCATCAAAATCCGTTACGTAATAAGGACAACATACAAGAATACGTACTTTGAATCGGATGGATTCTAGAAGTTTCAGTACTTGTTGTTGTTGTTGTTAGTACCACGTAATCATACACCTTGACTTTGCAGATACCAAATACTCGCGACAAGATGAAAGTGACTCTCCTTGTCGTGGCCATACTCCTGGCACTCTGCGTCTGCCAAACCGAGGGCTGGTGGGGTAGCAGGTCTAGCAGGTCTAGCCGGACATTCGGATCTAAGGTCAAGACCGTAGTGAACAAGGCAAAGGGGATGATGAGAAAAGCGATGGATAAAGTGAAAAAGGCGGGGAGTTTCGGGGTGGGTGCAGCGAAGGGATCAGTGGAAATGGCTAAAGCGTACAAGTAAGAAGCACTACATGGTGTGTGTTTGCTTTAATAGTTTGACTGTTCTGTATACGTTTAAATTCAAATACTAGTAAGCGACTTTCACTTAAACGTCATATGAATATAAAAATATAATGTTAAAATATGCATGTATTTTATAAACTGGTAGATGATGACAATACAAGCGAGCGACATGCAGAAAACCCGATGCAAAAATATAATCCGATCAAAAGTTATGCAAGTTTTTATAATTGTACATTTTATGGAAATTTATGCAAATTACATTTTTCATTTTATTTCATCATAAATAATTATTATCAAGTTCATGTAATAAAATAATCAGAAAAAGATCTCTTAGACTTATATAAATAAATATAAAAAAGTAATTGTTCATTGATGACGGCATAGTGGAACTAACATATTTGAGCTAATTTAAATGTTCAAACTTTTGTAACTTTTTTAACATTTGTTATTTTTGCATGCGGGTTTCAGAATTTATTTCATATTATCAAATTGTGTTATTTAATTGTGTTAAAAAAAGTTGTTCAATTGACCTTTAATATGCAGGGGTCGTTTCACCCAACTTCTTACGACTAAAATGTTCGTAAGTGCAAAATTATGTAAAGTCTGTAAATTTCACATTAACAATGTTTTCTTGTAAACAATTATTGGATTCACATTTATTGCAATAAATGTAAATCCATCAATTGAAATTTCCAGACGATCCTAAATTTTCACTTACGAACATTTTAGTCGTATGAAGTTTGGTGAAACGGGCCCCAGCTGTACATGGTATATTCCTTACATATTGAGTTTCGCTTAAGTCAGTACCAGTAGCTGATTTCATCAAAATTGCAAAGTATACTTTCCTAGCAAAGTATACTTTGGGGGAGCAATCATTGATTTTTCCGAAATGCATTATTTCATGCAGAACTAACGATTGCATATATTTGATGATTAAAACTATGCAGAATTATTATACTGAATGTATTACATTATCACAGCCAAAATTGGCTGTGATAATGTAATAAATTCAGTATAATAAAAATTAATAAATTTATTCTAAAATTGAAAATTTCTCCCTCAAAGTATACTTTGCTAGGAAAGTATACTTTGCAATGTTGATGAAATAGGCCCCAGGAACCGCTTGTGTCGTATGAAATATTGCACAATCCGTGACACAAACAAACATGTGAAATGAAACCGAGCTTGCAATGCATATTTTCTATTAATCCGTGCAGTACCACGATTATCATGGATCAGGGAGCCGTTTCACTGAACTTCGTACGACTAAAATGTTCGTAAGTGGAAACTAATGATAGTCTTAAATTCCACATTAACAATGTTTATGCAGACTATGCTCAATAAATGTAAATTCATCAATTTAAATTTCCAGACGATCCTAGATTTGCACTGACGATCATCTTAGTCGTAAAATGTTTAGTGAAACGGGCCCCTATTACGGAAGCCCATTAGGGCCACTTCACTTTTTTTATCTTTTCTTGTATTTTCGAGATCTTTTCTGGAATTTTCAATAAACATTCCTGAATTTTCAATATCTTTTTTTGAATTTTCAAGTTATTTTCTTGAATTTTCAAGATCTTTTCTTGAATTTTCAAGAAAAGATCTTGAAAATTCAAGAAAAGAACTTGAAAATTCAAGATTTCAAGGTGTTTTCTTGAATTTTCAAGTTCTTTTCTTGAATTTTCAATATCTTTTCTTGAAAATTCAAGAAAAGATCTTGAAAATTCAAAGATCTCTTCTTGAAAATTCAAGAAAAGATCTTGAAAATTGAAGAAAAGAACTTGAAAATTCAAGAAAACATCTTGAATAAATGGAAATTAAAAAAAAGTGAAGTGGCCCTAATGGGCTTCCGTACCCTGTTGACTATGTATTGTCTTAATTACAGGCAAATGCGAGACTCGAACTTCATCGGAGGGGACAAATACTTCCATGCTAAAGGCAACCATAACGCCGCAAAACACGGACCGGGCGGAAAGTTCGCTGCAAAGGTCATAAGGTCAGTTTCCGTACTATTTGATGCATGTCCATTTGGCCGGACACCAACACATGACCCTGTGCCAAATAGCATATGCATGTACATTTCATGATATAATATGCAGATGCATGTACACTGCGCTTGTAATGTTCATGCACTACAATGAGCATTATAGTGCACTGTAGTTCACGACCTCTTTCACCAATGTAAGCTTCGAAGTGCACGATACTGCACGATATAGTACACCGTGTTGTTTAAGTCTCGTGCACTAAGTGTTACCTTTAGCTCAAGTATGTATACGTTGTGTTATTTGAAGCGAACAAGCCAACCCCTATGTAATGCATGTGTCTCATGACGTTACTAGAACGCGCCATTACGTCACCAGGCCAGTTCACAACGGTCGCAATGAATTTTGAAATTGATGCGGCTGCATCACGCGACGTGTACTGCAGCCCCGGAATATGTATGTGTAAATCAGCTGTTTGAATGGAGCAGATTATCAAATTACCGAAAGTATTGCATATATGCTCGAATTGCATATTTCCAACGGAAACGTAAATATTACGTTCGACCATGTCTAGCCGTGGATAAACGTTTGCCGTGCCCCTCGGGAACTGTTTGAACAATCGGCTTACGGCCTTGGTGTTCAAATAGTTCCCTCGTGCCACGGAAAATATTTACACACGGCTGGACATTGTCGAGCCTTATAGTTATGTGAGACTCAGTGCCTTTAATATACATACATGTACACGTACCATATTGTATTGCCCTTCTCTACACCGTCGCCTGTGTTAACATTGCCCAGATGTCAACGTTTCTGAACATTGGCAATCGTAACTCAGCTCAGGCTGAGCCAATCAAGCTATTTGAGTTTAAGCACTATATGCAAGTATTTGAAACAAGGGTTATTACGAAGCTAATCCAACCTCTGGCAGCCTTGATAATCAAAACAAATTTACGCATTTCCCTTGTAAACAAGGTGAAGACCTAGACAGACGCACATCGTGGCCAAATGTTATCAAAATTGATGAAGCGGTTCATGAGTTAGGCCTATCAAAAAAAATTCTTTGTTTAGGGGAACGGGCTCAAAATCCAGTAGGGTAGGTAGGGATTTTTTATTTTTTTATTTTATTTTTTTTTTATAAATGAAGCTGTAAATCGTTAAATACAACATGTACCTTGTTTACTTTATATGCCATTAGTTGTAGTATGAATATTAATTAAGCTCACAATTCATTGTATATTCTGGTGGATATTTTGCATCAAAAGAACACACAGAATGCACATGAAACTGTACATCCTGTATGGAATATAATATATTATGTCAAAAATTATCTATTATAGTGTTTAATTCAAACCCAAAAGCCATCTGTAAATGCACATGAATTTGTGTTCAGAATAAATAAGACTTGACCCAAAACTTAATCCATGGTTTAATGCCGAAGACGCTGATGCACAGGTGTTTGTTTGTTTGTTTGTTGGTGCTTAACGGCCGTTCAACAGCTAAGGTCATTTAAGGCCGGGTCAATGGGTTTAGTACTATGGGGGGACAAATGCCTGTACAAATGGGGGGAAAATCCCAAAATCAGAACTGAATATTTACAATACGAAAACTATATATTCAGCCCTGAAATCAGAATAATCATGATTTGATGCCTGATTTCTACACGTGAGCACTGCTCGCAATTATACAATGGTATCATGTCCGCAAACACTGGTGAACTAGCTATAGTGAAAATGTGAAATGTTCGTCTTTCTGGAGAATGTTGGCATACATCTATGTTTATACGTAACAAGATGCGAGTCCCACTAGACGAAACCCCAGCCATGGTGCCAATTGGCAATTTCTGTTGTTGTTGTTGATTGTAGGCTTACAGTGTTGTCCGGTGATTTCTAAGCTAAGGAAACAATAACGTAACCGATCTATAAATATCGCATATTCAGACCTACAACGTTATATGCATAATAACTCGCCATTTCGCCGTATTTCTACGAAATATCATGCAATGAAACAAAGTGCATCAATGTAAACGGCCGCCATTTGTGAACTCACGTTGGGTATTCCCCGAAAATCTGGATGTCTGGTGTACTTGCGCAGTGCGATTTTAGTGACGTCAGTTAATGATATTTGTCTATGGTGGCCAATACACGCCAACATGACTGTCATTTCTACGTTCAGGGAAGGGGGTCAATAAGTCAGCAAGTGATCAATTACAGTCAGGGAACAAATTAATGACAGCATAACACATCCAGCGTAGATTAATACCCAGATTAATGCAAGTACTCAAACTACTACAAAAAAAAAATATTCAAACAAGTTTGGGCTTCCATACATTGAAAATGTTGTAGTAGTTTCCCCAATGACGTCATTTGTATGTTTTAATATACTCGATCCGGGTCCAACTATTTCATTCACAAAACAGAAGTAAACATGGTTTTGACAGACGATGTCTTCTGCAAAATGTAATTGTTTTTGAGGAATAAAACGTATGCATGTATTCGGTTACGAAGATTAAAACTGACACAAAACACTTGTACTCACCAAATATACTTAGACTGGCAAAATATCGACAGAAGTTGTATAGTTTATGAAAAGGTTGACTTCTAATATACCGACACCAGGTAGCGAGAGGTTGAAAATGCGAATTAAAGAGGTACGCGAAATCACCGGATGCACAAAATCACCGGCCACAATTGTATATTCGGATAACCTCTGCAGTTACCGCAATGCTTGTCCCGGCGCTTCGTTTTCGCCGCACCTAGAGTCGTAAGACGGTCGCGAGTGTAAAAAAAGATGGGTTGTTTAATATATCGGGTATTAAAATGTCATTTACCAACAAAGTTGCATGATATTTTGCGAGACAAAAGTCACAAGGAGAGGGATAAAAATTAACAAAATGAACAAAATAGACACAAACATTTTTTCTTCTTCTGAAATGTGGAAAAAAAAATAGGGTCGGCACATTTTGTTAATAAAATAGCAGGTAGGGTCGGGTGCCCCTAAACAAACAATTTTTTTTGATAGGCCTTATTGAAAAATGAAAAGTGTTACTAACGTACGTACATGGACTAACGCTATATCCCCGCTTGCCTACGTATCGGCGAGGGGATACAAATGACAAAGGATGACATGACGGCTGTGTACATGTATCTGAGACCCTGGGGCCGTTTCACCAAACTTCGTACTACTAAAATGTTTGTATGTGCAAAATTGTCATAGTCTGTAAAGTTCACATTAACATTGTTTTCTTGTAAACAATTATTGGACTTACATTTATTGATAATAGGCTGCATATGCAGCCTGTGCTCAATTACATGTAAGTCCAATAATTGAAATTTCCAGACTATCATAAATTTGCACTTACGAACATTTTAGTCGTACGAAGTTTAGTGAAACAGGCCCCAGTTCCTTTAACACAAGTGTACAAGTGTCCATTATTATTCGAGAGCTCGCAAAGAATAATACAACCAACATCCAAAGTTGAGGTCTTTAAGCTTTTATGCAAATGAGCATACAATTATGTCGGTCGCAGCACATATTGTGTAGGTTGAACTTTTGAAAAACACAGGTCTTACGCCATAAAAATAGTTCTAACAACTTAGCTTGATCGCCTTTTCAGTGTAATAAATGTTTTGTTTGTTTTTTGTCTGTGCTAACTTCATGTTATAGCAATTTGTTCCGTATTCTCAGGATGGGACGATCAACTGCCATGATACTCGAGTATTCGCGATTCGTAACTCCATGATTCGGTGATCGAATACAAACTTCTATTTCGGTTGTCATTCTCAGAATAGAAATCTATTTATTTATCATTTTGTGTTTTCCAAAAATCTATTTTAACTCGTTGTTGTTCTTGTTGTTGTTGCAGTGAAATTCCCGCGCTTATCTTTCGCAAACACTTTCCACTCTAGATTAATTATTAGTCTATGTGTCATCCAAAAACACATACTGCGAATAATTTCAGGACGTTCAGTCCTTTGATATTTCTATGTTCTTTCCTACTTGCAGTGACGCCCGGGAGGGGTGGCAGGGCAGTGTGAGTGGGCGTGGTCACGAGGATACGGCCGCCGACCAGGCAGCCAATGAATGGGGCAGAAATGGTGGTGACCCCAATAAGTTCAGACCCAAAGGACTTGACAAGAAATACCGGAAATAGACAGTGGATTTCATCCGGACATTTTCACAACAATTTGGGACACCACCGTCCTTGATAATCTTGCAAATATTTGAATTTATTGTTATTTCAAAATACTTGACTATTGTGCTTGAAATCAAGCAGCTTGATTTGCTGAGCCTGAGTTGTGCTACAGTTCAGGCTCAGCCAATCACACTGCTGGATTGCGAGTTGAGATTGCCAATAGATGTTCAGAAACGTTGCCATCTGGGGCCCGTTTCACTAAACTGGAAATTTCAATTTATGGATTTACATTTATTGAGCATAGGCTGCATACGCAGCCTATGCTCAATACATGTAAATCCAATAATTGTTTACAAGAAAACATTGTTAATGTGAAATTTACAGACCATTATAATTTTGCACTTTTTAGTCGTACTAAGTTTAGTGAAACAGGACAAGATTAACGCAGACGGTTGTGTATGATATCTTATGATGCTAATGTTAGATTTATAATAATATCAATATAATATGTTGTTTGTTTGACTGATGATTGTGTTTGTACTGGGATACGGCTTTAATAAACATTTAAACTCTACCCAACATTGTGCGTCTTTACTGGAACCATGTCAAAACTGCCATTTGTGGCTAAAAGGTTACACCACCTCCTCTAATCTTGCAAACCTTTGTTATTTTTTTTTCATATTTCAAAATACAATGTACTTAGAGGTCGTGCGTAAAATCAAACAGCTTGATTGGCTGAGCCTGAGATGTGCTACAGCTCAGGCTCAGTCAATCAAACTGCTTGATTGCGAGTTGAGATTGCCAATGGCTATTCAGAAACGTTGGCATCTGGGCAAGATTAACGCCGGCGGTTGTGTACTTTGTATGTGGTGCATGAAGTGTCTGACATAGCTCAGGCTCAGTCACTCAAACTGCTTGATTGCGAGTTGAGATTGCCAATGCTATTCAGAAACGTTGGCATCTGGGCAAGATTAACGCCGGCGGTTGTGTGCTTTGTATGTGGTGCATGAAGTGTTTGATACAGCTCAGGCTCAGTCACTCAAACTGCTTGATTGCGAGTTGAGATTGCCAATGGCTATTCAGAAACTTTGGTATCTGTGCAAGATTAACGCCGGCGGTTGTGTACTTTGTATGTGGTGCATGAAGTGTCTGACACAGCTCAGGCTCAGTCACTCAAACTGCTTGATTGCGAGTTGAGATTACCAATGGCTGTTCAGAAACGTTGACATCTGGGCAAGATTAACGCCGCAATTGTGTGGCTCATCCCTATGGATATTACAATGTGTGTTAAATCAGGACAGCTCCATTGACTGAAAGATGATCTGATTCTGATCTAAGTTGACAAATGTCGGAAAGATTAGTACCGAGACCCGCAAGGGACATGGATTTTTTTTCTATTAATTCGTTCCCATGAAATAACAATTCGTTCCCTCGAATTAACAATTCGCTCAAACTATATAACAATTCGTTCCCTCGAATTAACAATTCATTCCCACGAAATGACAATTCATTCCCTCAATTTAACAATTCGTTCCCTCTAATTAACAATTTGTTCCCACGATATAATAATTCGTTTCCACGATTAACAATTCGTTCCCGTGGGAACGAATTGTTATTTCGTCGAAACTAATTGTTAAATTGATGGAACGAATTGTTAATTCGTGGGAACGAATTGTTAATTCGTGGGAACGAATTGTTAAATTGAGTGAACGAATTGTTATTTCGTGGGAACGAATTAATAAAAAAAGAATTCTACGTCCCCTGTGGGGCTCCGTAGATTAGCGTATGTGGTGGTGTACAATCATACCTACCTATTACTTATAATTATCCTTCCGCTTAGCTGTTGCCCTAGTATGTGGACAGGTGAATATACCATAACGTTTTTGTCTTCGCCTATCACAGCGCTGTACATAACTTTCACCTGTACGAGAGATTGATGGGAGAAACGCTCAGATATCTCGTTTTGTATAGTTTGCTGGTATTATATAATAATCGTATGTCTTTGACTGGAGAAATGGGTTGTGTGGGTTTTGCGACCTGTGTAGATCCAGATCAGCCTGTGCATCCGCACAGGCTGATCTGGATCTACACTGTTCGCCATTCCACAAATGAAACACTCGTCCGTGCTTCTAACAATCAATAAATAGTGTATACCCGTATAATGTCTTTTACTGTCATCACTAGTGTATATTGATAGCAGGAGGCTGTTTCACTAAACTTCGTCCGACTAAAATGTTCGTAAGTGCAAACTTATGATAGTCTGTAAATTTCACATTAACAATGTTTTCTTGTAAATGATAATTGAATTTACATTTATTGATCATAGGCTGCAGCCTATGCTCAATAAATGTAAATATATCAATTGAAATTTACAAACGATCCTAAATGTGCACTTACGGACATTTCAGTCGTACGAAGTGTAATGAAACGGGCACCAGGCTCGGCTCAGAAACGGTATGAATTCCTCGGCGAGCAATGGAATTCCTACGCGATTACTTGCCTAATAAACATGGGGCCCATTCAGGCCCGTACGAAAGGAATTAATTTAGGGGGGGGGGGTGCGTTATCGACGGCGCGAAGGGCTAAACATTGTTTTTTTGCACATTCACGGACAGACCTCGGCAGATTAACCATTTCACCCCTAAATAACTGGAATGGATTTTGATATGTTAATTTTGCAACCCATTCCAATCATCACTAAATGATTTTCAGACCAGTCCATTTATGAACATGAGGTGTTTTTGTTCTCAAAATTATGAAAATTACTTGCAAAAAGTGCAGATCCTGATGAGACGGCTCGTCATGAGCCGGCTCATCTGGATCTACACTTTTGCCAATACCACTATACAGGCCTGTGGTGTTGAACGGGTTAAGGGGGGTGCGTACGCACCCGTCGCACCCCCTCTGCATACGGGCCTGCCATTTCACGAAGCTTAAGAATAAGAATATACGTTAAGAATATTAATTACACAGCATGCATTACTGTGTAATTAATATTCTTAACGTATATTCACTATTGCTACGACTTACCACCTACATGTACAGTCTGTTTCACGAAACCTGCCCACATTTTTTGGCAATATAAATAATGCAAAAACAATACACTTTTCGATAATATTAAATTATAGCAAAATTTAAGAATGAAACTTCTTTTTATTTCGTGAAATTTGGTCCACTATTGATTTTATTGCGAAAAAACAATTTCCACATGTTCAATCCCCATAGACTCGTCTATGGGGATTTAACATGGGTAACTTGTTCTAACTTCAGAAATACTGAACCGATTTTCAAAATGTAACTTTTGTTTTCTTAGTTAGATTATTTCCAAGC
Source organism: Conchocele bisecta (assembly GCA_029237695.1). Lineage (NCBI taxonomy): Eukaryota > Metazoa > Mollusca > Bivalvia > Lucinida > Thyasiridae > Conchocele > Conchocele bisecta. The sequence continues at coordinate 11,886,803 of CM055271.1, forward strand.
TATCTAGCTAGATTTCGGAGTTTTTCGACTCCTCCTCCATGTTCTCCTCTTTTTTCGTAATAAATTCAATATTTGAACAAATTTCACAAAATAAAAAGAAGGTTCATACTTAAAGTTTGATCAACTTTAAAATTATAGAAAAAAAAATATTGTTTTTTCATTGTTTATATGGCCGTAAAATTTGGGCAGGTTTCGTGAAACAGACAGTAGGGTTCATTAAATCTGAAAACATCGCGGTGCAATAGGAGCATGAATTAGCTAGGTTAAATTAACCGTCACATAACCTCCTTAATTATATTTAAAGCACATATTCGACTGCATTGCAACCAATACTATATTCGGAAAGAAAAACGGACCAACGGCTATTGGCTTGATACATTTTCTGGGCTCATATGTCCGGGTTTGGAAGGTCTGCGAGCCAATTTCTACCCTTAAATATAAGATAACTAAATAACTAACTGAACACATCCTCCACAGATTAAAAAAAAAACAATAATTCAGCCACGGAAGTGGTGTCACTTTTTCTCGTGCACATGATCGTGTTACGAACACGATCATGAGCACGAGAAAAAAGGTGAAGGTCATGTTAATGGCAGAATGAGTTTGTTCCAAATGCTTACACGTATCAAGTATCCCAATATTGAAGCAATCCAACATGTAATATTAAAGTTATATGATGATGAAGAAACTTGTACAAACATGTTCAAGTAAAACAAATTTCTAAGTGTTTCCACAACCATGTGAAGATAAAAAAAGGGCAAGATCATGTTAATAGGGGCATCAGTGTGTTCCAAATTCTCACATGTATGAAGAAACTAGTACAAACTTGTTGACGTAAAAATGGCGAAGTGTTTCTGCCACGACGAACAGGTCAAAAAGGGAATGGTCATGTTAATTGCGAGATGAGTGTGTTCGAGATGCTCACATGTATCAAGTGTCCACATATTGAAGCAATCCATTAAGTAATATTAAAGTTATATGACGACGAAGAAACTTGTACAAACTTGTTGACGTAAAGAGATTGCTACATGTTTCCACAACCATGTGAAGTTCAACACGGTCAATGTAATGTTAATGGGGGCATTAGTGTGTTCCAAATGTGATGTTACAGCCATTTAAACGATGCAAAAACAATATTGCTTTCGATAATATTAAATTTTATAACAATTTATTTCGTGAAATTTGGTCAATAAATTACAGAAGCTCGGTTTTCTTAGATCGCCGCGCCAATTAACGTCGCACGTAAATGAATATAATTAAACGATAGTACTGGCTTAACCGCGGAAGGCAAAAACTTGAAATTGTGTCAAGTATTTAATGCAAACATGTTTATGTTGCGGTTGTTGTTCATATGCTACCGTTTATAACAATTTACTTACTCTGACGTAGTAGCAACTTTTATAATATCAAAGGACTGAAAGTCCTGAAATCCTTCGCAGAACGCGCTCAACCATTTTTAGTTAATATTTCACACAAAAAATCATATACATGTATGCTCCATTTAAAATCAATATATTCGTCGAATCAGTATACATTATCAATGCTACAAAAAAAATATTTATCGAGAAAAAGTATTTAAGTATTTGGGCAGTGTATCAGAGCATTAACGGGCAAGAAAATGGAGCTGAAGAAGCTTGGGAAGGGCAATAAACCTAAAAAGTGCATGAACATTACACCTGAAGAAGAAGAGAAAATGTATTCATCTGGGTCTCTAGGTACAAGTACACCAAAAAGCCTTCAATTCACGATATTTTACTATTTCGGAAAAATGTTCGGTCTGCGTGGACGAGATGAAGCAAGACAATTGAAATTCGGTGATATAGAGATGAAAACGACATCCAATGGGGAAAAGTTTCTCGAGTTCAATGAGAGGGCAAGCAAGACCAGGGATGGGGCGAATCTATCGAATACACGAGAGACCATACCGAAGATATTTGCAACAGACAATACCAGGTATGTTTGCTGGCCTTGTAAGCGCAAAACTTTTTCGAGTCGTGAGATATTTTCGACAGAAAATTGAATAACTTGAAAACTATCACGGTTGTCATGACGTTACTTGGAGAATCGATCAAATGTTCCTCAATATATCAGCATTCAAATATAAATATTTGTTTAGTTATACATTTTTTATTAATTCAAATATCTCAAGACACAATGAAGTTAGGTGCATACGAGCGTAGGTCCGATGTATTGTGATCACTACTACTTGTAGTCCATAAAAAGTATTTTGCTTTTCATACATTCAGTAAAGAAAGTTTAATATATCATTGTTAATAAGATAAATAGGTCTGAATTGGCATGGAAACATCAGCGAATAAAGCTTGTTGCGAACGGTAACTTGCAATCTACACGTGGACGGTATAGGAGCAAATTGCAAGAGTTACCGCTCGCAAATACATCTGGGCCAGCATGTGAAAAAAATATTGTTTCTTATCACTGTATTTTGTTGATATCGACTTAAATCCATAAATACATCTGAAGTTGAATTTGAGATATAATTCTGTGAATACAATGTTCTGTGGAATTTGTTGGAAAAACTATTATATTTTTGTCTGAAATCAATATCGGCCGTCTGGCGTGACAATATAATGAGAAACATAACATTTTTTTATGGACCAATATTTCCATTTCAGAGACCGAGTCACCCTGTCAAGAATGTTGAGATCTTCAGAAGTCGCCGACCTTCTGAGATGTTGGCTGCTGACAGTCCATTTTACCTGACAGCAGTACCAGAACAACGATTGAAAGGCACAGAAAATGAGCCATGGTATGACATTTATTATGTGAAATAATGCACTATGATTTTTTTCCATTTTGTTTTAAATGTTATTTAAACATTATCATATGACACTGAAAATCATTACGGACAAGGCTGAAGATCAAATGAAGTTTTATAGAAAGTGACATTAATATTTAGTTAGAAAAGTAAAATAGTTACAAATACGACAATTTTTTGATAATTATTATAATTGCTGAAAAATAAGATGTAATTCAGTGTGTCTGAATAGTGATCTTAAAATGATTCTACAGCCAGGTCGATATGCAAAGTTCTCAAAAAGTATTTCTTACACATTTTCTCCCAAATATTTATTTTCAGGTATTACCCACGGCCCATGGGAGAAGCCACACTTGGCAGTATGATGAAGAATGCTGTGCAGAGCAAGCTGAAATCTCGTCACGGTTGACAAATCACAGTATTAGAAAGTCAACAGTCACCACTTTATCGAAAGCAGGAGTTCCCCCACAAAAAATAATGAAAATTACGGGACATAAAAATATACAATCTATCACACAATATGACGCCGAACTGTCTTATCGGAGAACATCGTCAGATATCAAATATATTACAGTCTGGTCAGAATATCGCCCCACCGAGCACAGTACAACTGGGTCAATTAATCGCCCCACCGAACACGGCCACTGTATCTGTCCCTAGTAGTGTGAATGTTCTGCCGCTACAGGAGATCGAAAATGTCACCTCGTCAGCGAACACTTTCTCTGCCCAAAATCCATTTCCTGCAACATTCTTGTCTGGCAATACATTCCACGGTTTCGGAAACTTTGGAGCTGTACCAAATCACATCTGAAATTTAAATGTGATAAATGTCAATAAAATTTAGTTGTACGAAAATCACCTTATTGTATACCGTCCGTAGTCTGAGTTACAATTCCAAACATAGGCTTCCTTTGCAGAATAGCGAATCAGATTTTATTCAAACTTTAGCAGCTAATTATTTTGCAGCCTATGAGTGGAATCGCTACTCAATACGGATGGTAGAATGCAAGTTACTGTTCGCAACTAATTGTAGGGATCTGTATTGTACTGAATATCATGTAATTGGTGTAAAACACACGTATAAATGAGATATGGAGGGTGATGGTGTTTTTTGAGGGATAGTAAGCAGATTTTCAAGGCAAACACAAAATATTGTCTTTATGATCATTTATTGATGAATTTTGTTCATTTTTGCTTTGTTGGCCAATGGAATTGAAAATGTTGCCTTGAAGTTTACTACCGTAGTACCGTTACATGCAATAATTCAATAAATGTGTATTATGTTGTTATTTTGTCTTCAGAACAAAATTAAATTCAGCAGTTGTTGAACGTTTCGAAATTATTGACAGTCGATCCGATGCTGATGGATGTGCTTCATATATTTGCTGGACGATTATATGAAAGTTTTGGGGTATTAACAATATTCATCGATATCGTCGGCAAATAAAACATGTGTTAAATAAACTTACGTGTTTAAGTATATGGCTTTTTATCCAAATTTAACGCCTTTTTCCCGGTTTTGTTGTGTCTGTAGTGATGTCAGCCATCTTGGTTTTTCGTGTATCGATTCAGGTGCGCGAAATGACCTTGTCAATTTGCATAAACTGAAGCCATCACAGGCGCTCGGATTGTTCAACAAAAATAATAGAGAGTCGCATTTCATCACACTATCGGATTATTTAATGATTAGGATGCATGTTTTGTTGAACGGGTATATAATAAATAGGTTTTTGGATTGTTACGGAAATATATTTCGGCGTACTCGTTCGTTCGGCTGAACCTATAATTATTCAAACTCTAAGAGAACGTTTCCTTTGTGAAGTGTATCGTACTGCACATGCTGTGTAACGTCATTATAGATTAGTTGATGTTTTAAGTAAAATGGACACTTATTAATAATATCGATGGCTCAAGATGATTATTTAAAGCATGCGGTATGTAACTGTCAAAAAACAATGTTTCTGTTTTAAATCATCATCAGTTCGCTGTCCAATGTTGGATTTTATCGAGCCATTGACCTATGACTATGTAAACGATTCTGTAATTTGTCTGCATAAATTGGCGGAAACAACTTTTCATGAGACACGAGGTTGTATCATTGCGCGTGAAAAATATATACTCAAATTAATACATGTCAGTTTATATTATATTAAATCAGATAAACATTTGGTAATATAAATGTCGTACAGAAAAATTAACAACACATGTATTACACTACACAATATAATGTTAGCTCACTATCAGAACTATTTTTCATGGCGTATAGCTACGTATAAATTACATGTGGAGCGGTCGATCATTGCGCTAAAAATGTAACCTTCCTAATAAAATATTTATTATGAAACACGACAGTTAATATTTTATAAAATCACAAACTGTTTTTAAAAATATAACTGTAGCTCAATAAAAATGTAGCTGGCCAAAAATGTGAGTGACACGTTCATGATGCACCGCATGGAACTCTCTCACGTGGCGTAGCTAGAATCATGAAGCATGAAGTACGTTCGTTGGTCGACAATTACTCATTTGCATAACACATGAGAGGTCCCAAAAACCATATAAGGACTATATCCAAGCAAATATGCTTGGATAATAACTACTGTCTGTTCCACGTTTTGCTGCCGACGAACATTTGGCTATTAAACACATTAAATCTAACAAATATTTAAAAGTAAGTACTTTTTCATCAATAACAAAAAAAGTTAATTTTGTAAATACGTTAGTACTTGTGTTAAAATGTACATAAACTAGTGTTTAAGCTAATTATTATACAATTATTAAATACTCACATAATCTGATGCATAATTATGGAAGCTGTCCGATATTTATTAAACATTGAGGTACATGGGGTCTGATAACGATATATGCACAGTGCAACCTCTCTACAACAGCCACCCATGAGAGGACGCAAACTTGGCTGTTATAGAAAGGTGGCTGTTGTAGGGAGGTTAATGCTGAATTAAATTTTATCGTCCGATGTTTATTTATTTTCTTCAATAATTCTCAATACAAACATGTTTTGACAGCATTTTAGAATCATTTCCAATGGAAATGATTCTAAAGTGCTGTCAAAACATGTTTGTATTGAGAAAGAATGCAAAATCAACATCAGACGACAATTTTCATGCTCATCAGTCTAAGGGTTAGATATAGAGGAAATCATCCATTTGGGATATAAAATAGAAGCTTATACAGAGAGGGTGTTGTTGTAGACAGGTGGCCGTTCAGGGAGGTTCGACTGTACATGCCTTTCTATGCTTAGTCTACACTAACCACAGAGACACATACACCACCGCCTGCGCTAATATTATCAATATTTGTTAATTTATTTGTTTCAAGATGCTTGAATCTTGTGCTTGGAATCAAGCAGCTTCATTGACTGTGTTACAGCTCAGGCTCAGCCAATCAAACAGTTTGATTGCGAGTTGAGATTTAACACAGGCGATTGTTACAACGCCGCCTGCTCAGACAAGCCAACTGCTTGAGTTTGCGAGTCGGCATTGCCAACAGATGCACATGAACGTTGACATCTGTAGCCTATGTCACCAACATTGCAAAGTATACTTGTCTAGCAAAGTATACTTTGAGGGAGAAATTTCCAAGTTTAGGATAAATTTATTAATATTTATTATACTGAATTTTTTACATTATCACAGCCATTTTGGCTGTGATAATATAATAAATTCTGTAAATTAATTCTGCATACTTTTAATCATCAAATATATGCAGTCGTTTGTTCTATATGAAATAATGCATTTCATGAAAAATAAAGTATACTTTGCAATGTTGGTGAAATCGGCTACTGGACAAGATTCACTCAGGCTGTTGTAAACCGACCTACAACTATAATGTCAGTCTTCACTCGACATTGGAATATGGCCTATATGTTTGATTCCGCGTGTTTACCTTGAACTGAGTGACGCAGGTTTATAAAAAAAACATATGCCTAACTAAATATATAATGTAAATTAGTAGGAAATGAAGTGACATACATGAAGAAATGACCAATGAAATCGTAGTAAATACTCATAGTATCCAGCAATCATTAATTGTATCGTTATGCATTATATAAATCGCCATGCGTATTCAAAACGTTCCTAGTTGCTATAGCGACCAGTGTATCACTACACGAGCAACATCCACGTGATCCGTGCTCTCTGATCGTAGTTTAAGATGTGTAACCAGAAACCAACTGTGCATGTGTTAATTATACATGTTAGATAGCCAGTTTCTAATCGGAGACAATCATAATCGGGATGATCTGCATCTACACCGGTTGAGAAGTTGCAAGTTGTATCGTATCTCATTTCTGACACCAGTGATGTTGGAAACTGAGATAAATACGGTCGGTGTATATGGTGTCCGCATTATCCTGGGGGAGTTTGAACACTGAACCAGGTAAGTTCCAGTTGGTCAGCATGATTTCCATGTTCAGTTGCCTATTTAACATTGCAAAGTATACTTATCTAGCAAAGTATACGTTGAGGGAGAAATTGTCAATTTAATGATAAATTTATTAATTTTTATTATACTGAATTTATTACATTATCACAGCCATTTTGGCTGTGATAATGTAATGAATTCAGTATAATAATTCTGCATACATTTAATCATCAAATATATGCAGTGGTTAGTTATATATGAAATAATGCATTTTGGGAAAAACAAATGATTACTCCCTGAAAGTATACTTTACCAGATAAGTATATTTTGCAATTTTGATGAAATCGGCTACTGATGGAATCGTTCTACGGTATACATCGATATACATGTAACGTGATAGCCTGATAGGTTAGTCGTCTTAATTCACATACGTGATACATGTGTAATGTTATAGATGCGTGTTAAAGGTGCATGACCACTCAGTAGGCACAAAACGTTATTTATAGGAATTAAAGAAATGCATAATTGTGTCACTATACATATATAATCGTTTAGTAATATTTATTTTACTGATAGTGTATGTATAACTTTATTTCCTCCAATACTAGGAGAGTACATAATTTGAATTAAACAACAATACATGGATAAACAATTATCAAATTTCATATCAATAGCTTCATTTTCAAAGCAGCTGTGCGAAGGAAATGCAGCTGAAGACATTCTCAACCCAATAAACATTGTCGCACATGGGCCTTGCGAAATGTTCTCTGATCAGTGGTCGTTAGGCTGAATATATACGACACAGTGTGCGTGCACATTCTGTTAAGAACAGAAAATATTCGTCTTCCACCATAAAGTTCATAATCATGTCGTGTTTTCCTCCTAACACGTGTATAATCAATGTTTCAGTGTCATTGTTCGATAAGTATTCATATAGCCGCCTACCAAATTTCTCCTTGGTATACTGCCAAAATTGGCACAACACTATTCTAACGGCAGCGTACCTGAAAAAATATGATTTTCCACAGATTATGAAGTATGGTCATTGCACATCAAAAAGTAATTACAGAGAATAAATAGTAATGACCGTTAAAATTTTAATGAAACACGGTTATCGCCCCTGATATCAGTGTGGAAATTTACGTCTGATATAAAATGTATAATAATGCCAATCAATACATGGGGAAATGGTGAATGAATGTTTGGATTGCCAGAAAATGGCATATCTACAAAATATGCAAAACTATCTGTCTCCCTATATTATAACCCGGCATGTGGGACCCCAGCTTTAATTAAGGAATACAACCATGGGCTGTCGCGTTTACTGGGGTGTACAATACATTTGGTCTGTTTAATGTGCGTGGAGTCCGAAGGACTCCTCGCAAACTATATATAGACCAAATGCATTATACACCCCAGTAAATGCAACACCCCATGGTTTTATTACTTATATTTACACTGCATTTTCAGATAGTTTCCAAAATGTAAATAACCAAATATGGCGGTAAAATTAAGGATAATCTGGTTTTACGTCATTCTGTCGCAATGCCTGGAGCAGCGACGTTGCCGATCAATAGCAACATCGCGAAAATTAATGAAGTCAAACGAACTTTAACCAATCAACACCATGGCGCGACGTCACGTGTGTCTAATATATTGTACTGGAATATATACGCATTACGTTGCATGGGCGTTTCTATTATGAATTTATGGACAATGTAAATATTGTAATGTATAGTTTGGCTTTTGTAATAAACTACATACATATAGATAATTCCAGCACAACAATATTTACACAATTCCCTAACATTTGATTGGCCCGTAGCAAGTCTCTGTCCAAAATTTATATCCCAGTAAACTCCTCCGCCGAACTACTTTCCGTAACCGTGAGGCGCAGTTAAAATAATTCTTAAGAAAACGGAAAATAAACACATTTTCTTGATGAATTTATTTCAAATGCTGGAATTATAAGGAATGAATGGCCTTTTTGTGGAATTTATCGGGGATATAAACTTGGAAAAGTCGCGGGAATACTGGACGAGGCCTTAAAAAATTACAATTTTCGAAAAAAAAAAAAAAAAAAAAAAAAGAAGATTTTATTTTTTCGAAAAATTGTAATTTTGTATCGCTTCGTCCAGTATTCCCGCGACTTTTCCAAGTTGACTTGTGGACTTGGGATGATTATTATTGAAATGACGATGATTGTAAGTTATTCTGTGAGTATTGTCGGATCATTTTGATCTTGGGACTTGTATGGGCGACAAGGGAACAGTATTATACTTGTATTTTATGTATAGTTACTGTATTGTGTGCAGATTTAAATGTAAATTATGCACTTACTATACATGTTGAGAGTGCTATGTCTATTCAATTTTAAAGTCTGTTTATCCTTAGTAATATCTACGTATTATAACCGTGGTCATGACCTGTGACTTTCATTTAGATGTCATATTGCAAATACAACATTTTACATTAATTGTGCATACCAAAACTAGACGAGAAGGTGGTATGTTGATTATAGCCAGTTTCAAATATATATATATTACTATGGCCAACGGCTTCCATCTTGGCAGCCATCTTTGATTTCAGACCAATATTTTCTATTAAAATTGTAACAATAACATAATAAATTGCACTTGATTATAACCTAGTTTATAGCATAGGTATATACTAGGTTAAACAGATACTATTCTATGGCCATCGGCGGCCATTTTGTTGACCATCTTGTATTCCAACCAATTTGTATTCATCAAATTGTAAACGTCACATAATCGAAATTATGTAATCATGATGGCAATGTTACTAAATTTTGTTTATATTTTGGACAGGGATTAACACGAGAACGTCATGATGAAAATCATTATTCTCCTCATGGTGTGCGTCACCATCTACTCAAGCCTTGTTGAGGGGCGGCACACACGCACGGGTCGGCGAGGAGATGGGGACGAGGGGATGAGACAGCGGGGTCGAAAAGGTCAAAGCGGTTCTTGGGGACAAAAGGGCGGCCATGGAGGCGGACAGACGGGTTCACCACAAGGTGGCGGCCAAACAGGTGGACAGACGAGTTATCCACAAGATGGCGGCCATGGAAGTGGACAGACGGGTTCACCACAAGGTGGCGGTCATGGAGCCGGACAGACGGGTTATCCACAAGATGGCGGTCAGGGAAGCGGACAGACGGGTTATCCACAAGGTGGCGGCCATGGAGGCGGACAGACGGGTTATCCACAGGATGGCGGTCAGGGAGGCGGACAGACGGGTTCACCACAAGGTGGCGGTCATGGCGGCGGACAGGCGGGTTATCCACAAGATGGCGGTCAGGGAGGCGGACAGACGAGTTCATCACAAGGTGTCGGCCATGGAGGCGGACAGACGGGTTATCCACAAGATGGCGGTCAGGGAGGTGGACAGACAGGTTCACCACAAGGTGGCGGCCATGGAGGCGGACAGACGGGTTATCCACAGGATGGCGGTCAGGGAGGCGGACAGACGGGTTATCCACAAGATGGGGGCCATGGAGGCGGACAGACGGGTTATCCACAAGATGGCGGTCAGGGAAGCGGACAGACGGGTTCACCACAAGGTGGCGTCCATGGAGGCGGACAGACGGGTTATCCACAGGATGGCGGCCATGGAGGTGGACAGACGGGTTCACCACAAGGTGGCGGCCATGGAGGCGGACAGACGGGTTATCCACAAGATGGCGGTCAGGGAGGTGGACAGACGGGTTATCCACAAGATGGGGGCCTTGCAGGCGGACAGACGGGTTCACCACAAGGTGGCGGCCATGGAGGCGGACAGACGAGTTATCCACAAGATGGCGGCCATGGAGGTGGACAGACGGGTTCACCACAAGGTGGCGGTCATGGAGGCGGACAGACGGGTTATCCACAAGATGGCGGTCAGGGAGGTGGACAGACGGGTTATCCACAAGATGGGGGCCATGGTGGCGGACAGACGGGTTATCCACAAGATGGCGGTCAGGGAGGCGGACAGACGGGTTATCCACAAGATGGCGGCCATGGAGGTGGACAGACGGGTTCACCACAAGGTGGCGGTCATGGCGGCGGACAGGCGGGTTATCCACAAGATGGCGGTCAGGGAGGTGGACAGACGGGTTATCTACAAGATGGGGGCCATGGCGGCGGACAGACGGGTTATCCACAAGATGGCGGCAATGGAGGTGGACAGACGGGTTCACCACAAGGTGGCGGCCATGGAGGCGGACAGACGGGTTATCCACAAGCTGGCGGTCAGGGAGGCGGACAGACGGGTTATCCACAAGATGGGGGTCATGGAGGTGGACAGACGGGTTCACCACAAGGTGGCGGCCATGGAGGCGGACAGACGGGTTATCCACAAGATGGCGGTCAGGGAGGCGGACAGACGGGGTATCCACAATATGGCAGCCATGGAGGTGGACAGACGGGTTCACCACAAGGTGGTGGCCATGGAGGTGGACAGACGGGTTCACCACAAGGTGGCGGTCATGGAGGCGGACAGACGGGTTATCCACAAGATGGCGGCCATGGAGGTGGACAAACGGGTTCACCACAAACTGGCGGCCATGGAGGAAGTTGGCAGGGTGGAATGTCGAATGGGTACGTACATATATGATTGTTAAACTGGTGAATGGAACGATTGTCTGCACGACGTCGTATTCGAGTATTTCATGCGCATTATTGCCCTTATATCTTATGAGAACAAGCCACGTCATTTTGTACCTACTGTCTGTTCCACGTTTTGCTGCCGACGAACATTTGGCTATTAAGCACATTAAATCTAAAAAACAGTTAAAAGTAAGTACTTTTTTATCAATAACAAAAAAGTTAACCTCTTGAAAAAATATGATTTTATTGCGAAAAAACGATTTTCCTATATGGGAATTTAACATGGGGAGTCAATTTCCAAAAAAGATAAAAAAACGAAACATTTGGGAAATTGAAACCTGGCGAGATAGCTTGAAAATGATGTAACTAAGAAAACAAAAGTTAGATTTTGAAAATCGGTCCACAAATAAAAAAAATATTTAAAAAAAAATATTTTTAGCCCCCATGTTAAATTCCCTATAGGATAATCGTTTTTTATCGCAATAAAATCAATATTTGATGGAATTTCATAAAAAATTCTTTTTTGGGGAGTGTGACTTTTTAGTTATTGATAAAAAAGTACTTAATTAAGGTGTTTAATAGCCAAAAGTTCGTCGGCAGCAAAACTTGGAAAAGACAGTAGTAAGAAGATGTGCGATTTTACTGAAACTGACATTTTCTGTAAATGGCGTCCAGATTTGACCAATTTCTCACATTAAATGCAGAATTCTATACTGAATTTTCTCTGAATACTCCGACAATTATACACGTAATTTACGGAACATATCATACATTTTGTAAATATTTTTCATGAGATACGGCACATCTTCTTAGATACCAAATCACACGATTTGTCTCAAGTGATATATATCACGTTGTTTACACATCGACAGTAACTAGGTGCATGATCACGTGGTTACAACAATAATAACAAGTACTGAAACTTCCAGAAGCCCTCTGATTCAAAGTACGTATTCTTTTATTTTTTCCTTATATTGTAACGGATTTTGATGAAATATGGCTCATCAAACGCGTCTTGTTAAGCTGAATTTGGTGGTCTCAGTACTTTGGCCCAAATTTCTGTCATTTTTGCCTACTGACACGGAAATCGACTCTTCACCGCACTCCCAGGAACACAAAATGCAGCTCATGGAGACGAATTTGCATATTTCATCAAAATCCGTAGCCATTAAGGAAAATATCAAATACTACTTACTTTGGAGTGGGCGCGCTTTCAACACTTTCAGCCATTGTTGTTGTTGTTGTAACCACGTGATCATGCACCTCGAATAAAACTAAACTGTATTAACCTAGTGTACTAATACACGCGCATAGTATAAACACGTGAACAACTGTTACATGACAGAGAAGCAAGTTACAGTGTGTGGACCTTACTCAAAACACCCTAAGCCAAAAAAGTTAAATTGTACTGTCGAAAATAGCGCACGTCGTATGGTAGAGGTGTTGGGTCTCATATACGGTACGGTGTATGTCTAGAAAACGATGAAAAGATAGTTTAATTTTAGATTTGTATCGATTTTATGAACCCAATTGTACATAACTATAAGCCACCTGTAAAGAAATTTGGGATTGGTAAACAAATGCTGATCATACGGAGCCCCGCATGGGACATGGATTTTTTTATTAACTCGTTCCCACGAAATAACAATTCGTTCCCTCAATTTAACAATTCGTTCCCTCGATTAAATTGAGGGAACAAACTGTTAATTCGTGGGAACGAATTGTTAAATTGAGGGAACGAATTCTTATTTTGTGGGAACGAATTAATAATACAATAATTATACGTATGATCATACTGAAAAACTAGCTAGTTAACTACGCTAGTTAATTTTCAGTATTATAAACATGTTTTTCAATCGATGGTTATTAAATTATTGTATTTCAATTAAGTTTACTAGCGTCTATAATTGAAAGTTCTATCTAAATGTGCTATAGTAGTATCATGTCACAACGATAAATTAAGAAATTTCAAAAAATTTCCTTACTGATACATTTATAGCCAACATGTTGGCTACAAATGTATCAGTAAGGAAATTTTTTGAAATTTCTTAATTTAGTTAAATTAAGAAATTTCAAACAAATTCATTACTGATACATTTATTTATAGCCAACATGCTGGCTATAAATGTATCAGTAAAGAATTTTTTTGAAATTTCTTAATTTATCGTCAAATTATCTCCCATGCTTATCACAGTTTTGAATATAATGCATGTTGTTTTTTTTTTTGGGGGGGGGGAATTTGATCAAATAAAATGGTTCTATTGATTTATATGTGCAATTCACTGAGCATGAAGCGAAACACCACATGATTGGAAACATGAACATATTGTTCGCGCATCGGGTATGGAAGGTGTTCGAGCGAATTCCCACCCTTAAATATAAGTCAACTGAAAATGAAATCATTATGAAGCATCATTCAACGCACGTAAACGCACAACATGTACACACTCAATGGACCATTGCTTTATTATCTAGACAGTTAATTTTAGAGAATACCAGGCTAGCTTATCAGGCAAGGCTAGGAAACGCGTATGAATTCCGAGGCTTTCCGAGGAATTCCTACGGTTTCCGAGTCGAGCCTGATAAACTTGATATCAAAAGACACTAGCCTGGTATTCTATTTATGAGGTAATGTGTTATGCTCGAAAATGACCACAAATCACGTCGTTATATATGGACAGAACGCTGACTTGTTTCGGTAACGTCACGTGACGTCATCTGACATATGCAACGTCAGTTTTAACTTCGTTGTAACCCGTATGTTTGCATCAGGTCAATGCCTGATACAACAATATGTTATCAGTCAGTACGTATTCGGTCAATACAGGGAAGGTTACCTGATACGTTATTTCTTATTATAATAGTATGTGTATGCGTTGATTGAAAAGGACTTGGACCAGTTTCACTAAACTTCTTACGACTAAAATGTTCGTAAGTGCAAATTTAGGATCGTCTGGAAATTTCAATTGATGGGGTTATATTTATTGCGCATGCAGCCTATGCTCAATAAATGTAAATCCAATAATTATTTACAAGAAAACATTGTTAATGTGAAATTTACAGACTATCATAATTTTGCACTTACGAACATTTTAGTCGTACGAAGTTTAGTGAAACGGCCCCCTAGATATTGTTGCTGCTGTCAATTTGCGACTAATGTAATCACAGGGAATGCAGTTTTCGCCAGTGAGCCAGTGAAACAATTGTATCATTTGTTGTGGTCACACGGGTGGTGGCCATCTTGTATTTCAAATGACCGCCATTCAATACAAATACACAAGCTAGTCTCTTGTTATCAATAGAATACACACAGTTTCGACCAAATGTTAGACAAGTTATACAGCGATATGTATCTGTATCTCGTCTCTCTATTACAGAGGTCATGGCCAAGGTCAAGGTAATCGTCCCTACAGGCGTAACAACTGGGGGGATCGCGAAGATCGCCGTGGAAACAGACGTCGCCAAGACAACCGGGGTTACCAGAACAACAGGGGTCAGGGCGGATCTTGGAGGCGGGGCAGGGATTAAACTTAAAAAGGCGGGACATGAACATTGTCGTCTGCTGTGTTTCATCCTTGTTCGTTTTTTCTTCATAAAAAACCTGTGTTTGGCAGTACATGGGAATCCTCTCTTGGATAGGATTATTCTCATGAGCTGCCAAAATATGTTTTCTCTTGATGAAAATGTAAAGTTAAAAATATACAGCCAAGCGAAAACAAGCGACATTTAATTCAGCGTTTTAATAGTTGTGAGTTATCCGCTATTATAAAACGTATGCTATGTATAAACTCATTACCTCAAACTTTGAAGGTACGTCTACCCTTATTGTGGCCCATGTAAGGTATATGCAAATCTAATAAAAACCCTACTCATCAACCAATAGCTACTTACACCAGTAAGACCATACATATATATGTTCAATAAGTCGTTATGCAGATGATACCAGCAAGGAAATCACACCATAAGTATGCGGTCGTTAGAACACAATAATTCCAGCACAAAAATATTTACACAATTCCCTAACATTTGATTGGCCAGTAGCAAGTCTCTGTCCAAAATTCATATCCCAGTAAACTCCCATGCCGAACTACTTTCCGTAACCGTCAGGCGCAGTTAAAATAATTCTTAAGAAAACGGAAACTAAACACATTTTCTTGATGAATTTATTTCAAATGCTGGAATTATAAGGAATGAATGGCCTTTTTGTTGAATTTATCGGGGATATAAATTTGGAAAAGTCGCGGGAATACTGGACGAGGCCTTCCGGCCTTCGTCCAGTATTCCCGCGACTTTTCCAAGTTTATACCCCGATAAATTCCACAAAAAAGGCCATTCATTCCTATAATAATCACATGTTGGTGTTTTAGATTTATTGTTGGGCTGCTACACATAACTATACACACTTGATCTTATTATTTGCATAATAGAGGTGTGTGTGTGTTATTGATAGGAGTATCTGCATAAAGACTTACATATCACATTCATTATGGTTTATTTATGTAAGTTGCTATTGTTTTATTAGTAGGGTTTTTTATTAGATTTTCATAGACTTAAATGGGGCCACACGAAGTTTAGAACTACCTTAAGTCAAACTACTGTAACTGTATGTACATGTTATTAACTCGTTAATTCAAATAATGTGCGTTAACTCAAAGTGCGTTAACTCAGTCCCCTGCGGGCCGTTTCACTAAACTTCGTACGACTAAAATGTTCATAAGTGCAAAATTCAACTAGATAATATATATATAATACACTGTATTTGTAAATCATGGATATGCCCCCTGGCATACTGGGGGCCGTTCCACTAAACTTCATACGACTAAAAGGTTTGAAAGTGCAAACGTATGATAGTCTGTAAATTTCACATTAACACTGTTTTCTTGTAAACAATTATTGGATTTACATTTATTTAGCATAGGCAGCATATGCAGTCTATGCTCAATAAATGTAAATCCGTCAATTGAAATTTCCAGACTATCCTAAATTTACACTTACGAACATTTTAGTCTTACGACGTGAAACGGCCCCATGGACTTTGATTAACCGAGTGTTGACTGTATAAGTATGGGCAAATGTAGTTGACAATAGGCGTGTACTGTACGTGTATTTGTTCGTGCTGTGTGGGTTGATTTCTGCTGGACTATGCAGACCTCAGAGACTCAGGACCAGTAACTCGTGAATACCGAAGTGATCTTGGCTTAAATCTTGCCGACGAACTTTTGGCTGTTAACCCTTCCACTCCTAAGTAACTGGAATGGAGTTTGCATATGTTAATTTTGCAACCAATCCAATCGTCACAAAATTAATTGCTAACTAGTCCATTGATGAAAAGGGGCTGTTTTTGCTATCAGAAATATGAAAATAACTTACAAAAAGTGAAGAACCCGACGAGACGGCTCGTCACGAGCCGTCTCATCTGGATCTACACTGTTTGCCAACACCACTATACAGGCATGTGGTGTTGAAATGGTAAGAACATTTTCATCAATAACAAAAAGGTCAACTCAAGCTCCCAATCTTTTTTATTTGATGAAATTCCATCAAATTTTGATTGTATTGCGAAAACGATTTTTTCCCAAAAACGAAAAATAACATGGGAAATGACTCCTAAGCCAGGCTAGACAACTTGGAAATTATGTAAGTAAGAAAAGTTAGATTTTGAAAATCGGCCGACTAATTCCAAAACCATTTTAAACAATATATGTTTAGTTCCCGTGTTACATGTAATAGCCCATAGCCCATGTATACGTTATATGTTCCAATATACATGGTAAATAACTGATGCAATTTCGTCAACTACAGAAAATGGTGAGGGTGATTTTGTTGTGTTATTGATGATCATATTTAAAACAAAATGTTTTTAATATGTTTAACAACCAAAAGTTCGTCGGCAGGGAACACGCGGAAGAGGCAGTAGTCACAATCATAGTACATTCAAACCTATGAATAAAGACCAGACATGGGAAAAGAAAAATCTGTCCTTAGTTCACATGTGGTCTTTGTTCACAGGTTCATTTATGTAGTAATTGAATAGTTGGGAAAACAAAAGCGTGACTGCTATAGATAGGTAATTGTTAATCGCAGGTGGCCTTTAGCACAGGTTTTACTGTATATGCTTATTTCTACTTCTATCAACAATTAGATTGCAATAGATACTTTGTGTTTCAACATGGCGTACAATTTCAGTCACAAATTAGACAATTTTCACTTTGAGTATGTCGTTATCAACTATACAGTGATACCTCTCTAAGCCGGACACCCTGGGAGGTCCCCAGGGTGTCCGGCTTAGAGAGGTTTCACTGTCAGTAATTCAGGCATTTGATCATGCTGGTCCATAGTTGTGTGCTATGCGATCACGAACAGACATTATCATCTGAGATACATGAACAAGAAACTCATCGAAGATAATATCACATAGTGTTCTTGGTGTTCGCTTTAGAGAGATTCCACTGTATTATAATTCCATAATGTATTTCGTCCTTTCTCTACCTCCTGCTTGTATAGTTAGTTACTTTACACCATTGCCTTGTCAATATTTGAAAGTATTTTTATTTCAAAACATTTTACTATTGTCGTATAAATCAAGCAGCTTGATTGGCTATGCCTGAGCTGCGCTACAGCTCAGGCTAAGTCAATCAAACTGCTTGGTTACTTGTTGAGATTGCCGATAGATGTTAGGAAACGGTGACACATTAAATTTATTTTTCTTTCAAAATATTTGACTATTGTGCTTGAAATCAAGCAGCTTGATTGGCTGAGTCTGAGCTGTGCTACAGCTCAGTCAACCAAACTGCTTGGTTACTTGTTGAGATTGCCGATAGATGTTACGAAACGGTGACACATTGAATTTATTTTTATGTCAAAATATTTGACTATTGTGCTTGAAATCAAGCAGCTTGATTGGCTGAGCCTGAGCTGTGCTGCAGATAAGGCTCACCCAATCAAACTGCTTGATTGCGAGTCACGATTGCAAATACGATTGCAAATAGATGTTCTGAAACGGTGAAATCTTGGCAAGATTAACGGAGGCGGTTGTGTACGTGTATGTCTAATTGATTCACACTGCAATAAATGATGAATGAATGAGACGAAATGTCTTCACTTGTGGGAAACACCCAAATTAACGGACCCCAATTCCTATTACAGTAATATACGTGTATTCCACAGCGGACACCATATATTTATTACAAATAAAATGTTGTTCGTTTGTTTGTTTATTTGTGTAAAACAGCTATCAACAGCTAAGGTCATTTAAGGCCGGGCCGACGGGTTCGATCCCGTATTTAACCTGCTGCATTGGGGGAAAATACCCAAAATCAGAAAGGAGGTCCATGCCATTACAAAGTAGTCACTTAGCCCTCTTCCCCTAAATGTAATAGGATTAGGATTAATCGTATTACTCATACCAGAATAAGCACAATCAAGAATTCCAGAGACGTATCTGAGGGCCAAACCAGTAGCCTATTTCACCAACTGTTACATTGAAAAGTATACTTTTCTAGCAAAGTATACTTTGAGTGAGTAATCATTTATTTTTCATGAAATGCATTATGTCATATAGAACTAACGACTGCATATATTTGATGATTAAAAGTATGCAGAATTATTATACCGAATTTATTACATTATCACAGCCAAAATGGCTGTGATAATGTAATCAATTCAGTATAATAAAAAATAATATATTTATTCTTAAATTGAAAATTTATCATCAAAGTATACTTTGCTAGATAAGTATACTTTGCAATGTTGGCGAAATAGGCTGCAGGTCTCCGTTCGGGATACCGGTAAGGATGAATCCCGATCGTTAGATTCCACATCGCATACTCCCACCTGTCACTCGCTCACGAATGAAATGAAATTAATGGTATGTAAGTTCCCAGCAACAGCTAAGGTCATGTAGAGACGGGACCACAGTTTAAAGTCTTATCCAACTGGCTAGTGGGATGGAATGCTATAGAAGTACTTATTATAGGAATGAATGGCCTTTTTGTGGAATTTATCGGGGTATAAATTTGGAAAAGTCGCGGGAATACTGGACGAAGGCCGGAAGTCCAGTATTCCCGCGACTTTTCCAAGTTTATATCCCCGATAAATTCAACAAAAAGGCCATTCATTCCTTATAATTCCAGCATTTGAAATAAATTCATCAAGAAAATGTGTTTATTTTCCGTTTTCTTAAGAATTATTTTAACTGCGCCTCACGGTTACGGAAAGTAGTTCGGCATGGGAGTTTACTGGGATATGAATTTTGGACAGAGACTTGCTACGGGCCAATTAAATGTTAAGGAATTGAGTAAATTTGTTTGTGCTGGAATTATCATGTCCTATGCTAGGTTATGAACTCACAACCTTCAGTATTCTACCCCTGAGCCACAGCCCATACCTAGATTTATTATAAACATCCGATGACCCTCAGATACATGTGTGCATGTGCATGAATATATGTTTCCATACAATTGAAGGGATCAGTGCAAGGAGGGGCTAACCCCAAAGCGAATTGGCTGGCCCCTTCCACTAAAGTATTATATATGTATAGCGGGCATAGGTAACGTTTAAAACTGGTGGAATAGTTGCACCACAAGTATGCAGGCCTATAAAGAACACTGTGTGCCTAAGAGATGAGATCCCAACTTTAAGGAGGAATATTAATTAATAACTAATTCGTTTCACATGTCCTCATTAACCATGATTTATGAAATAAGATGTTTACGCTGCGCAATGCACAACAAAGACGTAGTTGTTGTGTAAACATGCATTCCATATGCACTCGCTCTAGAAGATGGATCTTATTTCTTTTGTAACAAGAATGTAGAGATATCATTCTGCAGAGTCACACTGCGCATATGATCTGGGTATACACCGGTAGAAAAAGCCATAATGCACCATTTCCTGTGTCACAGCTGCGTACATGTATGACGTATGACGTATGACGTTCTAGTAATTATACGACAAGGTTATGGTCCGCAGTTGTCAACCGTGTGTATTGTCCATATTGTTAATGAAGGAGACATACACACAAGGTAAGCTAATGTATATATTGTACCTAACGCGTGTTTTTCTATACTGAATGGTGGACAACCTAAGGGGGGAATTCGACTTTTTTTTCTGAAATCCCCTAGAAATGCACGTCTAATTTTCCTCCATGTACTCGGTCGCCTGTCTAATTTCGGCCTGCATGTCACCCGTAAGGATGTGGGGATCCCAAAATCAGACTATTTACAACAACTGATATGAATATAATTATATTCAGTTCAGAAAATAGAATAACGTCTTCACCATACCAGCGTCACTTAGCACCGCTCTCTAAACTATTAAGATTAGTACTAATTTTACTATGTTTATAATGGACATAACTGGATTCATCTCTCACATGTAGCGAAGCAAAAAAACATACATGGGGGCCAAACCATAGATATCAGAACACATTAAATTACGCTTCGCATGGTCCCGATTGGCTCAGTGGAATATAATGTGGTAATAAGACGTATAATGCACAACAGTAATAAACATATGAATGAGACAGCTACAGGAAACATGTTCTGAAATCTGTACATATCGAATGTATAATGTTGTGTTTATGCAATAAAAATACTCTTACATTTGGTAATTTAATATGATATTTATTAAACTCGTTAAATGTTTTCATAAGAAACATAGCCTCGTTTCTTATGAAATCAGTAAACTCCTTTAATAAATTAACTTACCATATTAAGTGATCACTCATTTAAGATCTTTATTAAGCTCGTTAACTGATGTCATAAGAAACTCGGCATAGCCTATTTTCTTAAGAACTCGTTTAATGAATACATGTATCATATTAAGTCATCACTCATGTAAGTTCCTCTTTGCATTGAGCAGGTGTTTGAAAGAAAGGCGCCACGATGAATGTGTGTATACTTCTGGTAATTATTACCATGACGACCAACAGCCCTCTTGTTGTGGGACGTCGTACCGGATCAGGAGGCGAGTGGGAGGGACGAAGAAGTGAGAGACCCAGTGGACGGTACGAAACCTCGCCCCCTGCCAGAGGCGGTCTCAGCCCACCTCTAGAAGTTTCGCAGACGGGGTATCCACAAGATGGGGGCCTTGGAGGTGGACAGACGGGTTATCCACAAGACGGCGGCCATGGAGGTGGGCAGACGGGTTATCCACAAGACGGCGGCCTTGGAGGTGGACAGATGGGTTATCCACAAGACGGCGGCCATGGAGATGGGCAGACGGGTTATCCACAAGACGGCGGCCATGGAGGTGGGCAGACGGGTTATCCACAAGACGGCGGCCTTGGAGGTGGACAGACGGGTTATCCACAAGACGGCGGCCTTGGAGGTGGACAGACGGGTTATCCACAAGACGGCGGCCATGGAGGTGGACAGACGGGTTATCCACAAGACAGCGGCCTTGGAGGTGGACAGACGGGTTATCCACAAGACGGCGGCCTTGGAGGTGGACAGACGGGTTATTCACAAGACGGCGGCCATGGAGGTGGGCAGACGGGTTATCCACAAGACGGTGGCCTTGGAGGTGGACAGACGGTTTATCCACAAGACGGCGGCCTTGGAGGTGGACAGACGGGTTATCCACAAGACGGTGGCCTTGGAAGTGGACAGACGGGTTATCCACAAGACGGCGGCCATGCAGGTGAACAGACGGGTTATCCACATGACGGCGGCCTTGGAGGTGGCCAGACGGGTTATCCGCAAGACGGCGGTCATGGAAGTGGCCAGACGGGTTATCCACAAGATGGCGGTCATGGAAGTGGCCAGACGGGTTATCCACAAGATGGCGGCCTTGGAGGTGGCCAGACGGGTTATCCACAAGACGGTGGCCTTGGAGGTGGACCGACGGGTTATGCACAAGATGGCGGTCATGGAGGCGGACAGACGGGTTATCCACAAGATGGCGGTCATGGAGGCGGACAGGCGGGTTATCCACAATATGGCGGCAATGGAGGTGAACAGACGGGTTATCCACAAGATGTTGGCCATGGAGGTGGACAGACGGGTTATCCACAAGATGGCGGTCATGGTGGCGAGCAGACGGGTTATCCACAAGATGGCGGTCATGGAGGCGGACAGACAGGGTATCCACAATATGGCGGTCATGGTGGTGGACAGACGGGTTATCCACAAGATGGTGGTCATGTAGGCGGACAGACGGGTTATACAGAAAATAGCGTCCATAGAGACGGAGAGACGGGTTATCTGCGTTATCCACAAGATGGCGGCCATGGAGGTGGACAGACTGGTTATGCACAAGATGGTGGCCATGTAGGTGGACAGACGGGTTATCTACAGGATGGCAGTCATGGAGGCGGACAGGTGGGTTATCCACAAGATGCCGGCCATGGAGGCGGACAGACGGGTTATCCACAAGATGGCGGCCATGGAGGTGGACAGACTGGTTCACCACAAGGTGGCGGCCTATGGAGGCGGACAGACGGGTTCCACACAAGATGCCGGCCATGGAGGCGGACAGACGGGTTATCCACAAGATGGCAGCCATGGAGGCGGACAGACGGGTTTTCCACAAGATGGCGGCCATGGACGCGGACAGACGGGTTCTCCACAAGATGGCGGCCACGGAGGCGGACAGACGGGTTATCCACAAGATGGGGGCCATGGAAGCAGACAGACGGGTTCCCCACAACATGGCGGTAATGGAGGTGGACAGACGGGTTCACCACAAGGTGGCGGCCATGGAGGCGGACAGACGGGTCCCACACAAGATGCCAGCCATGGAGGCGGACAGACGGGTTCCACACAAGATGCCAGCCATGGAGGAGGACAGATGGGTTCCCCACAAGATGGAGGCCGACAGACGGGTCATCCACAAGATGCCGGCCATGGAGGCGGACAGACGGGTTATCCACAAGATGGCGGCCATGGAGGCGGACAGACGGGTTATCCACAAGGTGGTGGCGGACAGACGGGTTATCCACAAGGTGGTGGCCATGTAGGCGGAAAGACGGGTTCCCCACAAGATGGAGGCCGACAGACGGGTTATCCACAAGATGGCGGCCATGGAGGCGGACAGACGGATTATCCACAAGATGGCGGCCATGGAGGCGGACAGACGGGTTATCCACAAGATGCCGGCCATGGAGGCGGACAGACGGGTTATCCACAAGATGGCGGCCATGGAGGCGAACAGACGGGCTATCCACAAGATGGCGGCCATGAAGGCGGACAGACGGGTTATCCACTAGATGCCGGCCATGGAGGCGCACAGACGGGTTATCCACAAGATGGCGGCCATGGAGGTAGACAGACGGGTTATCCACATGATGGCGGCCATGGAGGTAGACAGACGGGTTATCCACAAGATGGCGGCCATGGAGGCGGACAGACGGATTATCGGCAAGATGGCGGCCATGGTGGAACTGGACATGGTGGAGTGTTGACAGGGTAAGTATGCATTTTAATGTGTGGGAACCGTTATCTGAGCCTGCAACCATATATAATAGTCTAAGCACGTGCTGAGACCAGTAGCCTATTTCACCAACATTGCAAAGTATACTTATCTAGCAAAGTATTCTTTGAGGGAGAAATTTTCAATTTTAGGATAAATTTATTAATTTTTATTATACTGAATTTATTACATTATCACAACCAATTTGGCTGTGATAATGTAATAAATTCGGTATAATAATTCTGCATACTTTTAATCATCAAATATATGCAGTGGTTAGTTTTATATTAAATAATGCATTTTGGGAAAAATAAATGATTACTCCCTCAAAGTATACTTTGCTAGATAAGTATACTTTGCAATGTTGGTGAAATAGGCTACAGGAGCTAGGATATTGTCTCACGGGACAGTTGGCGGCTACGGGCAAAATGTGGGTGAAGAAATATATATATATTTAAACACGGAACCTACGAGTTCGCACGAGTGAATTAAGAAAAACAAATTTATTAATATTCCTATATTGTGTAGCACTGGGGAAAGTGTATTTGTGAAGTTATTTCCCAATTTCAGCAAATGCTGCTCGCTCTGCTTGCTCTAGCATATTGCAAATGACAGTGCCCATGACGCAAGTTCTACATGCTCCAGTTTCATCAGTTACAGCCATATGTATAATATTATGTATCTCGCCTCTCTATTCCAGAGGTCATGGTCAAGGTGAAAGTAATCGGCACAGCAGGCGTATCAACCGGGGAGATCACGAAGGTCGTCGTGGCAACAGGCGTCGTCAAGACAACCGGGGTCATCGGGATTTCCGTGGCAACTACAGGGGAAGTTGAGGGTCCAGGAGGTGTGGCTGGGAATAACCATAAATAGGCGGGAAACTGTCGTCGTGTTAAGCTTTGTCATATTTTCTTAACAAAACAACGTGTTGTTTGCAGTACATGAGGATACTTTATACAGTGGAACAAAAACACAAAGAAAACACATGTGATATTATTTAATCTTGTTTTTCGATCATTTATCTCAGGTGATAATGTCTGTTCTTGATCGCATACACAGCTATGGCTCAGAACGATCAACTGCCTGATTTACAGTTAGACCTCTCTAAGCCGGACACCGTGACATCTCAGATGGTCCCTACATGAATCCAGTGAGACATTTAGGGATCATACAACTGGACACTGGAACTATATCAGATAATGGAGTATTATGAAGTAAAACGAGTCAGGAAATAGTGCAATGTGACATTTGTTACAAGTACGATCAGCACCATCATTCTCCTTTTCTGTTTCATGCCCAAACATGTACAACATTACTAATCACTCGGTAGTTTAAATTAATATTCTCTATGAAAAAACGCCAGTGTGTTTAATTTTGAAGGCGTCCGTCTGTAAGGTATGTTTGTGATTACAAAGTTCAAACTCTTCATGACGTGACCATCTGTCTTTATTATATTGGAACCTCTGGAAACCGGACAACCTGGGGACCCCCAGGGTGTCCGGTTTCGAGAGATTCCACGGCAAATCAGCCTTATGTGTACTTCAAGAAGTTTGTGAGTTTGTCAATCATGCACAGACATAAGATTTACATTCAAAGGGATTCCGTTTTCGGGATACTTCATTGTATTACTATCTTCAACAGGGTGAGCAACAGCTATCCAATCAATTACACATCTATTTTCACTAGCATGACGCCGTGCACATTCCAATAGTCCCAAATGGGTAAACTTGATTAATTAGTGGTGATATTGTGTAACCTATTCTCTAATCCGTTATCGCCGACATGTCGCTGGTGGGAGACAATGACATGGTGATGCATTGACGCAGAAAACTGAATAAATAGCGTTTATTCGTTCGATGTTTGTAAATCCAATAAAGAAAGACGCCCATTAATTCGTGGAGATATTGCGTAACACATTATCTCATCCGTTATCGCTGGCATGGTGATTCTGTGAGAGATGGTGATGCATTGCTGCGGAAAACATGGAAACAGTGGGAAATGAATAGCGTAAAGTACATGCTACCCAGTGATTTACCATGCTTCTGGATGGATTTATTTATTTCCTTCAAGGAAATATTTTCTCCTAGACGTTCGTGAGACGTAGTTGACGTCATTTCCTGCGAGGAAACAATTCATACGCTAACGTCAAAATTTCAATTTTGACAACGTTAAAATCAGTAGCCTATTTCATCAACATTGCAAAGTATACTTTACTAGCAAAGTATACTTTGAGGGAGAAATCATTTATTTTTCCTGAAATGCATTATTTCATATAGAACTAACAAATGCATATATTTCATGATTAAAAGTATGCAGAATTATTATACTGAATTTATTACATTATCACAGCCAAATTGGCTGTGATAATGTAATAAATTCAGTATAATAAAAAATAATAAATTTATCATAAAATTGAAAATTTCTCCCTCAAAGTATACTTTGCTAATAAAGTATACTTTGCAATGTTGATGAAATAGGCTACTGGTCTGAGAGAAAATTTCATATTTTTCGACCACATGTAATATACAATTTATTCCACTACCAGTTTGAAATACCGGATTTCTTTCCATGGACATCTGTAAATCCGACAAACAAACATGTATTTCAAAATCATGGCAGTTGAATAAACGTTATTTCTTCGCTCGATGCTTGTAAATCACATAAAGAAAAGCGTGCGTTAATGAGCACCGATAATGGGTAGCTTATTTCAGCCGTTATCGACGATATTTCGGTAATGTGAGAGTTGATGATACAGTGTCATAGAGCACTGGACCACAGTGAAAAATAAATAGAGGATATTCCATCGTACATGCTGAATAGCGGGAAATAATACACGTGAGCGTAGCGAACGAGTTGCTTGTACGGACGCCGACGGACACGAGTGTATTATTTCCGCTATTTAAACATGTACGATGGAATATCCTATTTATTACACTTCCACGGCGGATACATATGCACATTTAGTCTATTTTGTTGAGATTATAATCAATGAGTTGTGCTGTGCGCATGAATAGTTGCACAACGACGTGTTTCCCGCGGTGTGACGTCAAACGTGACGTCCGTCATGTAAACTTGTAGAAATCCAAATTACGGTGTGTCTACGAACGAGATAAATTTGAGTGCATGTTTGGAATGTATTCAATCACATTAACATTGTAGGTTAGTCGAGGTTCTCCAAGTTTTCTTTATTTTGACTGTAATAAAAATTAAACATTTGGCATGGTAGCTCGTGGTTTCCAAGAAAGCACACGCGCAATTACGTGCGTTCTCTTCACGGTGTATTATTTGTAAGGAGATGATTACGGGTTTTCTCTCACAGCAAAACCCCTGCAAATAACTCGCAAGAGTGTAATCATAGGGTTTAATTTCTGAAATCCAACCAAGAAACGAAAGTGATAATGAGTGTCGATATTGCGTACCCTATTATCTCAATATGTTATGGCCGGCATGCCGCTTTTGGGGGAGATGGTGATGCATTGCGGATAAACTGGATCACCGTTGAAAATAGATAGCGTTTATTCACTCGATGTTGTAAATCACATATAGAAAGGCGGGGGTTACTGAGTGCCGATATTGCCTAGCTGTTTTTGTTTCATCAGTTATCGCCGGCATGTCGCTGGTCGGGTTGTGCTGCATTGCCGACTAAATCTCGAAAATAAATAGCGTCAAACTTTATTCCCTCGATGTGTGTAAGTTCAATAATGAAACGAGTGGTGTGCACTCGTTTCATTATTGGACTTACAAAAACTTCAGGTAATTTATAATGTAATGTAATTTATTTTAATAATTTATTGGACTATCGTGCTGAATTACGGAACTTCTATCAAGTTCCGTAATTCAGCACGATAGTTCAATAAATTATTAAGTATTGAAATAAATTACATTACACGCATTGAGCACAAGTTGAATTTTTATAGCCGATATAGCACCGAGGAATCAGGGATCGTAGCTAGTTATCTCTCGTTGAATTTATTTATAGAAATCCTTTCCAAATTGTGTAGTTTATGGCCTTATTGCTTGTAGGAATGGCAAATGTAGCATGAACTGTTGATTTCGACTAGACTAAGTGTTGATCAAGATCATCCTACACATCTACGCAATCTGATATGGGACTATATCATTTGACAGGTTCACATGTTCGCACTTATTAATGGTGTTTTAATCAGTGTAGACGCAGTGCAATTTGATCTGGGTCTACTCTGTTCGCAATACTCAGGGTTTGTACTATTGAGTAAGAAATAAACTCTGAAATACAGCATAGGACCGAACTCCTATAAATAAATTTGCAAAGGCACATAACTAGCTACGATCTCTCAGTGTTGTGAGAACTTGTAGCCCAAGTCCATCGTTCGTACATGTATACATATGCATGCGTTTAAATTACAAATTGACGATATTTCCGCTTGCGTGTGACATGATCGGGGTTTAGTTACCCTGGTAACAAATTGTAAAGGAACCTTTTTGGCATGCTTCTCTCTAAATAACAGAGCCATCATGATGCATCTTAAAGACATCCGCCTGCATTAAATCATCGTTTAAAATACGCTCAATTAGGACTAAAATGCGTAAATGCCCATTACCATAACGGTTCATTTGGTATTCGATAGTGCTCTGGTGTCAGCACTATATCAAACGACGCTGATCGGAACTACCACAGGAAAATACTGTCAACCACAGTTGACCATCAGGGAGGCAGTGCAGCAACTGCTGCGATTGGAATTGGTAATTTAATTACACTTTCCCGGAAGCTGTCAATGTCCATTCATTTGTCAGTATGACGTCACCCTTCCCACCCCCTTTAATCAGCTTTCAAAAAGAGGTAACGAGGTCACCACCTCCCCACCCCACATACATTGAATTTTAATTGCTCATGTCAAACATTTGGCAAACTTTTAGTACCATTTTTGTTCAGACAATTCCCCGCGTTATAAATATCATATAGGCATTGGATATATAATGTGAGACATTACCACGAACACTTACACGTATTAGGAATAGAATCAATTATGATGAACGTTGATTGGAACAGACTATCATAAATGCGAAGATCATTCCTTGGAACAAACTTCCATTGTTACATGGTTTCCGTTGTTTGCACATATGTGCAAACAAATAGTGCGTGCTGTTTGCACATGGCTTGCTTTAGGCAATGCTCATTCCGGGGCCGCGCGTAATGGAAGTTCCTTCATGACGTCACTACGCGGAAGTGCCTTCATGACGTCACTACTTCATGACGTTCATGACATTCATGACGCGGCCCCGGAATATGCATACCGAAAATTATCTACGTGAATGGGACGATTTTATAAAAGTACTGAGAATACTGAATATAATGCTCAATTTACATCAGTTTTGTGTTGGAAATGTAACAATAACGTTTGATCATGTCCAGCCGTGTGCAAACGTTTGCTGTGGCCCGAGGGAACTTTTTGAATCCGCGGCCTGCGGCCTTGGGATTCAAACAGTTCCCTCGGGCCACAGGCACAGTAAACGTTTGCACACGGCTGGACATGATCAAACCTTATATTGGAACAGACTATCACAAATGCGAAGACCATTCCTTGGGACAAACTTCCATTCGGACGAAAAGTGCTTGGGCCGAAGAAACCGACGATGTCGATTCCTCTGTTACCACGAACATGTAAATGTTGAAATTCAATTCCATTCCCCCAAAGTGTTGGTACAATCTTCCGTTCTTAATGACAATCTCTCTCCATTGTTCTTTAATTAAATGGAATCTTCGGGACAATATGATACCAATCCCGAGAACATTGACTTTATTGCAATTGTGTACAGCACCGTCTGCGTTAATCTTGCCCAGATATCAATGTTTCTGAGCATCTGTTGGCAATATCAATTCGCAGGCAAGCAGTTTAAATGACTGTGCCTGGGCTGTAGCACAGCCAATCAAGCTGCTTGCTTTCAAGCACAATGCTAAATTATTTTGTAACGAATAAATTAGCAAATATTAGGAAGATTAACGCAGGCGATTGTGTACACGTATTCTCGCCTGCGCGATATCACTGAGCTACAGTTGGATAGTTACACGACCGCATGCGCTAATCTTGTCGATTTCTCTGTTACAAATTACTTGAATATTGTGATTGAAATCAAGCAGCTTGATTGGCTGAGCCTGAGCTGTGCTACAGCTCAGTCTCAGCCAATCAAGCTGCTTGATTGCGAGCTGAGATCGCATATAGACGTTCGAAACGTTGAAATCTGGGCAAGATTAACGCAGACGTATCATGTACAAATATGTGTCGTCTTTGGAAACAAAGCTGAGATACGTGCCTGTAAATGGCAAAACGACGACAGTCTAGACCCAGATCAGACTCCGCTGACAGTCTGATATGGGTCTAAACTGGTCGCATCGGGAATACATCCTGGTTACACAAGATACGTAACAGTTTAGCAATCAAGCCGATAGTTTCCCCGGGGGAGATTTGACGTTCAACTGTACGAATGAAATTGAGTCTATATTCTGTGGAGTGGAAACAAATAGAGGGATACATATGTAAGTATGTAGCATATTACGAGCTAACCGTGTAGAAACGGCAATCAGCTAACGTGCAGTCTGGTGTGAGTCAAAACTGGTCGCAGATGGAAAGATATTGGCTACACAGGATACAAGGTGTATGATCACGTGGTACTAACAACAACAACAAGTACTGAAACTGAAATTTTATATTGTCCTTATTACGTGACGGATTTTGATGAAATATGGCGCATCAAACGCGTCTTGTTACATGTAAGCTGCATGTGGTGGTCTCTGTATTTTCGCCCAAACTTCTGTCGTTTTTGCGAAGAATCGATTTCCGTGTCTCCGACACGGAAATCGATTCTTCTCAAAAACGACATAAGTCTGTGCCGAACTCCATGGACCACCAAATGCAGCTCATGAAGACGCATTTGCTGCGCCATATTTCATCAAAATCCGTTGCATATTAAGGAAAATATCAAATAATACTTACTTTGGAGTGGGCGACGTTGTTGTTGTTTTAACCACGTCAGCATGCACCTTGGGATACATTGCACTTTAGTAATCCAGCTTCTTGTGTCCCCGGGGAGATGTTCATCTATCCGTACATGTGCATGTATGAACTAGAAAATGTGTTCATAGAACACGGATGCCCCCACCTGCAGCATTGATGGTAAAGGGCATCGTTATTACGAAGCTAATCCCTAGATATAGTTGAAGGAGAAACTATTAAAAACTTAAACGCATTTGCCTTTCAAACATGGTGAACATAAGTCCTCAGTGACCTTGACATTGGGCGGTCGTATGTACGACAACGCACCATCCATAGACACACATCGTGGCCAAATATTATCAAAATCGGTGAAGAGGTTCATAAGTTATTGTAAAATGAACGTACATACGTATGTACATGGACGAACGCTACATGTATAAGTTAATCCTCTCTTGCCTATTGGCGAGGGGATAATAAATATTTGACCCAAGGACACGTCGCATATTGCCAATCTCGCTGCTAGTTTGATAATTGATATTTGACGTTTATCTGCATCTATGAATAGTATATTATACATGTACATGTATGTGGGAAAACAAGAGATATGTTACTTTCCACTCACTAAATGGCGAACAGTGTAGCAACGCTACTGTCTGTTTCACGAAACCTGCCCGAATGTTACGGCGATTCAAAAACAATATGTTTTTATAATATTAAATGTTATCAAAATTTAAGAATGAGCCTTCTTTTTATTTCGTGAAATTTGGTCAAATATTGATTTTATTACGAAAAATTGATTTCTCTATGGGAATTTAACATGGGGGAAAAGAAAGTCTATGAGCTGTGGTAGGAGACAAAAAAAACGAAAAGTTTGGAAATTGACTCCGAAACCTGGCTAGATAGCTTGGAAATGATCTAAGAAAACAAAAGTTAAATTTTGAAAATCGGTCCACTATTTCTGAAATTATAAACAAATCCCCATGTTAAATCCACATAGACATCTTCACTCTGTGAAGATGTTTATGGGGATTTAACATGGGGAATGTATTTTCGTAATAAAAAAATGTTTGGACCCAATTTCACAAAATAAAAAGAAGGCTCATACTTAAATTTTGATAAAATTTAACATTATCGAAAAAAGTATTGTTTTTGCATTGTTTATATATTCGTAAAATTTGGGCAGTTTTCGTGAAACAAACAGTAACCAACTAACGTTACGTCTGATCCGAGTCTAAACTAATCCCTGATTCAATAGAAATTGGTTACCCAGTACACATTTTAGATTCTAGAAATTTCGCTGCTGGTATCCCCATTTTATCCTCTTTGAAAAAGGAGGTCTGTACCAAACACACAGTTCTGTAGCCTATTTCGTCAACATTGCAAAGTATACTTATCTTGAGGGAGACATTTTCAATTTAAGGATAAATTTATTATGTTTTACTATACTGAATTCATTACATTATCACAGCCATTTTGGCTGTGATAATGTAATAAATTCAGTATAATAATTCTGCATACTTTTAATCTCAAAATATGTGCAGTGGTTAGTTCTATATAAAATAATGCATTTTTCGGAAAATTGAATGATTACTCCCTCAAAGTATACTTTGCTAGATAAGTATACTTTGTAATGTTGGTGAAATAGGCTACTGATCTAGGTCTAAGCTGGTTGCAGAGGCAATACATATTGGTTGTAAACACGGAATACGAACGAACTGCGTTGCCATTCTCGTTGCTAGTGTCAACATTATTGAGATTTGACGCTCATATGTGTTTTTCACAGAGGACATATTTGTTTTAACCCTTTCGTCCCTAAGTAACTGAATGGGCTGCGATATGCTAATGTTCGACCAATCCAATGGTCACAAAATGATTTTCAGATTCGTCCATTTATGAAAAGGGGGTGTTTTTGTTCTAAGAAATATGAAAATTACTTGCAAAAAGTGCAGATCCTGATGAGACGGCTCGTTACAAGGCGGCTCATCTGGATCTGCACTGTTTGCATAAACCGCTATAGCGGGCTTTCGGGTTCAAAGGGTTAAAACAAAACAATTATTTCCTTTCTGGAAAAACAAATGACTGACTGAACGGCAAACAGTGCATACGCAGATCAAGACACGCAGTCTGATCTGATACTAAACTGACACAGAGGGAATATATTACGGTTTAATACCCATGACACGGTTCATATTTATGTTTTACAAATCTCGCTGCTACATTTAGTGAACCTCTGGACATTTGGCGTTCAATTGTATGTTTGAAAATAAGTGATATCCTCTGTGGTACAAAGCAGGGGGCCGTTTCACTAACCTTCGTTCGCTAAACAATTGATGGATTTACATGTATTGAGCATAGGCTGCATATGCAGCCTATGCTCAATAAATGTAAATCCATCAATTCAGATATCCAGATGATCATAAATTTGCACCTACGAACATCTTAGTCGTAAGAAGTTTAGTGAAACGGCCCTGAGGTAGTATCGTATCACTGAGTAAATGACAAACAGTGCATACGCAGATCAAACACGTAGTCGGATATGGGTTTAAACACTCAGAGGCAGCACATCTGGGTTACTCAGGACACGGTTCATATTGCCAATCTCGCTACTTCATGTAGTGAACATATGGACATCTGACGTTTATTAATATGTATGAAAGTTAGTCTATTATCATCTGTGGCACAAAAGAGGTAATTTGTCACTAACTGAATGGCACATAAGGCATACACATACCAAACCATGTAGTCTGAGCTGGGTCTAGACTGGACATAGAGCTAATAAAGCTGGGTTATTCAAGACACGGTGCACATTGGCAATCACACTGCTAGTCCCCTGGGAGATTTGACGATCACAGACTGTTTGGAGTGCATGTCAATCTCGTCCCCAACCTCGGGACTATGTGGTTGTGACCGTAGAAATGGAACTTATGGGAGTTGAGACCAGTGTACCTCCTGATCAAATATCACACTCTTGTAGCCTGATAACGGTCTATATTGCGTGTTACATGCGTGGCGGTTGTTTCAATAATGGAATTGCGAACAGTGCAGATCCTGATCAGACTGTGCGGATGCCTACACTGGTATGAAAAGCCATAAGACTCATTTCTCCAGTCACAGCCACATACAGCGCTGATTGATTGGCGCTGTCGTCTAGCTCTCAGTCCGGTTGTCATACCGTAACCCCCGCCGTATGTGTGACGTGACGTCGGCCATCAGCGCACAGGAGATCACAAGTTCTTGAAGAACGGTTCATATTTCGATATTTTACGGGTTATTTCGGTATCCTTGGTGGTTTGGGTGCATTGTTACCAACATTCAATTTACGTCAGCTCCCTGCGAATTACACGTCTACGTGCGGTCATTTACGTTATAAACGGGATCCGAAAGTTCGGAACGGTGACTGCGTAGATAATTGACGATTTATGTTCTGTGTAATGATTGAGAATTAGTAGTCGCACAAAACTATGTAAATTACCCAAAACCAACGAAAGCCACCCAAATCCACCAAAATACCCACATGGCACCAAAATGATGACCATCTGTGCAAGCGATAGGGAACAACTAGCTAAACGTTTTCCGCTTTAAAGACAATAGGTTGCACTATAACGCTACATAACAGTCAACGGTGTAAATTTGCGGAATAATGTTCACATTTCGCGCTCTAAAGTATATCAATAATCTGCAGGGTGTTGATGTTCATACTTCGATATTTTGTTATTGAGAGAGCATTCTACAATATGAGAAAAACATATTATTATAAACACACCTATAAATAAAGTAGGTATACGTGTAAGCAAAATTCTTAGGTCACTTTCCAACGAAGTAGACAATAAACAAAGAACGGCTCAAACGCAAATATGGAAATACTATTACGCCATAACGCTTATGTAATGTAATGTAATTCGAGGTATAAATGTACCCAGTACTACGTAACAACGTGACGTTCGTCAGATTTCGTCGCTTTTCTCTTTCCTCGTACATAGTAAGTTCGAATACAACACCGCCTGTGCTAATCTTGCCAATATTTGTCAATATCTTTATTTCAAAACACTTGAATATCATGCTGGGAATCAAACAGCTTGATTGGCTGTACCTGAGCTGCGTAACAGCTCAGGCTCAGTCAATTAAACTTATTGATTGTGAGTGGAGATAAATAGATGTTCAGAAGCATTGCTGTCTGGGCAAGATTAACGCCGGCATTTGTGTAACATGAATGGTACCATAGTACGTAATGTATACTGCGTATATTCTGTTACTGCTACACCCCGTCTGCGTTAATCTTGCCACGATGTCAACGTTTCTGAACATATATTGGCAATCTCAACTCACACTCAAGCAGTTTGACTGACTGAGCCTGAGCTGTAACACAGCTCAAGCTCAGTCAGTCAAGCTGCTTGATGACACTATTGGCTGTTGGTGATAAAGATACGAGTATATGAAACTAAAATGTGGACAGACGGACGAACGTACAGGATCACTATAGCACACTAGAATATGCATCTAGACGTTGGATTGTGCGTTTGAACGCATTACAAGATTTAATAACAGCTAATTCAACGATATTTTATAAACAACGCCCGAACAACTTGTTATGTTATGTTTTGCAAAGTGCCAGTTCACACATTGTCAAGTTCCTATAGCTGAAAATGGCCGCGGTTAAAAACTTAATTCACTAATGGCTCCCATTTCAGGCTAATATTTAAAAAACCGCCAACCGGAGTATGCTAATGGCATTCCGGAGCGCTTTGACAATTGTGGATTTTGAGAATTCATTAATTAGTCTCTTTCCGTGAGACAAAAACCACCAATGCGTAGTTTATAACCAGTATTTATCATGCGGATAACATCAGCCCGCAAGGTTAAACGTATTAATTAATTCTCAATTGCAATATTACGAATGTATTGGTGTACAATGTACCATTTGCAAACAGTGTAGTCCATGATCAACCTTCAGGTTGATCAGAGACTACACTGGTTACAAATGACAAATGGTGACTTCCACGTTTTATTGCGCTAATATTAATCGGGGGATGACTCATCAGACAATGTAATTAAAATTGATGTCTTTGACACGACTTTCCAAGAAAGGGTGTCTGCGAAACAAAGGGAGCAGGGCAGAAAACGGAATATTGCTTGTACACACATAAAAGACTGCCAATTTTATGACTTCCAGTTCTAGAAAATCAATAGGAATTATCCTCTATGCTAATTTAATAGAGGGTTGGTGTTTTCGGCGAGTATAATTCGTAACTGCGCTCAGAAATATAATCATATTTGCAATGATTTGCTCTTCATTGAATTATTCCATTCTTAATGGATGCTATATACATTGTACATGTTTTATAACATGATCATAAAGTGTAATGTTCTCAAAATTATGAATGTGTGGATAATGAAATCTTATATTCACATTTATTAGTAGGGTAGGCAACCATGGGCATAAGCCAATGTTTTATTGATGGCCCCGTTTACTCTTTACTAGACCATTTTGTGAGAGTTTAAATTCAGACGGAATGTAACATTGACACAAATGATACATATGTCGACCATTGTGTCCGTTTAAGGCAACGATCGGTGTGTGCGATTTTAAATTCGACAGCATGTGCGCATGCGTACGCATGTCGGTATCTGTCACTGTCAGAAATTATATACAGTAGAACCCCTCTAAACCGGACACCCTGGTCCTCCCCAAAAACTGTTCACGGAGTGATCTTTTCAGTGGAACCTCTCTAAACCGGACACCCTGGTCCCCCCATTGTGTTTAATTTAGATGGGTTTCACTGTCATTTCATTGATTTTCGTGTCTTTTCGTGATTGAAAATGACTGTTCACGGAGTGCTTAATTTCAGTGGGACCACTCTAAACCGGACACCCATGGTGTCCGGTTTAGAGTGGTCCCACTGTACATGTACATGCATGCCATTTTCTATTCCAAATACGAGGGGTCGTTGTATATGACGGATGGTGCGGTTTCTACGACTTGAGTCCCGAGGGATCGCGGTTTCGATGACATCCAAACGGGTCGCGGGGGAAACGTAAACCCACGACAAAAACATGCAAAAATATTGATGACATTATTAAAATAATTATTCCGGAATAGTTTTATGGTCGCGTGTGCATTCCATCACAGGTTAGTCATGCGTATGGGGTTCGGAAAGCGGAGAATACGGAAATGGGTAGCACACGGTAAAGGGGACCTTGGAAGAATTTTGACCAGTTTTCGTAGTTGATCCTGAGCATTCATGCAGTAGAATCAAAATATATTGTATCGTAGTCACCGACTGGTGGGATTGATGATTGTGACAAGTGTAGATCCAGATCAGGCTGCGCATCCACGCATTCTGGTCAGGGGCTACACTGTTTGTAATTCCGTCCGTGAAGCACCCTTCATAATTATAATAAATAAAAGTTATAGTCCTTTGTAGGAGCGTAGTGATGGGTAACGAGAGCTGGAAAAAAGCCATCAGCGCAGTCTGATTATGGTCTACAATGTTCGCAATTCAGTCAATAATACATCATTCATCTTTCTGATACAAGATATAGACACTTTGCGGGAGCGTGTTGGCGTGTCAGGAGCTAGACGTCATCGAACATCTTTAAAGGTACAAAAGTCACATGGTTTTTATATGAAGTCATATGTGCATACGCTCAGCGCAAATGAATAAGATCCTTTTCATGAGTTAATGCTGCAAATTAAATATCCCGATGTCATCAATCAAACCGGTCGCCATCTACTCGCATCAGCGATCATCCTAAATACATCTTTTGCAGCCAATTATTCGGAGATATTCACGAATTCCATCGGGCGTTTGGAACGAAACGTGATCTCCGCAAAGCGATTCTGTCGCTGCCGTGTAATAAATACCATTTATCTGCTGTCCGTTGGAATTATGGCGGAGATAGCCACTACATCATGGGCCGGACATACGGAAATGGTCGTCAATGACAATAA
Organism: Conchocele bisecta; assembly: GCA_029237695.1. Taxonomy (NCBI): domain Eukaryota; kingdom Metazoa; phylum Mollusca; class Bivalvia; order Lucinida; family Thyasiridae; genus Conchocele; species Conchocele bisecta. Next base: position 11,924,903 of record CM055271.1, read on the forward strand.
ATGGCGGATAATCATGGATTAGAAGCTGATTTATACGAATGGCTGCCGTGAAATGGACATCGAAATAGGCAGCTGGGTCTATATACGATGTATGCCCGTGTCCATCGTATTATATGGGGCTCATATATGCATACATTAATTCACACAACCGCCTGCGTTGCTCTAGCCCAGATATCATCGTTTCTGATCATCTATTAGTAATCTCAAAACATACACTATGTTAACCCTTTCACCCCTAAGTAACTGAATGGGCTGCGATATGTTCGTTTTGCAACCAATCCAATCATCGCAAAATGATTTTCAGACTATTCCATTTATAAAAAGTGGGTATTTGTTTTTCTCAAAAATATGAAAATTACTTTCAAACAGTGCAGATCCTGATGAGACGGCTCGTTACGAGCCGACTCATCTGGATTTGCACTGTTTGCATAAACCGATATAGCGGGCTTTCGGGTCCAAAGGGTTAATCATGCACATTTTAGCGAACCACGTTACCTCATAACGAGAATATCAGACGACTCGGCTGGGAATGGATAGAAATTCCTCGGCCAGCCTAGTACGCGTCTCCTAGTCTTGCCTGGTAAACTTGATATAAAAAGACAGGTAAAAAAAGACACTAGCGAATAACCTCTACATGTGTATCACGTTTACCAATTTCAGGCTTGGCTAAGAAATGGTAGGAATTCCTCGGCGAGCCTTGGAATTCCTACGTGTTACCTAGCCTTGTATTTATATTTATATGAATCAAAGCCACATACAGTGTAGGTCAGACGCAGTCTGGAATCAGATAACACGCTAAACTTTCCAAGAATTGCCTGAAAACTTCGTATCATCTTGGCTGGTATTTTCTGTGTATTCAAATAATCACGTGCAAATAGCCAGTAATCGTGGCCGTTAGAATGATAGATGCCGTCAGTTGTGGCCAGTGACTGGATAAATGGGGTTTATGAGATGTGTGACCAGTGTAACGCCTGATTAAATAGCACACTCCTGTAGCTTGATCTATGCTGCGTGTTAGAAGCACGCCAGGTGTTTCATTATTAATTTAATGGAATGGAGAAGTGTAGATCCTGATCAGACTGCGCGGATGCGCAGGCTGATCTGGATCTACACAGGTCGCAAAACCCACACATCCCAGTTGTCCAGCCACAGCTACATTCACGCTCCTGTTGGCATTGCATGATACGCATGTTGCAGATTTGGTGGCCAGCAATGGGAAGTCACGTGCGTACTCGTTAACAGGTCACGTGTCTAGACCCACCAATGGAATTCTACTGACGAATACGGAGTTTGATTAATTACATTATATTATGTGATATGATAAAAAAAAACAGGATTAACCCATCTCATTTTTTTCCGGAGATAACTTTCAAAATTTCGAGATGAATTTCCAAGTTCGAGATAACACTGTACGTACATTTCTAAGGTGACATCGAAGTTACGGGAAATATTTAAAATTATACGACGCTGTCGATACGTCAACAATGCATAGTATTCATTTTATGACTTTCAGTCATGACGTAACTCTTTTGTGTGTCATGTTTGCTCCACAATGGCTGTGAGAAATAGGAATAGCGTCCTTGCCCTAAGTGTACAATGTAGATCAGCATACGCACCCGCCATTTCGTATGTGAAACGTACACCTGTCAAGTTTCTTAGAACGATATACGGCATGTACCCTGCTTATTAAACTAGCATCTATAATAAATATTGGCAATATTATCGCAAGCGGTAGCGCAACATGGCGTTCTTTGATCATCATTTACGCTGGTCACCATGGCAACATGGTCGTGATTTTCAATCACGGCCACAATTCTAATACATTTAATCTTTTTTGGCAAATTATCTTTTTTCCGAGCTAATAACGGCACATCTGTCGCTAGATTCCGGCACAATCCGATTTAATTGCGATGACGCGGCGTCACGTCATGAAATAAACAACTTGTTGTTTAATGTAGTCGGTTCTATTCTGTTCTGCATACGGAGAGCATAGCAGCATGGATGAACGTCCGTATAATCGTCACTATACCGCATTAACAAATGTTTATTACATAAAATTTGTTTTCGCGGTGTATAAATACAGTGTATTAAAATAATAATACACTAGACTTAAGTGTAATAAAGATTCAAATTAGGTCGCTACAGAATATGATAAATGAGCAGTATGAATGCAATGTGTAATGGTGTGCTTATGCAATAAATGTAAAATTTGTGTTCATTTAATATGATATGTGTTATCCTCGTTAACTGATTTCAAAAGAAACTCGGCATATCTTCGGATATCTGCGTAATTTCATTACATACGTTCACAAAAGTTATAATATTTTTCATAAATAAAGTAAAAAGTTGACAAAACTTTCATAATTCCGCATGTACTCAACACATTTTGTCAACCTTTGACGCCATTTACGGAAAATATTGTAAACTTTTGTAAACGTACTTCATGAAATTACGCAGATGTCCGAAGGTACAACATCACATGGCGTGTCTCATATACTAAATTAAATATGAAAATATGGTTTGCAAGATTTTCAGTTTAAAACAGACATCAAACATATCAGACTGGGTATTTATTATTCAGCAGGAAGCGGAGACGGTAACGGGTGTAGATTTCAACCATATTACGTGTTTTATGAAGCTATCAAGAGGTGACGCATATTTGCATATTCACTGCGCAGGAATTGAATTCTGTATTGGTTTAACCATCCCCCAAACAAACGGACCTTAACCCTGATCCGAGCAATCAAGTTATGAACAAGCTTCAAAACACGCAACCGCTGATTTGCCCCAAACGGTTAGCGATATTGTACGCAAAGTAGTAATGTCATGCATTAACCATAATACAAATAAAACGGGCGGATTCTGAACATTTCAATTGGAACTGGATGGATAAAATGAAAACGACATTCCAATAATACCACAAGGTCTAATAAGAGACTACAGGGGCAAAGATGGTGATTTATAATTCTGAATTGTGGAATTTATGACAACTTGGGACGGCAAATATTTTATCATTGATATTTCAGAAATGATATCAAGCTGTCATGGCAATATCTCTAACAATGATTACACCGGAATATGCAAATTACGATCATTCCGTTGCAGTATTTTATTAGCTTGGAGTTTCATGTTCCGTGTATTGTTATGCCCTACGTCGAAGCCCTTAATAATTATTCCTGTTGTACTTCGGAATTTATTTTATTATTATTGGTTTTTCATATTTTCTCCTAGTATGTGTGTTATTTGCAAATGTATGAGACCTCCATGACCACGATACATACGGGCTAATGGGATATTGGACAGGAAAAGTCGCGGGAATACTGGACGAAGGCCGGAAGGCCTCGTCCAGTATTCCCGCGACTTTTCCAAGTTTATGTTGATAATCATTTGGCACAAGTAGTTTGTCTGACACGGATCTAAAGTGTTTCGTTTGTATATGTGCAATGTGTCGATTCCAACGACCAATAGCAAACAGGGCACGCCCTGATCACATTGATTGCACATAGCTGATCAGGGATACAGTGGTCTCATACTCTACTCAACTAGACATATATATACTATTTGTAAAACATGGATATACCCCCGTGGCATACTTGACTCTAACTTGAAAAACAAACGTTTCGACTTTCCGACGTAAATTCGACTTTTCGACGTAAATGTACACGAACGGACGTACGGACGGACGTACGGAACCTCAAGAGAAACGCAATATGCCCCCCTTGCAATCGCATAGGGGGCATAATAAACCAAGTGTATCGTGGTCAGTTGGAAATACTGTTCACGGGGTCTGCCAGAAGAATGACCAACTTTCTGATCAATTACCATCACGAGTGTTGATTTAAGTTCCTGGAAATATGTGTACATATATATCTCTATATCCTGATTTTAGAACATAATTTGAAACAGATTCTCTGACTGGAGAAATGGGGCTAAATGCATTTTAGCGTAGACACACATCACTAACTGAGTATTAAAATATGGAAAATTCACCACGAAACGGAGTGACCCATGTTACTAGACATACGGACTCGTTAGTCAACCAAATTGCGCAGCCAACCGTCTCGGGAAAAATAGTATGTATCCAACAAAGGCTGGTGTTTATTCTCTAAGATATACAAGTAATACCATGTTAAAGAGTGTGCTAGCATATCATGAGTGGCTATCACGAATTCGACAGGCCACACAACCATAATCGCCCCTTCTTCGGTCACAGTTAGTGTTACGTAATATTCCTTTTGTCATAGCATCTGTGTCACTCATGTATACCACCGCCTGCGTCAATCTTGCACAAACTGTCAACGTTTCGGAAAATCTATCGGAAATCTGAACTCAAGCAGTTTGATTGGCTGTGCCTGAGCTGTAGCACAGCTCAGGCACAACCAATCAAGCTGCTTGCTTTCAAGCACAATATTCAAGTATTTTGAAATAAAAATAAATTCAAATATTGGCAAGATTAGCGTATGTGGTTGTGTAGCAGATAGCGAATGTGAAAGGTGCCACAGAAAGGTCCTAAGCCTCATTTCATAGTGCCTACTCTCATCGTGAACATCTATTGGCAATATCAACTCGCAGTCAAACAGTTTGATTGGCTGTGGCTGAGCTGTAGAACAGCTCAGCCTCAGACAATCAAGCTGCTTGCTTTCAAGCACACATAGTTTGTAATAAATATTTTTTTTAATTTCAAAATGTTTGAATATTGTGCTTGCCATCATGCAGATTGATTGACAGAGCAGCCAATCAAACGCAGGCGGTTCTGTATTCGTATCATCATATCTCCTTTGTCATACGAGTATGTATCGTTTTCCACTCGGAATTGTAACGTCGATTGTTAACGAGAAACTCGATACAACCGTTGCAGTTTCAATCAAGCCACAGATGGCATTCATTGTCGGGAGATGTTTGCTTGATGTCAATACAGTTCACCAGGAGACTGGAGAGGAAATCAACAACACAAAAAGAATTCGAAATGACGACATTGAAAAATGAAGAAAAAACAAATCCCGTCTGTTACTAAACAGTTATGTGCATGTGAAAATGTGCAAGTTGCGTTTCGCTCAACATCGAAATGCGAGTATTTAGTATTACCTAACTCCCTATATAAGTGATATTCCATAGTTTTGACTAATTCCCTGGGTTTTGACGTGCTGGGCAATAGTTCCGCGGGCCCGGTCCATAGTCAAAACTGTTTTCATGACGTCATGATTTTTGTTGAAGATTACGTCATACAATTCAAAGTAGATCGGTTAGTCGACGCGCAACACTCTAAATTTACGTTAATTGTGTCACATACAATGTATTGCAGATTTCGTAATAAAACAGTTATTTCATGGTCATTCGGGGAACAGGCAAAATATATTGCCCCTCTGTGATGTGGGCGACCCGATGTACTATTGCCCATATTCACCGGTTGTAATGTGGATCCCAAAATCAGAAATGAATATTTACAGACAAATTATTTATCCAGCCCTGAAATTAGAATAACCTGACCTCGTGCCAGGTCATCACCACGCCAGAGTCACATAGTATACTTAGCTATATCAATATACTTAAAACGATATTGGTGAAACAGGCTACAGGAGCTACACGTGTTGCAAATGACAAGTTGTACGTCTTCCAACGACCACAGGCTGACGTTCGTCAATCACAATCATGATACAATATCCCTCGGATACTTTTCAAGAAATTCCAGAACGTTGACAAAACTAATGAATCTTTCCTCAGAGGTTAACCCGCATATTTTCTGCGAATCATTTATAATCAGAATCTGACAGTCTGGCAATAACCTCAGTCGGGACAATTTCATATGACAAGAAGCGTATGGAAATAGACCCTATACATATGGCATATGGAGCGAGATGTGAGAAATTGCTCTCTAAACCAGACGCACGTTCCGGGGGCGGTTTCACTAAACTCCGTACGATTAAATGTTCGCAAGTGCAAATTTATGATCGTCTGAAAATTTCAATTGATGGATTTACATTGATTGAGCATAGGCTGCATATGCAGCCTATGCTCAATACATGTAAATCCAATAATCGTTTACAAGAAAACAGTGTTAAATTAATGTGAAATGTACAGGCTATCAAAAGTTGAACTTAATGACGTTGAAAATGACGTCAAAGATGTCCCACTTCACCCATTTATCCCGTCAACACAGCGCGTATGTGCCGTGAAACACAGTGCCGTGAAACAGTTTTGATATCCTGTAAATACGACCTAATCACTGCGTATGAATATGTGCGGTGACTGGGGTTATTATTTTGCATTTCAAAGCCATTTGTAGGTGTTGACGGGATAAATAGAATAGTAGGTTAGTGCCGTGAATGGAAAAAATATCTGGTGCGGCATGGAAACGGGATGTGCTCGGCAAAGCCAAATATGTGTTCCCATTCACGGTACTAACATACTATTCTCTATATTCACGACATTTGTCACCGGGTTATCAGGAAAACCAGACATGGTACTGGTATGGGACACATGTGTTTGAACAGATGGTCATTATTATGGTGTCATGTGGGTATTTTCGGTAACTTACTACTATAATACTAAACTACTAAATTTAAATGGTCAATCATTACACACGACAGAAATCGTAAATTATGTACACATGTACCGTTCCGAACTTTCGGACCACTTTTGTACTGTCAACATCCCAGTTACCGTACGTATGTAAACGTAAATTGTATGTTGGTAACAATGCACCCAAACCACCAGAGATACCGAAATAATTCATAAAACACCGAAATATGAACCGTTCTTCAGAATCCTGTAGTGTCGGGTGGGATAAATTACGTACAGCACGGTTGTCCGCCTGTACGATCGCTAAAGCTCGCGGATTATCTCCTCGTACATGCGGACGAACCGTGATCTAATTATTAATTATTATATACATGTACGTACTTTCGTTTCACATTGAAACACAATGGGACGCAAGCCGTCAATAGTTTTATATATTGACGTCTTGCCGGAACTACATTTCAACTCGTAAAATCCTTACTAAATCGTCACTAATTTGTTTATTTAAGTTTACTTATAGTTTGTGTATTGTATTGAAGCGCATATCAATTATGAGTGATGTACGTATATAATAACATGAAACGAAGCAAAGCCACGAAGGCCAGTTTTTTTCCAAGCATAGACACTTGGATAACATAATTATACCCACTTTTTGTAGACTAGATGGCCATGGCCTGCATGTCGCGCCTTGGGGCGAGGCATGGACACTAACAAAATAGATATAGTAGATGGAAAAACTTTAACCAAAAACTTTAACCGGACACACGGACGTACGGACGGACGGACGGACGTATGCCAAAATGCCGACGATATCGCGCTTTCCGCATGCGGGCGCGACAATGATGATAAACACCCATGTGAAGTATCAAGGTAATGGGTGAAGCAGTTGCAGAGATATAGTACACGAAAAATATTTAACAAACACATTCAAAGTATTTTGACCTTGGCATTGGGCACAGGGGCTCGCACGGGGGGGGTGGGGGGGGCGTGGGGGGGGGGGGGGTAGAATGAAATATGGACCGGGGCACGGGGGGGGGGGGGGGGGGTTTGGGGGGGGGGGGAGGGGGGGGGTGGGGGGGGGGGGGGTTAGGGGGGGGGGGGGGGGAATGGGGGGGGGGGGGGAAAATAAGGATGATGTTAAACACCCATGTGAAGTTTCAAGGTAATGGGCGAAGCAGTTGCAGAGATATAGTATAACGAAAAACTTTTAACCAAAAAACTTTAACCAGACGTACGTTAAAAAGTTAACGTTGAAAATGGCTAAGTCAATTACGTAGAAATAATAGGTGAAGGTAAAAAAAAAACAATGGTCACATGTTGTATAGTTGTATGTGGTGGGCACCCCTTGGTTATGAAGCTGTGAAAGTGTGGTGGTCCTAGGTGGTACAGTACCAAATAAATGGACTTAAACACGAAAAGTTAACATTGTAAACGCGAAAAGTTAACATTGAAAGTCGACTGCGCGGAAAAAAATGGGTCAAGTTCAAAAAAAGGAAAACATGTTGGATAGTGATATGTGGTGGGCATCCCTTGATTATGAAGCTGTGAAAGTTTGGTGGTCCTAGGTGGTACAGTAACAAAGAAACGGACTCAAACACGAAAACTTAACATTGATTGTGGACGCCGCCCGCCTCCCGCCCGTCCGGCTTTCGCCAATCCAATAGCCTGGATTATTTTCTCCAAAAAAACCTGGCTAAAAACGGCAACAACAAGTACTGACACTTTCAGAAGCTCCGATTCAAAGTGCGTATTCTTTTATTTTGTGTTTATTAATAATTTATGTAACGGGTTTTTATGAAATATGGCGCATCAAACGCGTCTTGTTAAGCTGTGTCGAACTCCCCGGACCACATAATGCAGCTCATGAAGACGCGTTTGCTGCGCCATATGTCATCAAAATACGTTGCCTATTAAGGAAAATGTCAAATAATACTTACTTTGGAGAGGGCGCGCTTTCAACACTTTCAGCCATTGTTGTATATTGTACGGCTGGCCAAAATCCGCGTCATTTCTAAAGTAGAATGATGCAGTAAGAAATAGGCTATATATCGGATATCCCAAGAAGACCGATATGCCAGCAAAAGCAACAACAAAATTGTAACACCTTCATACATTAGACCTACCAACGGTATGAGTACAGTTGTGGTTGCGGTGTCGTCAATGCGACACAAAGAATCCTCCGCAACTAGCGATGTATAAAGGCGTTTCTAAGACCCAAATCCGCATACATTTCTGGCGTAACACTGTCGGGAACCGAATAGGGCTAAAAAAAAACAGAAAGATGTAATCAACACTTTAAGGAATTAAGCCTGAGTCACCCGCCAATTAAGCACCAGCAGTAAGACGATTGGTGATTAGCTAAACCAATAAATAAACATAATCACGCATGCGCAATGCGTTCTATGCTAATACCGGACGTGAAGCTATGAGAAATGCGATTAGTGCGTGTCCCACAATCTATAATTCCAGCACCAAAATATTTACACAATTCCCTAACATTTGATATATATATCTCAGTAAACTCCCACGCCGAACTACTTTCCGTAACCGTGAGGCGCAGTGAAAATAATTCTTAAGAAAACTGAAAATAAACACATTTTCTTGATGAATTTATTTCAAATGCTGGAATTATAAGGAATGAATGGCCTTTTTGTGGAATTTATCGGGGATATAAACTTGGAAAAGTCGCGGGAATACTGGACGAGGCCTTCCGGCCTTCGTCCAGTATTCCCGCGACTTTTCCAAGTTTATACCAGGGATTCCGCTGGGGAAAATAAAAAAATCGCCACTTCAAAAAAAATAAAACAATTGGCGATCAAAAATTACAATTTTCGCCATTTTTTATTTTTATCGTCCAGTCTTCCCGTGACTTTTCCAAGTTCATACCCGGATAAATTCCACAAAAAGGCCATTCATTCCTATACTGGCTGTCCATGTACCGTCGATATCTGTATGTAATCATTTACAGGCATATCCAACATATATGGTAAGCTTAGGCTGTGTTACATATTTCACCTGCACGTAAGGGGGTGGGTATGATCCCGAGATCAGAACTGTATATTTACAGAAATAATATATATTCATGCTACCAGCTAGGCAGAATTTTTTTTTTTTTCATTTTATTTTCGAAAAAGAAATACATATATATTATCAGATCGTGTCGCATTCATACGGATAAAAATAAACTGTATAATTCAATTGAAGAGAATCGAGAAAATGCAGAAGAAAAAAATGTTTTATCACATGAAATATAGATCTGAAGAATTGCATTTTTCCATGTTTTCATTAAACGATTTTACAATTTATCACATAGTTTTACAATGCAGTGAGAATTGAAAAATGTATTTAGTAGATAAACTTTGGGAAGGATTGATTGATTCACTTGAAGTGTTACGCCCGTTCAACAGGAAAGTCATATGCAGACGGGAGCTTTGTGAGGAAAATCGGAAGACAATGAAACACGTCTCCACAAAACGTAAGAACCCTTTTTCGGACGGAGACGCGAGACGGAACAAAACATAGAAAAGACACGTTGTATATACATGTACTAGGCAAACAATGAAACACGTCTCCAAAACGTAAGAACCCATTTTCGGACCGGGACATGAGACATAAAAATAATGACACGTTGTAAATACTATTAGGCAAACAATGAAACACGTCTCCAAAGCACAAGTGTTTAGAACCGTTTTTCGGACGTAGACGAGAGACTGTAGAAAAACACAGTAATGCCACGTTTTCTCACGCAATTGACCACAACCCTTAGCAGGCCATGATTTGACGGGAGATTTGGTAATCAAGATTGTCTAAATTGAAAATGCAATACCAAATCCGTGATTCATGGCCACAGTGACAGAAAATTCAATATTGTCATTGTTTTATGTATTTTTCATGGCTCCCGGAAATTATTTCGTCATTAATAACTAAAATGTCGTCTAAGAGCGCCGGGAACATGTTTTACTCCTTGCTCTGTCAATCTAGGCTTGAAGCCTAGATGGACAGTGCAACGAACAAAATATGTTGAGTGAGTGACAGGCTCCTGTTATGATGAAATTGACAGGTTGTTGGTTAACTGCAAATGCAATGCAACAAACAAAACATGTTGAGTGACAGGTTGCTGTTATGATGAAAGTAATATGTTGCTGTTGTGATGAAATTGACACGACATTGCAATTGCAACGAACACAATATGTTGAGTGCCAGTGTTGCTGTTATGATGGAATTGACTTGTTGTTGGTTCCATTAACTGCAATTTCAAGAAACAAAATATGTTGAGTACCAGGTTGCTATTATCATGAAATTGACACGTTGTTGGCCAACTGCAATTGCAACGAACACAATGTGTTGAGTGACATGTTTCTTCATATCGGTACATGTATATCAAGCATAGATTGACAGGCAACGAACACAATATGTTGAGTGACATGTTGATGTTATGATGAAATTGACACGTTGTTGGTTAACTGCAATTACAATGCAACCAACAAACTATGTTGAGTGACATGTTGCTGTTATGATGAAATTGACACGTTGTTAGTTAAGAAGTTACCAATAACCTGTTTGCTGTATTTGCTACATTGTATATCAAGACTGGATTCACAGGCAACAAACACAATGTGTTCCATAGTGAGCGACAGGTTGTTGTTATGATGAAATGGCAGGTACAATGTACACATGTAATCATTACAGCTCAGGGGTGTCGGAACAGGTCCGACAGATCCGGCAACTGCCGGACCAATAATTGTGACAAAACTATGTTTCTATTGAAATATTCGGAACTCATATATATATATATATATATACCAAACAATAGTCAGGAATGTTAATATTTTTCCAGCAATGTTTCTCATTTCTCATAAAAAGTGTATGTTGTTACCACTCAGTTGAACCGTCTCGGCGAGACGGTTCAAATGAGTGGTAACAACATACACTTTAGGTGGGTAGCGAGGGCACCCACTAGATTCGCCGGACCAATATTATGATGCTTCCGGCGCCGCTGCAGCTTCAATAAATGTTGGGGTGCTTACGCAATAAATATGTAACATTTTTCTGATTTAATATAACTACATTGTCTAATGTCATAAGAAACTAGGCCTCGTTTATTATGAAATCTGTAAACTGGTAAACGCATACTATTGACTGGACTATAGACAACGTGTACAGCACGAGATATTTGCATGACAACAGCACAAACAAATGACAACTTCATAGTGTATTCTTAGCAGAATATTACAACTAACCTGTTTCTAATTGATATTTCTGCAATCTGATATACGAGTTGTCGATCTATTACCAATGGAGACATAATAATAACTAACTATGCTAACGACGACACTGATATTGCAAGCTACTTTTCAGTAGGGCCCCTCCATATCTTTAGTACCAGATGGAATTGACGTACAGTGGTACCTCTCTAAACCGGACACCAAGAAAACATCCGTTGTCATTTATCTCATGTGATAATGTCTGTTCATGATCGCATACCACACATTTATGGCCCAGAATGATCAAATGCCTGATTGACAGTGAAACCTCTCTAAACTGGACACCCTGGGGACCTCCCAGGGTGTCCGGTTTAGAGAGGTTTCACTGTATTGATGACCGCAGACTGACCACATGCAGGATGGTATAATTGACCGCAATGAAATGCACGAGAGCAATTAAGTCGCATTAGTGGCGGCTAATAGAAACAATGCACATGCCAGGAATGGCATATTTATTATACCCAGTAATGACAGTTGTAGCATTTGCAGAATGCTTAAGTGCTATTGCTAGGGCATTTTTGCAGTTTTGTATGGTTTTAGGGCAGGTTCCATCGATTGTCTCAAATGTATTAAAGGTACATGCCCACTCGGTAGGCACAATATGTTCTTTATATCAGAGACATCATCTGAGACATTTTCTGGCAAAATAAACATTCATTCACCATTACCCCACGTAGTGATTGACATTATTATACAGTTTATAACAGACGTAAACTTCCACACAGCTATCAGGGGCAATAACTGTGTTTTCTTAAAATGTTAACGGACATTACTATTTATTATCTGTATTTATTTCTTGATGTCCAATGATCATACATACATAATCTGTCGAAACTATTATTTTCAGGTGACGAATTTAATTAGTATAAATAATAAAAAAAATATATTAAAATCCTATAAAGAACATTGTGTGCCTACTGTGTAGACATGCACCTTTAACAGTTTCTCTAGAGCAAGTGAGTATGGGTTCACAGATAGCCACGGCCACTGCATGGCTAGAGGAACAAAAATGTTAGCACAGAATAATAAAAAAGAAATTAAAATAGCTATGCCGTTTAACATTTACCTTCAGTACATACGTGTAGGTGTCACATGGGTTGTCTATAATACAGAGATTCCGATGATAATGAAGAATCGTATAGGTTGCATGTACATTCGATTTATGGAGATAACGATATCTAGGTACACACACTTTCTATTAGCAAACTTTAGCAATGCCAGTATGGTGGTAAACTCATGATTTATGCCCATGGGCGGATTCAGGAGGATGGGGGGGGGGGGGGGGGGGGGTGGGGGGGGGGGGGGGGGGGGGGGGGGCTAACCCGGCGCGCGCCCCCTAAAATTCGCCAAGTGAAGATTTTTTACAAGTTACAAGGCACGTTTCATGCCAAGTGGCATATATTCCATGCATTTTTCGGTCGTTGTCTTATTGTTTCAAAATGTAAACGTTTTCAATCAAAAATCAAGTCTAAACATACTGTGACAGTGTCAATATGTTTGCTCCAAAATGCGCCAGAACGCAGGAAATGCGATGTAGATTTCAACAAAAATCCGTGGGGGGGGGGGGGAGGGAAAGCGGGGGACTCCCCCAGACTCCCCTAGCGCTATCATGAGCTCCGCTCGGTCGACTCTTTTGCAATACTTGACTATATTATCGAACGAGCTTAGCTCGTTCGATAATATAGTCAAGTATTGCAAAATGGTTACGCCCCCCCCCCCTAACCCGAAATCCTGGATCCGCGCCTGATGCCCGTGTGATATGCTACGCAGTGAAGTGGGAAAAAGTAAGGCAATGTCATTTGAATGGCATGTATTTCAAAGAGGTAATGTTAACTAAAGTGAACAAGAACTCGCATCGTTAAATGAAGCTAATCCCCTCGCCAGCAGCCTTAATAAAAAGAAGTCCTCAGTGACCTTGAACTTGGGCGGTAGGACGTGGGTCATATGCAAAACAAAGCAGCATACATAGACACACATCGTGGCCAAACATTGTCAAAACCGGTGAAGCCGGTTCATGATTTATTGAAAAATGAAAGGTGATACAGCGTTAGTCCATGTGCGTACGTGTGTACGTACGTACATGGACCAACGATATATACCCTCTTGCCTATCGGCGAGGGGATACTGACGAGCACCGTACATCCGTTTGTGTTTTGTTTTTGGAAAATGGGTATATAAACACGCAACTTTCAAAGCCATTTGTATGATTTGATTTTGAGCTTGAGCACAGGTGACGGACATATTAATGAAAATATGGATGATTTTACACAGGTCTACCAAACAATACCTGGACTAGATATATGTACATACTAACTGAAGTAGGCAATACCGTTCAAAACCATTAAACCACATTTGAGATCATATGAGACATTGACCGTGCACAAGAGGGCCGCATTGGTGGGTTATATTAATGTAAATATGCATATTGATTACAAAGAAGAATATGAAAGATCAACTTGAAGACAATCCGATTTATGGCTGCAAATATAACGGGGACGGAATGGTAAAACGTGTATACGTGTACCCTTCAGCATATAACATATGCTGGATATAATTAATAAGTATTAACATATTTCGGCTTGAAGCAACTTAAGTAAGGTATTAAATTCCATTTCATGAACTGTTCACAACAATTCAAGGGAGACTACTGCATCTATGTGTATCACTGTGAGAGTTTTGGTAACAGCCCTTTATTCCTAGTATCCATACAAAAGATGTAGCAATACCTGATCAGTAAAATATAAGGTTCGACCATGTCCAGTCGTGGGCAAACGTTTGCCGTGGCACGAGGTACCTGTTTGAACCCAAAGGCCGCATGCCGCGGGTTCAACCAGTTCCCGCGTGCCACGGCAAGCGTTTACCAACGGCTGGACATGGTCGAACGCTATTGTTACATTTCCGTCGGCAATATCGTGTATATTGAGCATTTATGCAGTACTTTCGGTACTTTGATAATCTGCTCCATTCAAACAGCTGATTTACACATACATGTTCCGGGGCCGCAGTACACGTCGCGTGATGCAGACGCATGAATTCAAAATTTCAGTGCGACCGTTCTGAACTTATCTGGTGACGTCATGTCGCGTTCAAGTAACGTCATGAGACACATGCATTGCGTAGGTGTCGGCTTGGCCCCGGAAAGTGCATTGTCTACAGTCATGGTCAAACAGCACGCGCTGTACATTTGATCACGGCTGTGAGCGGTGTCGAACAACGGCAGTCATGTAACAATATTATAGAGAACAATATATCCAAACGAGATGCATGAACAGAAGAAACTAATGCAATACAGTAGAACCTCTACAAACCGGACACACTGGGAGATCCCCAGGGTGTCCCGTTTGGAGATGTTCCACTGTAAATCAGACATGTTATCACTTCATGACACATTCTCAATGTGCATGATGACGTGGTTACAACAACAACAACTTCGCCCACTCCAAAGTAAGTATTATTTGATATTTTCCTTAATATGCAACGGATTTTGATGAAATATGGCGCAGCAAACGCGTTTTCATGAGCTGCATTTGGTGGTCTAGGGAGTTTGGCACAGACTTATGTCGTTTTTGCGAAGAATCGATTTCCGTGTCGCGGAAATCGATTCTTCGCAAAAACGACAGAAGTTTGGGCGAAAATACAGAGACCACCAAATGCAGCTTAACAAGACGCGTTTGATGCGCCATATTTCATCAAAATCCGTTACGTAATAAGGTCACTATAAAAGAATACGTACTTTGAATCGGTACTTGTTGTTGTTGTTAGTACCACGTGAGCATACACCTTGATTCTAGTATTTTGAAATAATGAAAAGGCGTTGTAGCCAGATATACATAACAGCGAAACACATCTAAGGTAAACATCTATATTTTCCGGAAGTGTCTGGTTTAGAGGGGTTCCACTGTATATAAAGATAAACACATGACGTGCGCATAGCGGTGGTCGAGGAGCCTACGACGCAACACCACGAACTGCAGGCTCGTCTAATTAATCCTCTCAATTACAAGTGAAATGGTTTCATGTCCCAGCAACAGATAAGACGGGGCTTTGGTTTTCATGGACATACAATGATTGTATTTGTGCATGCCTACAGCGGGGATTGAACCAGACTACACATACACACTGAATAATCAACAAAGTCAGGAGAAAGAGGTATATGTAATTGTTTAATAAAGTATAAAAAGTGTTGCCATGAGCGTACATCTGCATACATACAATGTGCCTACATAGTTACACAACCGCTTGCTTTAATCTTGCCAATATGTCATCGTTTCTCCATTGGCAATCTCAACTTGCAATCAAGCAGTTGATTGACTGAGCCTGAGCTGTAACACAGCTCATGATCAGCCCATCAAGTTGCTTGATTCCAAGCACAATAGTCAAGTAAATGTATTTTGAAATTTAAAAAAAATCAAATATTGGCAAGATTAGCTCAGGTGGTGGTGTACATGAACTTTAAAGGTACATGTCCACTCAGTAGGCACAAACTGTTCTGTATAGGAATTAAATAAGTGTATAATTGTGTCACTATTCCACCATTTCTAAAAATTACGAGTGCCCGCTATACAGATATAATCATTTAGTAATATTTATTTTACAGATAGTGACTCGCGGTGGTATCGGGCTACTTTCATATGCAAATTAGGCATGATATTTTTTTATTTTTTATACTAATTAAATGCGTCACCTGAACAAATTTATATTTTAGACAGATTATAAAGTATGAAATACAGAGAATAAATAGTAATGTCAGTTAAATTTTTAAGGAAGCACGGTTATCCCCGCCCCCCCTCCTCCACCCCCGAGATCAGTGTGGAAATTTACGTCTGATATAAAATGTATAATTTGTTAATCAATACGTGGGGTAATGGGGAATTAATGTTTATTTTGCCAGAAAATGCGTCAGATGATGTCTGATATAAAGAACATTTTATTTCTACTGAGTGGGCAAAGAATATTCATATTATATATTAATATGTTAAAGCTAAATACAATTGCATACAAATAAGCCATGAGTTGGACCAAAAGTGTAATATAGATAGATATAGAGAATAGTAGGTTAGTACCGTGAATGGGAAAAAATATCTGGCAAGGCTCAGGAAACGGGATTGGCGAGGCTCTGCCGAGCACATCCCGTTTCCGTGCCGCGCTAGATATTGTGTCCCATTCACGGCACTAACCTACTATTCTATTTATCCCGTCAACACCTACAAATGGCTGTAAAATGCAAAAATAGTATTGACTGGATATCAAAAATGTTTCACGGCACCGTGTTTCACGGCATATACGCACTGTGTTGACGGGATAAATGACAAACATGTACATAGTTAAGACGTTTGCCACCAGCCGCTGGCTTTTTGCGCCACCTCCAGGGTGGTCACCGGATATTGAATTTATCTTTCTTAACAATAATTAAACCTACTGTGAAACTTCTCTAAACCGGACACCTTGGGAGGACCCAAGGGTTTCCGGTTTAGAGCGGTTCCACTGAAAATCAGGCATATGACCATTCAAAAACGTATGTGTGCTTTGCAATCAAGAACATACATTATCATCCGATATAAATGGCCACGAAATCCATCATAAATACGACCAGTATA
The DNA here is from genome assembly GCA_029237695.1 of Conchocele bisecta. Lineage (NCBI taxonomy): Eukaryota > Metazoa > Mollusca > Bivalvia > Lucinida > Thyasiridae > Conchocele > Conchocele bisecta. The sequence continues at coordinate 11,942,280 of CM055271.1, forward strand.
CATGATGTTCTGTTCAGAGAGGTTCCATTGTATATTTTAAGGAGTGCAGGTTATGGGAAAATAGGTCCCATAACATCCATACGAAAAATGAACGTAGCTGAGAATCAAGCTCCAGATAAGCTGCGTATTTGCTTAAATACCCAATTAAAACTGCCAAAAACCCAATTGAAATCAGAAGTAGCGAGTATCAAAAAGCAATAAAAATATTGTGGTACCTTTATCATGCTACAGAAAACAATAAAAATACCACAAATATAGCATATTTTACTTATCTTCAATGAAAACATATCTTGGTATTTCATTAGAATTGTCTCCAAGGAGACAATTATAATGAAATGCCAAGATAAATTTTCATTTCGAAGCAAACTATTCAATAGTTGTTGTCTGTTGGTGTGTAAACAGTAGTGTGATTTTATTTTACCCAATTAAACTTTTGAAATACCCAATTGCTTCAGAAATGATGGAGTGACAATACTCAATTACTAATTCCTTATCTGGAGCATGAGAGAATAGCAAAATGTGTGGTAATTGGTTTATATTAGTTTCTTACATTTCAGCCAATAGTTTACAGAAATAGAACGGTGAATTACACCACTCGGCAGCAGTAGTTTACACCACTCTTGTGCTTACCATATATGGAGAAATGACATGTTTCCTTCGGCCAATCAAATGCTGTTCTCAGACACACCCCGTGAATCGCGACAGTCGCCTTCACAACGACCCGCTTCCAGAAAATAATTTGTACACCTCTTGGCCATATTTTACGATTGAATGGCTTTGTTTTTATAAAGTATGGTCTATGAAATGTAAGAAAACGTTCATTTAACCAGGTGAGCTGATTATCTTGAAATAATGCCCTCGTGATTGGGTCCTATCGCTAAACAAACTCGTTTTGCTACGTTTGTTTCGCGTACGGACCCAATCACTCGTGCATCATTTCACATTAATCAGCTCACCTGGTTAAATAAATGGTATATATATATAGAGAATAGTAGGTTAGTGCCGTGAATGGGAAAAAATATCTGGCAAGGCTCAGGAAACGGAATGGGCGAGGCTCTGCCGAGCACATCCCGTTTCCGTGCTGCGCCAGATATTTTTTCCCATTCACGGCACTAACCTACTATTCTATTTATCCCGTCAACACCTACAAATGGCTGTAAAATGCAAAAATAGTATTGACTGGATATCAAAAATGTTTCACGGCACCGTGTTTCACGGCACATACGCACTGTGTTGACGGGATAAAAGAAAAATTAATGGTGGTGGCGCACCTCTAAGCCCTAATATTCCAGTCACGAACACAAACAAGGAATAAATTCATGTACAATGTATATATATATGAAAAATATCACAACCATGTTGCAGTAAAATATAAAACTTCCAAAATCTGGAATTAGTAAAGAATTACCATATATAGATAAAATACTATGTTAATAACAACATGTAGGAAAATCACCAGTACATAGAAATTTATAATAAAATGACATTACGGGCCATACTCTACTGCATGCGCTAATCTTGTGAATATTTTAAATACTATTTCAAAATACGTGAATGTTGCGCTTGAAGCCAAGCTGATTGATTCGCTCAGCCTGAGCTGTGCAACAGCTCAGGCTCAGCCAATCAAACTGCTTGATTGCGAGCTGACATTACTAATACATGTTCAGACAGGTTGATAGTCTGTTCAAGATTAACGCAGGCGGTTGTGTACGAGTGGAATATCCGTATTTCCCAATAATTCTAGCACAAAAATATTTACACAATTCCCTAACATTTGATTGGCCCGTAGCAAGTCTCTGTCCAAAATTTATATCCCAGTAAACTCCCACGTCGAACTACTTTCCGTAACCGTGAGGCGCAGTTAAAATAATTATTAAGAAAACGGAAAATAAACACATTTTCTTGATGAATTTATTTCAAATGCTGGAATTATAAGGAATGAATGGCCTTTTTGTGGAATTTATCGGGGATATAAACTTGGAAAAGTTGCGGGAATACTGGACGAGGTCTTCCGGCCTTCGTCCAGTATTCCCGCGACTTTTCCAAGTTTATACCCCGATAAATTCCACAAAAAGGCCATTCATTCCTATAATATAAACTTTAATTATTTCGACACAACAGACCTAAGTCCCAAAGTGTGTCCAGATGAGCAGGTCAATTTATCATTGCATAGTGTTTCACGTATGCAGGTACATTCCTGTGGCTGTGACTGAATATATGAGGCTTATGGGTTTGCGACAAGGGTAGATCCAGGTCAGCCTGTGCATCCGCACAGGCTGACCAGCATCTGCACCATTCGCCATTCCATCAATGAAACACCCTTCATGTTCTAACAAGCAATATAGATCGTTATCAAACTACATGCATTTGCTATTTGATCAGACGGTACATTGGTCAGAAATCCCATCAGCCCCATTTCTCCAGTTACAGCCACATATATGACTTTGTCGTTTATTTTATTGACTGATTAATTGATTGAAGTTTTACATCCGTTGTTGCTGTAGAACGGAAGTTAAACCCTAACTAGAGCACAGTGGATGGCGCGCCATCGAAATATACAAACTTTTCCCAAAGGCTAAGTCGAAAAGAGGGAGATAATCCACGACCGGGGATCGAATCAAAAATCGAAAATCAATTTGCGCATCTACACACCATAAGGAATGCACACACCAAGTTCCTAGCTATTACGGTTAATACAAAGTTTTACTTCTTACAAGGCAAAATTGAGTGATTGTAAGTCAAAAAGGGGGAGATAATCCACGACCAAGGTGGGGGGGGGTGGGGGGGGGGTGGGGGGGGGGGGTGGGGCGCGAATAATAATCGAAGTCTCTTCAAGTCCTACCTATTACGGTTAAAATGTTTTACTTCTTATAATGTCCTAATCGGGGGTCGCGGGGTTGGGGGGTCGGGGGGGGGGGGGCGGTTGGGTTCATATCAAAAATCACTTTTGAGCATCTACACACCATAAGGAAGCGCACACACCAGGTTTCAAGTCCATACCTATTACGGTTGAAACGTTTTACTTCTTACCAAGCAGAATTGGGAAATTCCAAGTTGAAAAGGAGGAGATAATCCATGACTGTGGGTCGAATCAAAATTTGAAATTTACTTTCACTACACACCATAAGGAAGGCACACAACAAGTTTCAAGTCCCACCCTATTACGGGTAAAACGTTTTACTTCTTATAAGAAACGTGACAGACGGACGTACGGACAAGACGTATGGCAAGACGGACGGACACCCATGATGAAAACAATTTTCCCATTTGTCTTTTCTCAAACAGTGGGTATAATCAATCAATTCAGTCATATCCATATTTCCAGGGAGCACATTGACTGAACAGTTCACAACACTGTTCGGTCACCTGGAGCACATTAACCCTTTCAACACGACAGGCCTGTATAGTGGTATTGGAAAACAATGTAGATCAAGATGAGCATGCTCGTGACGAGCCGTCTCATAAGGATCGGCAGGTTTTGCAAGTAATTTTCATATTTTGAGAACAAAAACACCACCTTTTCATAAATGGACTAGTCTGAAAATAATTTTGTGACGATTGGATTGGTTGCAAAATTAACATATCAAAATCCATTCCAGTTACTTAGGGGTGAAAGGGTTAAACGAACATTTCACAACACTGATCGGTCACCTAAACAACCCTCTCCGCTATAAATTCATAGAACCGTTTAGCATAAGCATCCGGTGGCTCAGTTGAATGGTTGCCACAGCAATATTTCACATCCTTCACTATTTTTGCAACTTTTTGCCGAGAACGGAAAACCGTGAAAAAGTCAATAATACCGATATAATATCTACTATTCTCCCCGTCAATGATATGTAAATTATTCTTACAGTTCAAAAGCAGTCTTTGATTCTTAAAAACTATACCCGTTGATTCTAAATATGTTGAATCGGACAATGACCGCAAGAATGAACTTCGTGTCTTTCCACAAACTGGGCTGGTGTTTGATTGGGTAATGTCGTTCACAGACTTTGTTGCATCTTCATCTGTTATGTCTGTTTCCTGACTGTCTTGGTGTATGGCACAAAGGTCGTGCTCGACTTGATTGGCCGAGTATTTCACTTCAGATTGCACATGGTTGACGGAAATTGCCGAAGTTTCTTCCGATTCTATCTCGGGTAACACCGTGGGTAGATCTTTCTGGTTGTGACCGAATGACCTGAAATGATAGAATCATGTGGCATAGACAGGATATCCTCTTTAGATTTAAATTAATTTGATTGTTGACTGCTACGAAATAAATGTTTCAAACTAATGGAAACAGATGGTTTGCCAAACGCTTAACCTGTATGTGACACCGACACATGGTGATGATATAGACATTACCTTTTAAGCAACAATGGTGATATATAGAGGATATTCATATTTTTGCAACGAATATGACATATATGTTCATCTCGTGGTGTGGAATGTCCATATTTCACGAGTGAAATATGGACATTTCACACCACGAGATGAACATATATGTCATATTCTTTGCAAAAATATGAATATTCTATTTATTATAATTATATACCGCTCCATGGAAATTAGCAGTTCTTTAGACTGTATATGGTAATGAATGTGTATTTTCAGCCTATTTTAAGTCTGGCACTGCAGGTGCACGTTATGAATATAGATAGCGGAAGTAGTCGTATTTTCACCGGAAGATATTTATTTCATCGATGAGAACATATGACTTATTTACATCGTATAACTATGTATTTCATGGGTAGGTATATAATATATATACATACTTTCTATTGGAGGTGAAATAAATAATAGTTAAAGTGAATATATTGAATTTTTAATAAATTAATTTCGAGCGAGCTTAGTGAACTATGTGCACTATAACTATCTTATTGTTGGCCCAGCCTCTTCCTGCACACATGTCTGTTGGAATGAAACACCGCCCATAAACGTGCATTCGGAATGCGATACTACGTCATTATTGGCCACTTGACAATGAATCGATCAAGTACGTGTTGTCACATGGTTCGTGTCATGGGAAATTACATCAACAAGGTTGAGTCTCTGGCGCTAAAAACAAGCTTTCCACTTATTGAAATATGTAATGATTAATTTAATATATATTGGTGAAAGCGTCGCAATATGAGATTAACTGAGACAAAATGTTGTGCTTTCATTGGTCAAGAAACTAGGGCAAACAACAATACATATTAATCATACATAGTATATTAACAGTCCAACTAACAATGGTACCTGTAGATTTATTTTCACTTTATCATGCAACAACGGAATTACTAAAACTATAAACAACCGCCTGCGTTAATCGTGCCCAGATGTCAAAGAAACTGAACATCGATTGGCAATCTCAACTCGCAATATCGAGATACGAGCAAAAATAATTTTCTATTTTTGCCATTTTTAGTTTAAAACTAGATGGCCGCGGCCTGCATGTCGCGCCTTGTGGCGAGGCATGGACACTAAAAAAAAGATATAGTATAACAAAAAAATTTAACCAAAAACTTTAACCAAAAACTTCAAAGTAATTTGACCTTGACATTGGGCACAGGGGCCGCACGGGAGGGGGGTAGAATGAAAATATAGATGATGATAAACACCCATGTGAAGTGTCAAGGTAATGGGCAAAGCAGTTGCAGAGATATAGTATAACGAAAAACTTTAACCAAAAAACTTAACCAAAAAACTTAACCAAAAACGTTAACCAAAAAACTTAACCAAAAACTTCAAAGTAATTTGACCTTGACATTGGGCACAGGGGCCGCACGGGAGGGGGGTACAATGAAAATATAGATGATGATAAACACCCATGTGAAGTTTCAAGGTAATGGGCAAAGCAGTTGCAGAGATATAGTATAACGAAAAACTTTAACCAAAAAACTTAACTTAACCAAAAAAAAAAACTTAACCAAAAACTTTAACCAAAGAACTCAACCAAAAACTTTAACCAAAAAACTTAACCAAACAACTTAACCAAAAACTTTAACAGGACACACGTATGTACGTACGTACGCACGTACGTACGTACGCCAAAGTGCCGACTATATCGCGCTTTCCGCAAGCGGGCGCGACAAAAACTTAACCAAAAACTTTAATCAAAAAACTTATCCAAACACTTCAAAGTAATTTGACCTTGACATTGGGCACAGGGGCCGCACGGAAGGGGGGTAGAATGAAAATATAGATGATGATAAACACCCATGTGAAGTGTCAAGGTAATGGGCAAAGCAGTTGCAGAGATATAGTATAACGAAAAACTTTAACCAAAAAACTTAACCAAAAAAAAAACTTAACCAAAAACTTTAACAGGACACACGTACGTACGTACGCCAAAGTGCCGACTATATCGCGCTTTCCGCAAGCGGGCGCGACAAAAACTTAACCAAAAACTTTAATCAAAAAACTTATCCAAACACTTCAAAGTAATTTGACCTTGACATTGGGCACAGGGGCCGCACGGAAGGGGGGTAGAATGAAAATATAGATGATGATAAACACCCATGTGAAGTTTCAAGGTAATGGGCAAAGCAGTTGCAGAGGTATAGTATAACGAAAAACTTTAACCAAAAAACTTAACCAAAAACTTTAACCAAAAAACTTAACCAAAAGCTTCAAAGTAATTTGACCTTGACATTGGGCACAGGGGCCGCACGGGAGTGGGGTAGAATGAAAATATAGATGATGATAAACACCCATGTGAAATTTCAAGGTAATGGGCAAAGCAGTTGCAGAAATATTGTATAACAAAAAACTTTAACCAAAAAACTTAACCAAAATACTTAACCAAAATACTTAACCAAAAACTTTAACCACAAAACTTAACCAAAAAACTTTAACCAAAAACTTTAACCAAAAAACTTAACCAAAAACTTCAAAGTAATTTGACCTTGACATTGGGCACAGGGGCTGCACGGGAGTGGGGTGGTAGAACTGAAAATTTAGGTATGATGAGAATAAACAAAAAAACCCAATGTGAAAATTTTCAGGGGTAATGGGCACCCAAGCTAGAATTGCTTGAAAATATTGTATAACAAAAAAACAATAACAAAAAAACTTTAACCAAAAAACTTTAACCAAAAAATTTAACCAAAAACTTCAAATTAATGTGGCAATTTGACCATTGGCGCAAAGGGGCCGCACGGGAAGGGGGGTTAGGGAATGAAAAATATAGTTGATGATAAACACCCATGGTGAAGTGTCAAGGTAAGGGCCAATGCAGTTGGCAGGAGAAACTGGTATAATCGGAAAAACTTTAACCAAAAACATTAAACCAAAAAACTTAACAAAAATACTTAACCAAAAACTTTACCAAAAAACTTAACCAAAAAATTCAGAGTAATTTGACCTTGACATTGGGCAAACAGGGAAGAACCCCGGGAAGGCGAGCGTAGAATTCGAAAAATATAGTGATGATAAAAACCCAATGGTGAAAGTTTCAAGGGTAATGGCAAAGCAGTTGCAGAGATATAGTAAAACTAAAAAACCTAAAAAACTTTAAATTAAAAAAACCCCTTTAAAAACATTAACCTCGAAAAACCTTAACCAAAAACTTTAAAATTTAACCAAAAAAACTTAACCAAAAAACTTAAAACCAAAACATTTAACCAAAGAACTTCTTAAGAACCAAAAACTTCAAAAGTAATTTGGATCCTTTGACATTGGGCACAAGGGGCCACGCACAGGAGGGGGTAAAATGAAAATATAGATGATGATAAACACCCATATGAAGTTTCAAGGTAATGGGCAAAGCAGTTGCAGAGATGTAGTATAACGAAAAACTTTAACCAAAAAACTTAAGCAAAAAACTTAACCAAAAACTTTAACCAAAAAACTTAACCAAAAACTTCAAAGTAATTTGACCTTGACATTGGGCACAGACAGGGGCCACACGGGAGGGGGGTAGAATGAAAATATAGATGATGATAAACACCCATGTGAAGTTTCAAGGTAATAGGCAAAGCAGTTGCAGAGATATTGTATAACGAAAAAACTTTAACCAAAAATTTAACCAAAAAATTAACCAAAAAAATTAACCAAAAACTTTAACCAAAAGAACTAAACCTTTACCAAAAACTTTAACCAAAAAATTAACCAAACTTAACCAAAAAACTAACCAAAAACTTTAAACCTAAAGAACTTAACCAAAAAAAACTTAACCAAAAACTTAACCAAACAACTGAACCAAACAACTTAACCAAAAACTTTAACCGGACACAAGATCGTACGTACGTACGTACGCCAAACGGCCGACTATATTGCGCTTTCCGCAAGCGGGCGCGACAAAAATCATGTGGGCTCAAAAAGGGGGGTTCGTACGCGTCCTTGGGTGGTGTATATAATTGTCATGCTACCATACTTACTTTCTCATTCGAACCACGAGATTCTTCACAGACTCTTTGCGGTCCAGACTAGTCATAGGATGGCGACCCAGTAACAGACTGTAGTCCATCACGCCGAGCTTTTGCAGGAAATCAACATCCGCCCTTAACTGCGTGAGAAACCACGTCTTCTGACGACCTTCAACACAGAAATTGAAAGGTTTAACGTCCCAGTAAAAGGTCATATGTGGCTGTGAAATGGGGCTTATGGGCTCTGCGAAGTGTAGATCCAGATCAGCCTGTGCATCCGCAGTCTGATCAGGATCTGCACTGTTCATCATTCCATCAATGAAACTCATATCATGTTTCTAATGAGCAATATGGAAAGTTATCAGGCTACAAGAGTGTGCTATTTGATCAGAAGCGACACTGGTCACAAATCCCATAAGTCCCATTTCTCCAGTCACAGCCACATATAGAGATGAGTTCCTGTTTCAAATGAAATGAATGGGGTTTAACGTCCCAGCAACGGCTAAGGTAATATAGGCAAAGGACCACAGTTTAATGTCTCGTCCGACAAACCAGTGGGATGGAAATACTACAAACGTATAATTGTGTCACTACTCCACCAGTTCTAAAAATTTACAAGTGTCCGCTATACAGATATAATCATTTAGTAATATTTATCTTACTGATAGTCACTCGCGGTGACGCAGGCTATTTTCATATGTAAACGAGGCATGATATTTAATTAAATGCGTCACCTGAAAAAAATAATATTCTTGACAGATTATAAAGTATGATCATTGCGCATCAAAAAATAAATACAGAGAATAAATAGTAATGTAAGATTTTAAGGAAACACAGTTATCGCCCTTGATATCAGTGTGGATATTTACGTCTGATTTACGTATAATAATGCCAATCAATATATGGTGTAATGGTGTATAGCGGGCACTCGTAATTGTTAGAACTCGTGGAACAGTGACACAAGTGTACTTATTTAATTCCTATAAAGAACATATTGTGCCTACTGAGTGGGCATGTACCTTTAAATTTATATAAGATAAACTTAATCCTGAAATATATTACAATATTAAGCCGAATTGTTCGGTCAACTAATAAATAGTTTAATAATGGAAATTACTAATACTTTAGTACAAGTAATAATACTGTGATTAAGATTGATCTATGGCATTTGTCAGTGATGTAATCATAATAAACAAAAAAATTGAGGTTAGACAACCAAGACATAATTAATGGAGTCTCAATTACAGTAGCCTCCCTTTATAATAATGCTACATTTGTTGCTTTCCTGCGGAAATATGTGCCGTATTCTTCATTTTTCTGTCTAAATGTACTTAATATTACTAATATGTGATATACTAATGGTATATTGTAGGACAAGTATATTATATAACCAGAAAAGTTAACATTATTGAAGATTTCGGTGGATTTGGGCGGATTTTTGGTAGATTTTGCTGGATTTGGGTAAATCAGGGATTTCGCTGGGGAAAATCGCCACTTCAAAAAAAAATAAAACAATTGGCGATAAAAAATGACAATTGTTTTTGATTTTTTTCCCCCGAAAATTGTCATTTTTTATCGCCAATGGTTTATTTTTATCGCCAATTGCGAAAGTGGCGATCGCCAGCGGAATCCCTGGTAAATCATGCTGCCGGTTAAAATATGTGTTTTGGACACACAATACTCAATTTCATCACGGAAAACTTACCTAATTCGATTGTCTCGTCCAAGAAGTTTCGGTCTTTTAAGACAAGTATCGTCTTCTTTCCTGGTGGGTTCGGCTGAAAGTTGCACAGGATAACATTAAGTAATAGTTGCACTTCACATATTGAATTCTTAATAAATTTTGTAGCGAGCGAGAGAGAAATTAGTTTATTAAAAATTCAATATGTGAACTATAACTAACTTATTGGTTGCCCCGCCCCATCGTGGGCACCTGTCTATTAGAATCGAGCGCAGCCCATAAACGTGTTTTCAAGAATGATACTATTACGTGATTGGCAGTCTGATACTGAATCAATCATACACATGGTGCGATTACGCCAACAAGGCGGGGCTTGTGGTTCTAAATATAACTGCTGAGTTATTGCAACACCTAATGATTAATTTAATAGATAATGGTGAAAGCGACGCAATATGCGGCTAATTGAGACGAAATGTTCTGCTTTCATTGGTCGAGAAACTACGGCAAACAATAACACATGTTTTACGAATGTAATGACACGAGTGTCGAAGTTAAGATAAATACACAACTGCCCGAGCTAATCTTGACAATATTAGAATTGTTTTTATTTCAAAATTTTGACTATTGTGCTTGAAATCAAGAAGCTTGATTGTCTGAGCCTGAGCGATGTAAAGGGAGATAAGTAAAATATTAGTGAGAGTTGTCATTCTTACACACACTACATCACCTTTGGGTTGTGTTATATGCATGTGTGAAGTTTCATCAAAATATTCCAAATTGTATTTAAGTTGATCTCCAGATAGGAAATCAGTGAGTGAAACAACAAAAGGAAATAACTAACAACTAAATAATTAGCATGACAAGAGTCATGAAAGTATTCCAAAGGGTGTTCAAGTTATGCCCCGGACAAGTAATCAGTGTGCACAAACAAAGGGAGTTAACTCGAAAATTAGTGAGGAAAGCGTTGTCATTTTGGCGTGCGACACACCTTTGGGTCATCGTCTATTCATCTACAAAGTTTCATGAAGATATTCCAAATGGTATTCGAGTTATGCTACGGACACGGTCTGTCTATGTTTCGTGTCAAATCCATAGTATCCCCCACCCACCTCCACCCCGACTTTTGTCCCGGGGTTACAAGAATTGATAGAAAGACGTTCCTGGCAGTTTGACTGTACTTACATCCTGGTACCTGCTACACATACACCCCTTGATATCAAATAGCTCGTCCATTCGTGGGGTCGGGTAAAATATGCTTTGCATGACCAGCAAGTACTTCTTCTTCCCATGGTGTGGTTTGATCGAATAAAGGCCTAGGAACTTGACAAGCAGCGAGTGAGGGTAGATCAAAAAGTAATCTAGGTAGTCACGGATTATGGAGAGAAAATACCGAATGGACCGAGGTTTGTCTGTCTTTAAGACGAATCTTTGATTGTTGCTGAAACAGAGGAAGGTATAAATAATGTTGGTAGGCACTAGGATTTCTAAATGAGTACCAAAATGAACGGTAAACGCAAAACAAGGACAATATAAGGTTCGGCAATGTTCAGCCGTGGGTAAACGTTTGCCATGTCACGAGGGAACTGTTTGAACCACAAGGCCGTAGGCCGCAGGTTCAAATAGTTCCCGAGTGCCACGGCAAACGTTTATCAACAGCTGGATATGGTCGAACGTTAGTGTTACATTTGCGTCAGAAATATAGTGTTATTTGAATACATATTCAGTACTTTCGGTATTTTGATAACCCATTCCATTCAAACAGCTGATTTACATATTCATGTTCCAGGGCCGAAGTACACGTGGCGTGATGCAGCCGCATCAATTTCAAAATTTCAGTGCGACCGTTGTGAACTGGTCTGGTGACGTAATGGCGCGTTCTAGTAACGTCATGAGACACATGCATTACATTACAGGTGTTGTCTTGGCGCCGAATTGAGCATTGTCTACATCCATAGTCAAACAGCACGCGCTGTACGTTTGAACACGGCTCAAAGCGGTGTCAAAAACGCCAGTCATGTAACAATACTATTTTGTTCCACTTGCTCAGTTCTGATTTTGAGCCCGTATGTCGCACCATAAGAGGCTTTGAAAGTACATGTATCCCGAAAAACTTTAACCAAAAACGTTAACCTCGGACGCACCAATGTGCCGACTATATCACTCTGTCTGCAAGTGGGCGTAACAAAAAGAAATGAATGGGTGTTTAACGTCCCGGAAACAGCATAGGGACGGGACCACTGTTTAAAGTCTCATTTGAAAGACCAGTGGGATGGAAATACTATGAAAGTATGTTTTATGCCTAAGCTGAGGTTCCTGTAGCATATTTCACCAACATCGCAAAGTATACTTTTCTAGCAAAGTATACTTGGAGAGAGAAATTTTCAATTTTAGGATAAATTTATTAATTTTTATTATACTGAATTTATTACATTATCACAGCCATTTTGGCTGTGATAATGTAATAAATTCAGTATAATAATTCTGCATACGTTTAATCATCAAATATATGCAGTCGTTAGTTCTATATGAAATTATGCATTTCAGGAAAAATAAATGATTACTACCTCAAAGTATACTTTACAATGTTGGTGAAATAGGCTACTGGTATTTAATTCCAGTGCTCTAACCTACCAGCAACAACCAACCTACCAGCAACAACCCATACACCCACATTGAGTTTAAATATCGAGACCATGCATTGCATGAACGCTTTACCAATTCCTAGTTTACCTAATGATATTTTTTTTATATTCTGGGTTTGAAAATTGCAGGATTTACCGAAGCCAAGTTTACCTGAAATAGAAATCCTGCCCACTGCGGGAGTTGCTGAAGAACTCGAGATAAGGCAGTGATTCCGGGGCGAGGCTCTCCAGATAATCCTCGGGGCTGATGTCTACAGCTCGCCGCATACAGGCAAACACACAACTGGAGTAGCTCCGAAATGTGTAATTCTGTAATAGAAATTACAAGATTGACATTTATGTCCGTGCTCATACTCTCTAGACACTCAAAGCTGATGTACACAGTTAAGCACACACAAGCAAACACACAGCTAGTCTAGCAACGGATGTGCAACTATGACAGATTAATTACAAGACTGAGATTTGTGTATGTGCCCAAACTCTCCAGATAATGACTGGATTGTTGTCAACTTCTCGTTACATACAGGCGAACACACAGCTACAATGTTTTGGACACTCAACTCTAGTACAAACCAACTTGCCTTTCCTGCGACTTGCACATTTAACGTCATCACGTGACTATAATCCCCGCCCTCCAACTGATCCTTCGCAGTTAGCTCCGCCCTCCCAGTCAACAATTCTCGTATTCCCTTCTGGAATGCCTCGAGTGTCTGACACTGTGGGTGGGAGGGGCCTACTTCAACCACGCCCCTTCGCTTTAGTTTCTTCCGAATGTAGTCCCATCTTCCATGAGGCTGGGCTATTTCCTCCTGTTGATATGCGGAGTCTTCTACCTTTGCCATTTAACTGCAGGTAATGTCTGTAAATTAAGTAATCTTTCTGCAATAATACAATTAATATGTTCGACAATTCTGCAAAAACCAGGAACCCACTTTTCCGACGTTTCGGCACAAGGCCTTTATCATGGAATTAGTTTCTACTGAACGCCAAGTGGCATCAATTTTAGATTTCACAAGATTGTGAAATCTAAAATGGATGCCACTTAGCATTCAGTAGAAATGCCACTTAGCGTTCAGTAGAAACTAATTTCTTGATAAAGGCCTTGTGCCGAAACGTCGGAAAAGTGGGTTTCTGTTTTTTGCAGAATTGTTGTAAATTAATTGTTGTTTATTAGATGTGGCTATGGCTGTAGAAAAGGGTATTATGGGATTTGTGATTAGTTTAGCTCCTGGTGTTTCACCAGGAGCTAAACTAATCACAAATCCCATAATACCATTTTCTACAGCCACAGCCACATCCAATAGCACACTATAACGATGTATATTGCTTGTTAGAGGCAGGTGGTTCATTGATGGAATGGCAAACAGCAACAGTGAATGTGTTCAACATCCCAGCAACAGCTAAGGTCATGTAGGCACGGGACCTCTGTTTCAAGTCTAATCTCAACCAGTGGGATGGAAATACTATATACTATAGTCTGTTTCACGAAAGCTGCCCAAATTTTACGGCCATATAAACAATTCAAAAACCATATTTTTTTTCGATAATATTAAATTAAAGAATAAAGGAAAATTTAAGAATGAGCCTTCTTTTTATTTTGTGAAATTTGGTCAAATATTGATTTTATTGCGAAAACAAAATTTCCCCATGTTAAATCCCCATAGACATCTTCACGGAGTGAAGATGTCTATGGGGATTTAACATGGGGAAATATTTTTGAATTTTAGAAATACTGGACCGATTTTTAAAATTTAACTTTTGTTTTCTTAGTTAGATCATATCCAAGCTATCTAGTCAGGTTTCGGAGTCAATTTCCAAAATTTTTCGTTTTTTGACCCCTGCCACACTTCCTTACCACTTTTTCCCCCATGTTAAATTCCCATAGACAAATAAATTTTTCGCAATAAAATCAATATTTGACCGAATTTCACAAAATAAAAAGAAGCCTCATTCTTAAATTTTCCTTTAATTTAATATTATCGAAATAAATATTGTTTTTGAATTGTTTATATGGCCGTAAAATTTGGGCAGCTTTCGTGAAACAGACTATAGTATTGTTCACGCCTAGAGCAGGAATTGTACTCGCAACCTCTGGTGTTGAAGTCCAGTGTCCTAACCTCTAGGCCATAATCCGTCCCTGGAATGGCGAACAGTGCAGATGAAAAGTAGCGAGTATCAAAATGCAATAACAATTTTGTTGTACCTTTTTCATGCTGCAGAAAACAATAAACGGACCACAAATATACTTAGTATATTTTTCTTATTTTCCATGAAAACACATCTTGGTATTTCATTAGAATTGTCTCCAAGGAGACAATTCTAATGAAATGCCAAGACATGTTTTCATTTCGAAGCAAACTATTCAATAATTGCTGTCTGTTGATGTGTAAACAGTAGACTGTAGTGTGATTTTATTTTACCCAATTAAAATATTGAAATACCCATTTGCTCCAGATATGATGGAGTGAAAATACTCAATTACTAATTCCTTATCTGGAGCCCTGTAATGTGGAAGGATGTAACGTTACTCAAGTAAGGCATGTGTGCAATATGAAGATATTAGCTGAAGGCAAAGAGAAAGTATAGATGATTTGAGAAACTCTAACAAAAACCAGTGTAGATCATGATAAATAGCACATTCCTGTAGCCTGATAATGAACTATATTGCTGGTTGTTTAGTAGCATATGTTTCATTGATAGAATGGCGAACAGTGGATGCACATGCTGATCTGGATCTGGTTGTAAAGCCCACAAGCCCCATTTCTCCAGTCACAGCCACATACAATTATGTTACTAACACAAAATCTAGCATTTGTTTACAAAGAGGTTGATCAGTAACCTATTTCACCAACATTGCAAAGTTTCAGTTTTAGGATAAATTTATTAATTTTTATTATACTGAATTTATTACATTATCACAGCCAAAATGGCTGTGATAATGTAATAAATTCAGTATAATAATTCTGCATACCGGTACTTTTAATCATCAAATATATGCAGTTGGTAGTTCTATATGAAATAATGCATTTCGGGAAAAATGAATGATTACTCCCTCAAAGTATACTTTGCTAGAAAAGTATACTTTGCAATGTTGGTGAAATTGGCTACTGGACACGGGTTGGTCTGGATCTAAACTGGTTGTAAAATGCATAAGCCCCATTTCTCCAGTTACAGCCACATAGATACATGTATACCAACCTGTTTATTATTAGGTAAACTCCATCCCTGCTAACTGCATCCACACCAATCCATTCTCTCCGAGAGATTTTACTAATTCCCTGCTACAATTTCATATGCATTAGCTTTCCTGCATCAAATCTACAAGGACACACCAGATAGACATCAATATTGTACATGCACTGTTAGAGAGACACGCCCTTCCAATACACGCTACCAAGGGAAAACAAGAATTACTGCAAATGCAAATACCGCCTGTGTTGCCCAGATGCCATTTACTATAGGTTCCATGTGCATCTGCAGTCTGATCAGAATCCGCACTGATCGCCATTCCGTCAATGAAACAACAGTCTGATCTGGGGCTACACTGATCGCAAAACACATAAACCCCATATCTTCAGGTACCTGAGCTCCAGATAAGCTGCGTATTTGCTTAAATACCCAATTAAAATTGCCAAAAACCCAATTGAAATCAGAAATAGCGAGTATCAAAAAGCAATAAAAATTTGTGCTGCAGAAAAAAAATAAACAGACCAAAGTTATAGCATATTTTTCTTATTTTCCATGAAAACACGTCTTGGTATTTCATTAGAATTGTCTCCAAGGAGACAATTCTAATGAAATGCCAAGATATGTTTTCATTTTGAAGCAAACTATTAAATAATTGCTGTCTGTTCATGTGTAAACAGTAGTGATTTTATTTTACCCAATTAAAATTTTGAAATACCCAATTGCTTCAGAAATGATGGAGTGACAATACTCAATTACTAATTCCTTATCTGGAGCCCTGCAGGTACAATGAAACATCGGTGGATAAATGGCTAACAATGGATACATAACATCACCAGATATAAAATGCCAATACGCAGTGACAATATACATGTACATAACGGAATCCATGGCAACCATTTAAATAATACAGAATGAATTAGGTGGGCTTTTGATTTATTTTCTTATTAGTTTCAGATTGTCACAAAATGTATCTACAAATACAGAAAACACAATTTAACCCTTAGAATGAGAGAACCGAAAATAGTCGTCTGCTGCTGTGTCATATTTTATCAATTATCTCAGTAAAAACATGGTTTGTCAGCATTTTAGAATCATTTCCATTGGAAATGATTCTAAATTGCTGTCAAACCATGTTTTTGATGTGAAAAATGAAACATAAAAAATAAACAGCAGACGTCAAATTTTTATTCAGCATTGTAAGGGTTAATAAACATGGATTATAGCAAAAAGGGAACTTCAGAAATATTATACCAATGAGGCAAGCCATGTAATTTTGTACCTAAGGAGATGTGCAATAAAAGTAAATGAAGTCGAAAATTGATGAAATATGCAGAGCAAATGCATAAATTTGCATTTGCTCTGAGAATTTCGTCAAATTTTGATGTCATTTACAAAATAATATCACAGTATTTGTAAATAGCTTTCGTGAAAAGCGCAATGTGATGATATGTTTTCATGAAAACTATTGACAAAAACTGATTTAAATGATTGTTTCAAAGCAGACACTTCAGATTTTCAAAAAGAGTAATTCTTATTTGCCCTTTTGAAAAATGAAACATATGAGTGTTGTTCACCTGTCTGTCTGTTTGAGTAATGTAGAATCTAATTACAGAATGTAAATATAGAATAATATGTTTTGTGTTGATTTAATATATTTTTAGTAAATTTATCTTTATGACATCGTTGATCTGAACCTGTTTAAAAGAAATCTTAGTGGATAAATGTTTTAAAGCTGGGTTTCAGGCTTATCTGGTGCCCTGTTTCAGCATTGTGGAAGAATAGGTTTCACACTCTGGCAAAACCAGGCTTATTAGTTTTGTGACAAGGAAAGACCAACACCAGTATTTGTATTACACCACTCATTTCAGTCCCCTAACCAATCATTATGAATCTTGCAAACAAAAATAATTTACAACATGCTTTGACAGCACTTCAGAATCACTTCCATTGGAAATGATTCTGAAGTGCTATCAAAACATGTTTTATGGAGAAATATGGCAAGATATAAGAGCTACAGCAGACGACAATTGTTGTATGTAGCCGTCTAAGGGTTAGTATCTAAATATGGCAAGATATAAGAGCTACAGCAGACGACAATTGTTGTATGTAGCCGTCTAAGGGTTAGTATCTAAAATGAACCAGAATAATTGATTGAGATTTTTTTGTTTAAGCCTGGATACTCAACATTGCATATGGTTTGTTTGTTTGTTTGTTGGGGTTTAACGGCCTATCAATAGCTAAGGTCATTTAAGGCCGGGTCAATGGGTTTAGTACTAAATCCCATATATTACCTGTACAAGTACCTGGACATGTTCAAGTACATGTATAAATGGAGAGAAATCCCAAAATCAGGACTGAATATTTAATATTTACAATAACTAGAAATGTGGCCAGTCGGCACACGAATGCCCCCACTGGCAGCCAAAGAAAACGAGGCATATTTAAAGTATAAGCCATTTATCCGAGCGTTAAGGTTTTGAATGCACCAAGTCTGTGACCTTGACCCTGGGCTTAGCGGGGGTGGGACGAATGTGGATTTGTCACAGGGTGGTAGAGGAGCATTGGAGCAATGCGTGTATGAAATGTAAAGCAGATCCGAACAAGGAAACAGAAATTATAAGCCATTTACCCGAGCGTTAAGGTTTCGGGACGGACATACGGACGGACGCCGGTAACACTATATGCCCCCCTCACCATTCGGTGGCGGGGGCATAAAAAACTATATATTCAGCTATGAAATCAGAAAACCTGCATATGGATTTCAATAAGCCCTCAACTCTTTGCATGCTGGGAAATGTATGGGCTATAAATAGTTCACAAATAGCAGATGACAATTCATTATATTTTCTTTTATTTCTCCTTATAAATGTCATGAATATGTCTTGGAATTTCATTAGAATTGTGTCCGGAGGACACACTTCTAATGAAATTTCAAGACATATTTACAGAGAGAAATAAAACATATACTCCTAATTCGTTTGGAGGATATTTTCGCCGCTAACATGCAAAGAGTTAAGGTCAAGAATTAAAAGGCTGATCAAGATTAAAATCAAAGACGCAATAAGTGGAAATGTCAGACAAACTTTAATGACACAATGAGTACAATGTTTTCATATGCACTAGCTCATGCTATACCCTGGTGTAATACAAGTTCTGCCCGTGCTATGGGATCTGCAAATGCTTCAACCGTGGGACGCATAGCCCGGCACTCTAGGAGAAATGGAAGAGTGGAAAAACATTTATTCAGATAGTAGCCCCTTCTAAAATAGCAGACCACTTCCTGCATTTATAATCAAATTCTTTTATTTTCACATAATGCACATAGTAAAGTCATTTCAAAATTCAAATTTCTGTGCTTTTATGCAATTATAACTGATACAGAAAATTAAATAGACCTGGGGGTGTTATTTAGAATAATAATGGTAAGCTATACATCTTGGGATAAGTCACTATTTTATCTCATTGTATGAATGATTCTAATGTAAAAAAAAAGAATCTTGACAAAACAGGGCTGACAAATGTCAAGACAAATGAAGATAAGATTCAAAATATCTGTAATATATATTTTATAGGCAACCATTGTGAATATTCAAAGATCTACATAATATGTAATGGCAAGTCGCAGATCAGTAAGCGCGAGTATGATTTTGCAACTACATGTAGTAGACTTTCAAGACAAACAGACCACACATATAGCATATTTTCCATGAAAACACATCTTGGTATTTCATTAAAATTGTCCCCAAGGAGACAATTCTAATGAAATGCCAAGATATGTTTTCATTTCGAAGCAAACTATTCAATAATTGCTGTCTGTTAATGTGTAAACAGTAGTGTGATTTTTTTACCCAATTAAAATTTTAAATACCCAATTGCTTCAGAAAAGATAGAGTGACAATACTACTAATTCTTTATCTGGAGCCCTGCACACCCATAAGTTTGAAAAATTACCATGTTTGCAAGCTGGATCCTTTTCTTACAAATTGCAAGAGTCAAATGTTACGGAACCCCGCAGTGGACATGGATTTTGTTTTATTAATATGTTCCCACAAAATAACAATTTGTTCCCTCAATTTAACAATTAGTTCCCTCGAATTAACAATTTGTTCGCACAATATAACAATTTTTTCCCTCGAATTAACAATTCGTTCCCACAAAATGACAATTTGTTCCCTCAATTTAACAATTCGTTCCCTCGAATTAACAATTAGTTCCCACGATATAACAATTCGTTCCCACGAATTAACAATTCCTTCCCGATGGAACAAATTGTTATTTCGTGGGAACGAATTGTAAAAAAAAAAGAATATATCAAATGGTCAATACAGAAAATCCTGATTCAACAGCAACATCACACGTATGTGATGCTGATGTTGTATAACAGGCTTTTTTATAGTGAGGGGAGCTTTGCCAATTCAGACTTCCAGAAATCACAATATCATGATCTGGTTCCCGGTGCCCATATCACTTGGTGGCAGGTGTAAGCCCATATAGAATGGATATACCACTGAGGTTTGGATTCTGGTAAAGACGGATGAACATTTAACATTATATCATTGAGATCGAGAACTGCATACCATATATAAAGAATCAATTACATTTACAAGGCAAAAATGTAAAAATAAATGGGAGATACTCAATGACAAAATTAAAATTGTGCATCTACCGTAACACAAGCAACAAAGCAAATACCAAGAATCCAGAGCTCCAGATAAGCTGTGTATTTGCTTAAATACCAAATTAAAATTGCCAAAAACCAATGGAAATCAGAAGTAGCGAGTATCAAAAAGCAATAAAATGTTATGGTACCTTTATTATGCTGCAGAAAACAATAAACAGACCACAAATATTGTATAGCATATTTTTCTTATTTTCCATGAAAACACCATCTTTGTATTTCATTAGAATTTTCTCCAAGGAGACTATTCTAATGAAATGCCCAAGACATGTTTTCATTTCGAAGCAAACTATTCAATAATTGCTGTCTGTTGATGTGTAAACAGTTGTGTGATTTTATTTTACCCAATTAAAATTTAGAATTACCCAATTGCAGGCTCTCTGGTGACCTTTTGTGAAAAAGTAGGAAAAAAAGTAGGAAAAAGAAGGAATTTATGATAAAAAAGTAGGAACATTTGTTCATATTTTCTTACCTTTGACTTTTACTTTGAACATTTCTTGTACTCACGGTTACTCGGAACATGGTGTTTCAGTGATGTCTTCTTGTTGTGGCCTTGTGTCTTCAACATTACGGATGCTGCCAGTCAGAAATTATTTTTTTTATTCTTTGAACTAACATTTTACAGCAATATGGACACCAACTAAGAGCATGACTTTTATGGTTTTCAACCAGCATATCAGCATGTATGAGCAGACGCGGATACAGAAATGATTGCAGGGGATGGGGTCTGTAATTAAAATTTGGCGTACCTGACCTGCGCGCGCGCGAAATCGTAAAGTCGGGGGGTCCTCCCCCAGGAAATTTTTAAATGCCAGATTGCCGCAAATGCGATTTCCTGGCACCTAGGACACGAAAAAAGTTATCCAACTATTCGAGTATTGTAGATTTTCTTCTTTTTTTTGCCGGGAGCAGGTGGGGGGGGGGGGGTCCGGACCCCCTGGACCCCCCCCCCCTGTATCCGCGCCTGATGAGGTTATGAGGTCTGATCTCAGTGTACACTGTTTGGCATGCCATTACACGGCGCTAAGATATGGGTCTGGCAAGCAGTGTTGAGTCTGATCAAACTACACATGTGTATGCTCAGCTGGATGGAAAAGTTATAAGGTCCATTTTCTCAGTTGATGGCCCAATTTACTTAATATACTAATGTGTAGCCTATGACGACTAGAAATATATCAATGTGCCGTGTATTTGAAAGGAAAAAATACATTTCCCATAGACTATCAAGTATTTTCATATTTTGTTTTTAATTTATACCAAGGGGACTGTGCAAGGTAGCTTCAGAAATGTAGTTGCAACTGCTGAATAATTTGAGCTATCTCGTCTTGTTCGACTCATCCATTCAGGAGATGTGCCAGTCCCTAAACATGGATTTTGGCGATGTCATATGAAAAGTGACGCAAAATACCAACATCAAGTTCAAACATGTGCATATTATAAACTACTTCAGAAAACTTCAATGTAAAAAACTATTTTAAATTGCATAAATTTATTGCCCATTTAACTTGGTTCAAATCAATTTAGTATTGAAACAGCAGCAGTTTGAAATACATGCAGGTCTATTTGAAATATAATTTGTTCCTCAATATACTGAATCAAAATTCCCAATGCAACACTCATATAAACATCACAGTGTTTACCTTTTACACACAGATTTTAATTCCTAATTAGAAAGTATACAATACAATATACAATATTATGTATTAGCATTAAACATTAAACATGTACAATGTTCTTCGCTATAAACATAAATAGTCAAAGAGTGAAATCGTTTAAAGATGTATCAAAATAGTATAACCATTGTCTGAAGTTGGCAGTGTCGAGCGTTATAAGTAGTCTGCGACGGCATGCGTCACTGTATTTGTATAGAATGTGTGCAAGTGACGTCGTAGGTTGGCAGAAGTCCCAGAGCAGGTGCGAAGGAGCTTTCTCACTATCCTAATCTGGTGCTTGATGCTGTGGCACACAGGGAAAATGCCATCCCCTTTAACTCTTCATTTATGAGAAGCAGGGGCTACTGCAGCACAATTTTTTGGATCAGTTAATCTGGCACATAAATGTTCAAAGAAAAGGCTGTACCTGGGGGTAAAATCACTTAGCAAGAGTATATTACAACACTCACCTGAGAATACTGTATGCTGTTCCGAACTGGCAGGCATCTGAGGTATCACAAACATCAAGGCCACAAGAAGAAGACACCCGAGAGCACTCTATATAACATGCACAGCTTTTTTCTGTAAATAAATCTCATAACAGATCAGAACAGCATAGTTTTTAAAAAAATTTAGCTTTTCAAATGAAAAAGTAGGAAAAAGTAGGAATTTTGGGAATTTTGATGAAATAGTAGGAAAAAGTAGGAATAAAAAAAAAAAGTAGGAACGCTTGAAAGCCTGCAATTGCTTCAGAAATGATGGAGTGAATCAATTACTAATTCCTTATCTGGAGCGATGAAGAATCCACCTGTTATGGTCTGTTAACACAACATACATTCCCCCAGGGTAAATGGAATACAGGGAGTGCCGGACTGAAGAGTATGTCACAGGGCTCCAGATAAGGAATTAGTAATTGAGTATTTTCACTCCATCATATCTGGAGCAATTGGGTATTTCAATATTTTAATTGGGTAAAATAAAATCACACTACTGTTTACACATCAACAAACAGCAATTATTGAATAGTTAGCTTCGAAATGAAAACCTGTCTTGGCATTTGATTAGAATTGTCTCCTTAGAGACAATTCTAATGAAATACAAAGATGTGTTTTCATGGAAAATAAGAAAAATATGCTATATTTGTGGTCTGTTTATTGAAAAATATGCTATATTTGTGGTCTGTTTATTGCTTTCTGTAGCATGATAAAGGTACTACAAATTTGTTATTGCTATTTGATACTCCCTACTTCTGATTTCAATTGGGTTTTTGGCAATTTTTACTGGGTATTTATGCAAATATGCAGCTTATCTGGAACTCTGATGTCAGCCACTTTGTTGAAAACAGTGAACATTACCCCTATAACCATACCTGCCATATCCATTCCCCAAAATATAAACCTAACCATGAACCTAGTGTTAGGACTTATATACAACAAAACATAATTCTAGGAACATATTGTATAGCTCAAAGCCAACGTTAGTGTTATGTCAGAAAGGTGGTGGACACATTATGTGGCCTAGTGGACAAGGCACCCGCCTCGCAATTGGGAGTTTCGAGCATCTGCACAGACTGATATGTGACAGGTAACTGGTTGGTGAGCCATCAGCTAGTGAAATTTAATTGTACCAATTGCCTTCCTGTCGGATGCCTGGAATAGAAGTATAGGAATTGGCAAGTACTGTCGGATACACTATACTCATAAGTAAAATGCATTCAATACGAGCGACACTATAATACACAAACTTTACTTACTTACAGGTGATATATGTAACCATAGGCATTTGGTGTGTTTCGGCTGTCATCGGTATAACAAGGCTTATAGCTTTATTCGGACACGACCTCGCATCACAACAAATTCCGCGATTTTATTAACACTAATGTAAATATTTTGGTGGTGGAATGTGCACATCTTCATTTTAGAATTATTGTTATCTTGTTGAAATAGCATAATTCGAACATTAATTATGCAAAGAATATCGAATTACAACTGGTTTTCCCACGACGTCATTGTGATCACTAGGTCTCGCTTTCCGCAAGCGGGCTCGACAAAAATTACAATTTTAAACATGTTATTTTGTTACAGTACAAGCTTGTGTCCGACCAGAAGTTGCATACCTTATAATAAATACCAAAGCAAATGGCTTTATTTAATTTCAAGGGAAGTAATCATTGTAATATATTCAGCATTACCAGCGCTGTTCAATTATAGCAGTATAATTCCAGCACAAAAATATTTACACAATTCCCTAACATTTGATTGGCCCGTAGCAAGTCTCTGTCCAAAATTTATATCCCAGTAAACTCCCACGCCGAACTACTTTCCGTAACCGTGAGGCGCAGTTAAAATAATTCTTAAGAAAACGGAAACTAAACACATGTTCTTGATGAATTTATTTAAAATGCTGGAATTATAAGGAATGAATGGCCTTTTTGTGGAATTTATCGGGGATATAAACTTGGAAAAGTCGCGGGAATACTGGACGAGGCCTTCCGGCCTTCGTCCAGTATTCCCGCGAAAGAAGGCCTCGTCCAGTATTCCCGTGACATTTCCAAGTTTATCCCCCGATAAATTCCACAAAAAGTCCATTCATTCCTATAATATACCGACGAAAGCAGAAACACGCCGAATGAATATGCATGTAACCCCTAAGGCAATGAGTTAGCCCTTCCTGTGACCCCTTCAATTGTGCAAGGGCATCCATATAAAAGAAAATTAATTAGCTTCCAGTATTGTCAACAGTGATTGGTAAAAAGCTAAAACCCTATTTACTGAAGCGCCCGTTAGATGGTCATGTACGAAATATATAGGGAACGAAATAAATCAGTACGAACTGGCAGGTTTACCATGAAAACCAATGGCCCTCAGGCGCAAACAACCTGGCACCTTCAGTCAGAGCTTTCAAGTTTTATCGCGATCAATCTTATATCAAGCAAACTGTTTAGCTTAATGGCATACGCACAATAACGGTATTAAACACGTTTGACGATAAACGTGATAAAAGGTGTGTTTTGTTTACAAATAGAAACGGAATACGATAATCACCGAGTAGTCCGAAATGTCAAAATCTAAATGACTAAAACACGTAAAGGACGAGTACGGCAGTATTGTGGAGACCCGGGAAAAGTGATTCACTTTCAAAATATCTTGCGTAATTTCTATCTATTTATCTTCCATGTATACACATTGATACATAAAATGTGTCTAGTTATTACCTTTTTTTTTTTTTTTTTGAATTGTCATTGATCAATCCGTTTATTTACACTTTTTATAACAAGATTGAAGGCAAGACAATACTATACATGTAATTGTAGCTTGGTAATGGTTACACTATTTTGGAACTTCAGTATTGCATGTTATCCAAGGTAATGCTTTCTGCTGTCCTTCGCCCACTTACCCATTCTGATGACTGTGTGTATTGGCTACCCATGCGAACCATCCTGATATTGAATAGCTGACATGCGCAGTCTGCACCAGTTGTGTTGCATAAATATATAATGGACGAATAACAGCAGACGACAGTATCACAAACATTATCAATAGGAGATTCGTATGTGCTATGAACACACATGTATTCACATAATGTACAGTATTTGTCATATAAATTCAGTAGAGTGATGTTCAGAATTAATGTATTTATCATTGTGAAATATATTTATGAATGCCACGAGCTAAACAGTATTAACATAGATCTGAATCTGTGTGTAAACAGTTTAGTTAGTGAATTACTTTTAAAGATGAATATAATTATCGTTACTACACACTGACACCATGTTGTAACAGTGAACGAGGACCGTCTCCATACATAGACTATCCACCCTCTCTATTCAAACATGCTAGCATGTACAATGTAATATATATACATGGTAACTACTGTATTGAAAACAAGTAGCAGATGATCGATATGGTACGTATTGGTAATATATGGTTTAGATTTCTATAGAAGTTAGGTTAAATTCAATATGTGAGTATTGTCGATACAGACCGGTCGACATGTAGGTGTAGGCTGGTCTGGATTCACTAATTGGTTATTACCTTAGTAATGAAGAACACAGAAATATTACAGATGTGACGTCATGCAATGCATGTATTTACATTTATCATTTTTGCCAGACAGGCGTACCGGCACTGTCAGGGTAATTCAACTTTTATAATAAAGCAAGACTTGTTTACAGTTTGAATATTATAACAATATATACAAATAAATAGCAACCAGCACAGGCATGAACACTTATCTGACACCTGCCGCCGACCTTTTTTGCATGTACTTCCAACCGCCGGATCTTTAGAGTACTTACACATCGTTTTCATGGACGTGAGATGTATGCGAATGGCGAAATCCCGAAAAAAATGTTAAATAGTGGATAAGTGTGAGCTACATGGGTTAAATACAGAGGTATATATGTACCATATTTTTATTAAAATCGACCCGAAAATGCCTACACAATTCGTAACGGCACGGTTTGTTTACATAGAGGAGACCACAAATCCTTCAATGACTTTTTTTTGTCACTGCATCATTTAACAAAGTGTCTGCATTCGTATATCTATGATATATTCCGTCGTGCCATAGGCTATATGGCTTCCTCGTGTTTTAAATTAAAATATGAATAAAACAACGAAAATGTACATACCTCGTGACAAATAGCCGTCTATTTACTCCATTTGCTCTACCGCTAAACCTTCTCGCCAACCAAAGTCTGCCGCTCACCTTCTTACACGCTACTCCCCCGTTAAGAGAGTTGAAACAAATAGTCATGGAAAACTGAAAAGAAGTAATCAAGTTTATATCGGAAAATGGTGAAGAGTGGGGTGCAGAACGTGCTGACAAGATTGGTGATATGGAATGATAAATATGTGGCGAATACAATGTACTTAAAAATTCACCAGTGACTAGGAAGTAAAAATGTAACAACCACATATATGTGCTCGGTGGAATGAATGCAATACATAAAACAGACGGCAATTAGTGAGTTAAATATTCAAAATAAATCTTCAGACAAATACAGTAACATTTTGTCAAATTATTCAATGTTCTCCAAATAGAGGTACCTAAGTCAAATTGTTGTAAATTACAAGTTGAAACAAATAGTCATGGAAAACTGAAAAGATGTAATTTTATATCGGAAAATGGTGAAAAGTCGGGAGCAGAACGTGCTGACAAGATTGGTGATATGGAATGATAAATATGTTTACCGAATACTTAATAATTCACCAGTGACTAGGAAGTAAAAATGTAACAATATATAAAGCAACGTCGGTGAGATCCTTAACTGATAGTTGAACTTGCAAATCAATACACCTAGATAACATAAGTAAAACCAGACACCAATAAAACATATGTCATCTTATTTTGTATGGGCGTCTTGGTCATTTATCTCCGGTGACAACGCATGCTCATAATCGCATAGCACACACATGTCTCAGAATGGTCATATGCCTGATTTACAGCGAAACAGCTCTAAACCGGACACCCTGGGGACCTCCCAGAGTGTCCGGTTTAGAGAGGTTTCACTGTATATGTAATTTACAAGTTTTGTATTCATCGTGACAGACGTACTGTCCCAAGTCCAATAATGGCCATTATTACTTAGATATAAATTTTTGCCTAGAAAATGCCTGTATTTGCCTATAGCAATAGCATACACAGTCCATGCTGATACGTGTTTTCCGGTCTGATACTGAAACTTCTAGTCTGATACTGCCATTTCTAGTCTGATACCATCGTTACTAGTCTGATACCGCCGTTTCCAGTCCGATACCATGTCTCGCGCGCGTATTAAACCAGTTCCTTTGGGCATGCGTATTGCCTATGTTTAATTTATCGGCTGCGTAAATTTTGACAGATGCCGGAAATTTAAATATGTAGGCTCTGTATTTCATCATTCAATCATGGATAACGGTATATATTTTAATATAGGATTATCCCACTGCCGGATGATTGATATTGAAATTGATATAGAAATTGATATCTAAGTAATCTAAGTAATAAAGACGTTAATACGTGTCTTGTTTGATATCGGCCTAGGGATCGTCCCTCGGTAACTTGGTATCAGCCTTCGACCTTTGGTCTCAGGCTGACACCAAGTTACTTCGGGCCGATACTTAGGCCGATATCAAACAAGCCACGTATTAACCTCTAAGTACTGACGTTGTTTGCTAGTCGTAGTTCGTCGGGACACGCACACACCGTCGGGTTGACGTCGGAATCACGACGTCGGATCAACGTCCGTTTCCGATGTCGAATAGACGTCTGGTCCAGGTCGTGATTGGTATACACTAAAAGGTGACTCACTGTCAGCAGATCTATCTCTACGTTAGCCTATAGATACGCCAATGGAAGACCAGCTGATCTGAATTCCACACCAACTTAATTCAGTTTAACCTTTATGTGCGACATGTTTAGGCCTAATATGTAATTAATCATTTTATATCCTAGACGATTAATTTTGCGTATGTATTTAGGTTGGGCTGGGCGTACGTGCAATTTCATTAACGTCGCAGAATTCTAGGTCAAGATTCCGTCGCGCGCGCGCGGAGTGTTGACAACTGGCATGCTTTTTACCTGGTTCCCGCGTTACTGCACAGCGGTAGCCATATATACAGTAATACGCTGGTAACCAGCCAACCTGACTCATTCGGAACTATCTAGGATCTTTTTGCCAAAGCAGAGGTCTGGTTATAATATAATCCCCGAGGTGCTCCGATTGTCTTTAGGTTATCCCGCCATTTCCGTTTCTCTTTGTGATTTTAATTTGAAATTGGGGAAAGATCGACGTAATATTGAAGAAATCAACTTTCTTATATAAGTGTATTGATCATGCGTGTCAGCTAACATGTTTTCAATAACATTTTTAATACAAAAATACATGACAACGCCGTGAAATTATTTCGCCCCGTCTCACTTCGCACATTCCTGTTCATGTGTTGTTAATATATTGTCGCTATTATATTCACCATTTACAAACTGCATGCATTATCATATAATTGTGCCTTTAATGGAGGTCTATGCGGTCGCATTTTCTCAAAACTTGTAGGACAGCTAGTAATAATAGATTTTGTTATCGTTACATACTGTCTTTGTGAAACTATTCGCCTTAGATAATGGCGTATATACTCCAAGTTTATTCGAATTGGACATCACATTGTACATGTACGGAGCCCCCCAGGGGACGTGGAATTATTATTTGTTGTTAATTTGTTCCCACGAAATAACAATTCGTTACCTCAAATTAGCAATTCGTTCCCACGAATTAACAATGTGTTCCCTCAATTTAACAATTCGTTACCACGAAATAACAATTCGTTCACACGGGAATTCGTTCCCTCGAATTAACAATTTGTACCCACGATATAGCAATTCCCCACGAATTGTTATTTCGTGGGAACGAATTGTTAAATTGAGGGAACGCATTGTTATTTCGTGGGAACGAATTGTTAAATTGAGGGAACGCATTGTTATTTCGTGGGAACGAATTAATATAAAAACAAACAATTCTACGTCCCCTGCGGGGCTCCGTAAAAAGGATATGCTGATATTTATACATATATATAGTTCTTGTTGGTGAAATTACATTATGTTATCGATAAATCGAGGTTCTTACATGAGTTGCTATCTATATAACGAATTTACAGGTTTCGTAGGAACGAGATTTGAAGCTGTAACGCTCATCGAACATGTATTCGGTAGCGGTCTACAACATATACATTAGGCCATACAATTTTTTATGTTTGAGATGTTCGTCTCTGTTTTAGATGTTCGTTTTTTCAAGTTTCCAGATGCATATATGCATCTGGCAACTTGAACAAAAATCAGAGACGAACATCTCAAACAAAAGGAAAATGTTATATAATGTTACTATAAACTCTTTATATGTGAAAAATCACAAGATTTTTGTCAGACATGATGGGATTTAACATATTTTCCATGGTAGTGTTTTATATATTTTTTTTTTTTTTTTTTTTTTTCTTCTTATATTTAAGGGTGGGAAATGGCTCGAAGACCTTCTATACCCGGTTTTTATTGATCATGTGGCAAATTTATAGTACACTTTTATTCTCCATGACGATACAATGCTAGACGCGTAGGGATTATTCAGACGCGGCGATATCTGAGAACCAAAGTACTTTTGATGGCCTAACTTATACTAGTGTATTATTATTATTAACCATTTCAACCCTGGTTATCCTACCTTGTCTTTTTCACACTATTCCATTTATGACAAAATACAAGTCTAGATGAATACTAGTGGAAAATGCGGCAGATCCTGGTGAGACGACGAGCCGTCTCATCTGGATATACATTGTTTGCACATGTTGCTTTATGGATGTATAATTCCAGCACAAAAATATTTACACAATTCCCTAACATTTGATTGGTCCGCTGCAAGTCTCCGTCCAAAATTTATATCCCAGTAAACTCCATGCCGAACTACTTTCCGTAACCGTCAGGCGCAGTTAAAATAATTCTTAAGAAAACGGAAAATAAACACATTTTCTTGATGAATTTATTTCAAATGCTGGAATTATAAGGAATGAATGGCCTTTTTGTGGAATTTATCGGGGATATAAACTTGGAAAAGTCGCGGGAATACTGGACGAGGCCTTCCGGCCTTTGTCCAGTATTCCCGCGACTTTTCCATGTTTATACCCCGATAAATTCCACAAAAAGGCCAGATAAATTCCACAAAAAGGCCATTCATTCCTATAATAAACACCGAAGTAATGTATGCCATTCATTCCTATAATACATCTTGTACATAGGGGTTGAAATGGCTAATACTAAAAGATATGCAAACTTGTGTATGCTTTCATAATTGTGTTGTTTTATGTATATTTCAGAAAAATCTAAGACATACACATACGAGAGCAACACAGAAATGGACGAGAGTGAAGCCGATCGATCTTCCCAACGAGCCAATCGTATCGAACAAAGAATGTTTGAAATCACGCTGGCATTCTTGGATACACTGAAGCAGAGTACGGTCATTGAAATACGTAAAGCGCAGAACGAGATGAAGAAACGATTGAAGAGACAGGCAGAGAGAAATTGTGAAAAGTAAACCGGATTATAATAAGGATCCTCTCGAAGAACTGCTGAAGCGACGAATGAAGCACGATGCTAAGATGAAAAATAATCAGAAACAAGCTCGCCCCAAGACATCGCCGGCGACGCTTCATGATGCCTATGCACGCATTCGTAGAACCGACGCGGACTCGGAACCCGAGGTGGAAGTGGAAGATACGTTTATGGTCGACCATCGATGCACCAATGGGGGCATTCGTGTCCGCGGACACAGTTCCAGTTCTCCATGAACAGATTACTTGACATTTCATTAGAATTGTCTCGTGAGACAATTCTAATGAAATGCCAAGGTATGTTTTTATCGCGAAATGATCGAATATTCAGCAATTTCCATCCGCACGCTTGTCGTCTGCAGCAGGATAAGGGTTAAAGTGAATTAAGTCCCTGCTACATATATGATTCCATCGAGTAACGAATGGCACCATACATTTATGGCAAAAATATATGTGAAAGTATAATAAACTACATTTTCCAGCCAAACTATGTGTTTATTACTGACCAGGTACCAAACCAGGATATTGATTAGTTGATCCATAGTGAAACTGCAGTAGTTTTCGAGACGATAAAACCCGACATTGAATTGATGTCTGATCCAGACGTTGAACTGATGTCAGAACCAGACGTTGGATAAAGGTTGTTTTCTGACGTCGGATAGACGTTGGATTATATTTGAAAATGAAAGTTTTTTAGACGTCGGAATCCGACGTTTAAATGACGTCAGCATTAGATGTCTATCCAACGTCGGATTCCGACGTCCGTTGGACGTCGGATTATGTCGTCCTTTCGACGTCGGATCCCGACGTCCGTTCGACGTCGGATTCTGACGTCTAAAAACTTTCATTTTCGAACATAATCCGACGTCTATCCGACGTCAGAAACCGACGTCAGTCCGACGTCTATCTGACGTCGTGTGCCCTGTGGGAAACTGCCCATTTCCTCCAGTTTACACTCTTTTCTTTTGTACCAGCATAGAACAGTCATATTTTACGTTGTTTTTGTGAGATTTAGGTCCACATGCTTGTCTGGTGACAGTGTAATGATAGTGTACATCATGACCAACCTACACAAACTGATCAGGGTCTACAAGTCTACTCTCTAGAGTGTCCTGGAGTTGTGCTGGATGCAATTTAGTGGTATTTATTCTGCAGTTGGTGGTTCTGTCTTATAACTGCAGGTAAACTTGTAATTTTTGGTCTGCTGCCAGAACAACAGGACCTGGGTCAGGTGATGTGTGATTTATGACTATTACTAGTTGTGTTAGGTCACTTCATGAGAAAATGGATTAGGCTTCATTAAATTTAAATTTATAGACTATGAGCTGAAATTCATTAGTCTGTGTCTTCTGAGCATATTCTACATTGTACACCGAGGTTGTCACCCAGATGCAGTATAATGACAGAATGATTGCCAGCTGTGAAAAGTTTGATTAGTGAACCTATTTCATGGATGTGTAATAAATAATTTGTGGAATATTAGTAAAAATATTTCTAGGAATTAACATTTTGGAGAAATAATATAAAAGGTACGTCATATCCAACTTTCGCGGCCACCTTACCTGTAGAAAGTCTGCATCAGTAGCGGCAATTTTTATATGGAATTATATAGGAGAATATTACCTTTTCTTACGTAACTTTTAAACTACACAACCGATTGAAAATGCACAAGTCACATTTTAAACTTCAATGATTGTACTTTATGATGATGTTTCGGTCGTGTTTTTAAAATAAAAATATTTTGGTCCTTTTTAGCTTTAAACTTAGTCGGTAGTTTTTGTATGATTTATATAGCAAATTGTGATTTTTCTTCTCGATTTTCGTTGGGAAAATTGCAAAATCTCTTTTTATAACAATAGTTACAAAAAGTTCACAGGTATTTTCAATTTGCTCATTCATTTTTCTATCTATTGATATAAAAATTATGTTTCTAGGTTAATATTATTTTGGTCCTTTTTAGATAGTAATAATGACACCATCTGTTTTAAACGGGCACCTGCTTACGGTCACTCTAAAAGCTTATATGTTGCACGAGGCATGACCGTGTTGTCGGTAAAATTATTAGTGAACAAAGTACCCAACATTTTCTACTGATTTGTAATTTCAGCATAGACTTTGTCTCATTTGATTATCTCGATAATTTCAACTTGCAATACTTAATATAATTTCATCTTTATTTGATTTGGCTAGAAATAATTAATGTAATTCCCTTTATACATGTACGCGCGAATTATAAGTGTTGTTCAGACTACGTTAGTTTGCAAGATTACACTGGTTGTAAATATTTGTATCGTTGCATGTTTTCTCTTAATTTCAGGGCAATATTAACGGGATTCATACCGATTATCGAAACTAATATTGGTGAAAGTGTCACAAATTATAAAATTGTCAATAAATGAAAATGTATTGATTTTATTTACAGGGAATTATACTGCAAACTAAACCTTGAACTATATTTGTACAACCAGTGTAGACCCCGTTCAGAATGTGCGGATGCGCAGCTTGATCTGGGTATACACTGGTTTCAATCGCTGTTTTGCATTATGCTACATATGTATATTGCCCGAGATATTAACTCAGTTAAAACAATTTCACCGGCTAGCCTGAGAATATATATATCGAGTACATCGGTCATCTGTAATTATTTACGTGATTTAACTAATTGCTACGACTGTGTGGTTGTTTTCTCCGCATAACTATAGTGCAGGCTTCATAATGATTAATAAACAGTGTAAGGCCAGATCAGACTCATACAATTACAAATGGAAAAATCGATTAGAAAACAGCATACACGCATATACGGCCTGCATCGGCGCAGTCTTATCATCTATAGCAACTGACATACTGATTTGTAATGTCAGCATAGACTTTGTCTTATTTGATTATCTTTGAGATAATTGCAACTTGCAATACTTAATATAATTTCATCTTTATTTGATATGTTTAGAAATAATTAACGTAATTCCCTTTTACGTACACGGGAATTATAAATGTTGGTCAGACTACGTTAGTCTACAAATTTACTTAAGCTGGTTGTAAATATTTGTATCGTTGTATGTTTTCTCTTGATTTCATGGCAATATTAACGGGATTCATACCGATTATCGAAACTAATATTGGTGAAAGTGTCACAAATTATAAAATTGTCAATAAATGGAAATGTGTTGTTTTTATTTCCAGGGAATTAAGCAGAATCATCGAGAATTATTTACTGCAAACTAAACTAAACCTCCTTGAATTAGGCTACATATGTACATTGCCCGAAATATTAAGTTAAAACAGTTCGCCAGTCTGAGAATATATATAACGAGTACATCGGTCATCTGTAATTATTTACCTATAGTGCAGGCTACATAATGATTAATGAACAGTGTAAGCCCTGCTCAGAATCATATACGTACACATTTTAAAAATCGATTAGAAAATAGCATACACGCATATAAGGTCTACATCCGCGCAGTCTGATCATAGTATACACCTATAGCAACTGACATATTATTAATGCTATATTTGTGAATAACTTTGTAATTCCATTGATAATAGTGCAATTCACGTTCATAAGGATGATAATGCTAAACTGGCCTATATTGCTCTGTTTTATTACAAGAGTTGTGCAACGTTACATTATGAGACCCTAATAAAAAGTGTTCTCTTCAGCTGCGCTCGATTTGGTGACGCTGTATAATCTTCGATCCATCTGTTTCGAGAGCGATTGAATGGATTGCACGACGATTTTCTTTATTTTTAGCTCGACTATTCGAAGAATAAGTAGAGCTTATGTTGTCACCCCGGTGTCAGCGTCGGCGTCGGCGTCGGCGTCACGTCACGCCTTGGTTAAGGTTTTTATTCAACCTTGCATATGGAATACTACTGGCCCTACACCCACCATACTTGCACAACTTCATCTCCTAGTGATGTACATCAATAACCCCTGATCTATATTTGACCTTGACCTACATTTCCTCTTGAATTACTTAGTTAATTCCCCTTGGTTAAGGTTTTTAGTCAACCTTGGTTAAGGTTTTTAGTCAAGCTTGTACATGGAATACTATTGTGCATACAGACACCATACTTGGACAACCTTTTCTCATAGCGATGTACATCAATAACCCCTGATCTATATTTGACCTTGACCTACATTTCCTCTTGAATTACTTACTTAATTCCCCTTGGTTAAGGTTTTTAGTCAACCTTGGTTAAGGTTTTTAGTCAAGCTTGTACATGGAATACTATTGTGCATACAGACACCACATACTTGGACAACCATTTCTCATAGGGATGTACATCAATAACCCCTGATCTATATTTGACCTTGACCTACATTTCCTCTTGAATTACTTACTTAATTCCCATTGGTTAAGGTGTTTAGTCAAGCTTGTATATGGAATACTCCTGGCCCTACACCCACCATACTTGAACAACTTCATCTCCTAGTGATATACATCAACAACCCCTGACCTATATTTGACCTTGACCTACATTTAACCATGAATTACATAGTTAATTCCCCTTGGTTAAGGTTTTTAGTCAACCTTGGTTAAGGTTTTTAGTCAAGCTTGTACATGGAATACTAGTGTGCATACAGACACCATACTTGGACAACCTTTTCTCATAGGGATGTACATCAATAACCCCTGATCTATATTTGACATTGACCTACATTTCCTCTTGAATTACTTAGTTAATTCCCCTTGGTTAAGGTTTTTAGTCAAGCTTGTATATGGAATATTCCTGGCACTACACCCACCATACTTGCACAACTTCATCTCCTAGTGATGTATATCAACAACCACTGACCTATATTTGACCTTCACCTACATTTAACCTTGAATTACTTAGTTAATTCCCCTTGGTTAAGGTCTTTAGTCAACCTTGGTTAAGGTTTTTAGTCAAGCTTGTACATGGAATACTATTGTGCATACATACACCATACTTGGACAACCTTTTCTCATAGGGATGTACATCAATAACCCCTGATCTATATTTGACCTTGACCTACATTTCCTCTTGAATTACTTAGTTAATTCCCCTTGGTTAAGGTGTTTAGTCAAGCTTGTATATGGAATACTCCTGGCCCTACACCCACCATACTTGAACAACTTCATCTCCTAGTGATATACATCAACAACCCCTGACCTATATTTGACCTTGACCTACATTTAACCATGAATTACATAGTTAATTCCCCTTGGTTAAGGTTTTTAGTCAACCTTGGTTAAGGTTTTTAGTCAAGCTTGTACATGGAATACTAGTGTGCATACAGACACCATACTTGGACAACCTTTTCTCATAGGGATGTACATCAATAACCCCTGATCTATATTTGACATTGACCTACATTTCCTCTTGAATTACTTAGTTAATTCCCCTTGGTTAAGGTTTTTAGTCAAGCTTGTATATGGAATATTCCTGGCACTACACCCACCATACTTGCACAACTTCATCTCCTAGTGATGTATATCAACAACCACTGACCTATATTTGACCTTCACCTACATTTAACCTTGAATTACTTAGTTAATTCACCTTGGTTAAGGTCTGTAGTCAACCTTGGTTAAGGTTTTTAGTCAAGCTTGTACATGGAATACTATTGTGCATACATACACCATACTTGGACAACCTTTTCTCATAGGGATGTACATCAATAACCCCTGATCTATATTTGACCTTGACCTACATTTCCTCTTGAATTACTTAGTTAATTCCCCTTGGTTAAGGTTTTTAGTCAAGCTTGTATATGGAATACTCCTGGCCCTACACCCACCATACTTGGACAACTTCATCTCCTAGTGATGTACATCAACAGCCCCTGACCTATATTTGACCTTGACCTACATTTAATTTTGAATTACATAGTTAATTCCCCTTGGTTAAGGTTTTTACTCAACCTTGGTTAAGGTTTTTAGTCAAGCTTGTACATGGAATACTAGTGTGCATACATACTCCATACTTGGACAACCTTTTCTCATAGAGATGTACATCAATAACCCCTGATCTATATTTGACATTGACCTACATTTCCTCTTCAATTACTTAGTTAATTCCCCTTGTTTAAGGTTTTTAGTCTAGCTTGTATATGGAATATTCCTGGCCCTACACCCACCATACTTGGACAACTTCATCTCCTAGTGATGTACATCAACAACCACTGACCTATATTTGACCTTGACCCACATTTAACTTTGAATTAATTAGTTAATTCCCCTTGGTTAAGGTTTTTAGTCAAGCTTGTACATGGAATACTATTGTGCATACTAACACCATACTTGGACAACCTTTTCTCATAGCGATGTACATCAATAACCCCTGATCTATATGTGACCTTGACCTACATTTCCTCTTGAATTACTTACTTAATTCTCCTTGCTTAAGGCTTTTACTCAAGCTTGTAGATGCAATACTCCTGGCCCTACACCAACCATACTTGGACAACTTCATCTCCTAGTGATGTACATCAATAATCCCTGACCTATATTTGACCTTGACCTACTTTTATCCTTGGATTACTTTCTTACTTCCCCTTGGTTAAGGTTTTCAGTCAAGCTTGTATATGGAATATTCCTGGGCATACAGCAACCATACTTGGAAAACTTCATCTCCTAGTGATGTACATCAATAACCACTGACCTATATCTGACATTAACCTACATTTAACCTTGAATTACTTACTTAATTTCCCTTCGTTAAGGTTTTTAGTCAACCTTGGTTAAGGTTTTTATGCAGGCCGCGGCCACCTTGTTTGTCAAGCTATGTGTATATCGACAACCCTCGTAGTCGAGCTATGCTGTTCTCCTACAGCTCTTGTTTATTAGTTTTTATTACATTTTCGGGAGATAAGCCTTGATTTCTGGAGACTCCCGGAAATTCCGGTAGACTTGGCATGTCTGGTATTGGTTGGCACCTCTGAAATACTCACCAGGACAAGTGTATCCCTGGAAGAAAATACCCAGCAGTAGTTTACCACAAACATCACAAATTTTCGGCTCAGTAAATGTCGTCATCACAAAGTGTTTTGCCCGCAGTAGGCTGGGTGTTTGTCTCTGTAAACAAACAATATGAACTAGAACTGTGACTGGAGAAATGGGATTACTGACCCGTGTAGTTCCCAATCAAATAGCACGTATACACACCTGTAGCAAAAGTGCAGACTAATGTACTGTTAAACTATGTTTTCATTGAGGAAGAAGACAAAATATAAAACAACAGCAGACAACCATTTTGGTTTCTTGCATTCTAAGGGCTAAACAGTTTTATTAAACGATTTACTTTCCAAATTTCTCATCAAGGTCATGCTTTGACAATACTGTAGAAGTTCTGTCAAACCACGTTGTTATTGAGAAGAAAGACAAAA
This sequence comes from Conchocele bisecta, assembly GCA_029237695.1. Lineage (NCBI taxonomy): Eukaryota > Metazoa > Mollusca > Bivalvia > Lucinida > Thyasiridae > Conchocele > Conchocele bisecta. The sequence continues at coordinate 11,980,886 of CM055271.1, forward strand.
TATAAACAATATTTATAATCCTTTATTTTCACGTTGTAATTACACACAATTCCGCGAGAGCGTCCATTTTGATACCCAAGCTTGTTTACAACGAGGAAGTGAATACTTTTTGTGTTTTACCACAATATACTGGAAAATATGGACCATTTATTTCGGAGTATTTAACTTAGATCTACAGACATTGACAGTGTACGTACTAACTATATATGGCGAAGAAAGCCGATTCAGCTGAATCGGCTTCCTTCGCCATATATAGTTAGTACGTACACTAACTATATACATGTATGTATGACAGGTTGCGTACAAAGATACACTTGCTGGCGATGCGCGCACACGGTATGAAAATAAAACGTCCGGCAATGGCAGACGGCAATTAATAATCCATCTTCCTCATTATTAAGCCTTTCAACACTATCTATAATAATCATTACGTGTGCAAACAGTGTAGATCCAGATGAGCGGGCTCGTCACGAGCCGTTTTGTCAAAGGAATGGGTCAACTCGGACGTAAAAATCAGTTTTCTGCGATTATTAAGCATTTATATGCTGATGGTAGACCATTTCCTTTCTGCGAATGAGGCATTTTCCTTATTTGTCTCTTGGAAGTATATATTTTAATCGTTTCGTTAAATGATTCACTAAGAAATACAAATGCGCCTGTCACTGGAGAGATTTGCAACCAGTGTAGATCCAAATCAAGTAGCACACTCCCATTTCTCCAGTCACAGCCATATATGAAACCTCCCACCCACCTTGTCCTTGTCAGGTTAATGAGATCGAATACCATATTCACCTGTACAGATGGTGGAACATCCAAAACATCAGGACTGAATTTTATTGAAATAGGCCCAGATGAGTTAAGCTGTGACCCAAATAAAATCTCCCACCCACCGTGTCCTTGTCGGGTTAATGGGGTCGAATCCCATATTTCACACGTACGGATGGTGGAAAATCCCAAAATCAGGACCGAGATGTGTCTAGCTGTGACTGAAATATTGCGATTATTTCTCCAATATCTTCTAAATCAAGGTGCATGATCACGTGGTACTAACAACAGCAACAAGTATTGAAACTTCCAGCATCAAACGAGTCTTGTTAAGCTGCATTTGGTGGTCTCTGTATTTTCGCCCAAACTTCTGTCGTTTTTGCGAAGAATCGATGTCTGTGTCTCCCACACGGAAATCGAATCTTTGCAAAAACGACATAAGTCTGTGCCAAACTCCCTGGACCACCAAATGCAGCTCTTGAAGACGCGTTTGCTGCGCCATATTTCATCAAAATCCGTTGCATATTAAGGAAAATATAAAATAATACTTACTTCTGTTGACACATAAACCAATGGTATTTTGGACTACGTTATGAGTTTTCGTGCCCTTCTTTTAAATTCGTCTGCTTAATTTAGTATATGAATTTTCTTAATATACTTAAAATATAAATCGGCAGACCAGGTCTCCTTCGGTTTCTGATGATAAAAATCAGGGGCCCGTTTCACTAAACTTCTTACGACTAAAATGTTCGTAAGTGCAAATTTGGAATCGTCTGGAAATTCAATTGATGGATTTACATTTATTGAGCAGCCTATGCTCAATAAATGTAAATCCAATAATTGTTTACAAGAAAACATTGTTAATGTGAAATTTACAGACTATCATAAGTTTGCACTTACGAACATTTTAGTCGTAAGAAGCTTAGTGAAACGGCCCCAGGCATGGTGTAAAGAAATAAAATGCCCATCCTACGCATTGATTGTAGAACTGAAGGAGAGGTGCACTCATGGACATGTTATATTTAAATTTGTTGCTGCTACAATGAAGAAGAATCCCTACATTTTATTTCCACGTACCGTTATAACGTATTGCATGCAAAATCCAACATAAACAGCAGCCTTATCAAGGTGTATGCTCACGTGGTACTAACAATAACAACAAGTATCGATTCAAAGTACGTATTCTTTTATAGTGTCCTTATTACGTAACGGATTTTGATGAAATATGGCGCATCAAACGCGTCTTGTTAAGCTGCATTTGGTGGTCTCTGTATTTTCGCCCAAACTTCTGTCGTTTTTGCGAAGAATCGATTTCCGTGTCTCTGACACGGAAATCGATTCTTCGAAAAAATGGCATACGTCTGTGCCAAACTCCCAAGACCACCAAATGCAGCTCATGAAGACGCGTTTGCTGCGCCATATTCATCAAAATCCGTTGCATATTAAGGAAAATATCAAATAATACTTACTTTGGAGTGGGCGACGTTGCTGTTGTTATAACCACGTGATCATGCACCTTGCTTATGTCGCAATTACATTCATATTCGGTTAGAACGGCATCCGTCATTTTGGGAACCAGAACAAATAAGGACACTGCTGTTTTTATTTCCAGCTGTTTTAAGCATCGGACATCTCTGTCTACTATCATTCTACATGTCCATGTCAAACTGTGTGAAAAAAACAATGACTCATTGACTGGTCTTGAAATTTATACTATTTTTCATTGAAATGGAAATTTCAGCCGATATAAGGAATATAAAAAGTTAATTTAATAGCGGATTTTCGGTAGTTGGAGGGTGTTTTTATTATGATGCTCTAATTAAACACACCGATAGTTAATGAAGACATATTTATTGTCACAACGTTGAGTCATGACTGACGTTTTTAATAAATTGTTTTATTGTGACGTAACGCTGCGAGTTCGACGTCATTCACGAAATATGACGTAGGCGCGAAAACTGACGTAGCACGATTATATGTGTATGGATGGTATATTTTCCGTAAACAACGTCGAAAGTTGTCGGAGCAAATCATAGCGGAATAGAATTCCGCCTTTGTTCTGAAAATTTCTGCATCGTTTGATGTCACTTACAGAATGTATCTCAGTTTATTTAAATACTTTTCACGAAATATCATCTTAGGTGCAGAATCACATTATTGCCTATCTCTTAAGCAGGGGTGTCGAAATAGGTCAATAATTTTGACATATTTGGAATTCATATATATATTATATATATACACAAGACGGAATGTCAATATTTTTTTCTGAAATTTTTCCCATTTCTCATCAAAAGTGTAGTCTATGTTGTTACCACTCAGTTGAACCGTCTCGGCGAGACGGTTCAATTGAGTGGTAACAACATACACGTTGGGTTGGTAATGGGGGCACACACGAGATTCGCCGGACCAATCTTATGATGCTCCCGGAGCCCCTGTTAAAGGTACATGCCCACACAGTAGGCACAAAATGGTCTATCAGAGACATCATCTAAGACATTTTCTGGCAAAAGAAATATTCATTCCTCATTACCCCGCGTATTGATTGGCATTATTATACATTTTATATCAGACGTAAATGTTCACACTGATAGCAGGGGCGATAACCGTGTTTCAATAACATACTAACTGACATTACTATTTATTCTCTGTATTTATTGTTTATGTTCAATGATCATACTTTATAATCTGTCGAAAATATTATTTATTTTAGATGACGCATTTAATTAGTATAAATATACATGCCCACTCAGTAGGCACACACTGTTCTTTATGTGAATTAAATGAGTGTATCATTGTGTCACTATTCCACCAGTTCTAAACATTACGAGTGCCCGCTATACAGATATAATCAGTTAGCAATATTTATTTTACTGATAGTGACGCGCGGTGGTACATGTATCAGGCTATGTTCGTAAATGAGGCATGATATTTTTTAATTAATCTTTAACTACGTCTACATGATTTTAAAATAGCCATTGGCTACCGTACTAAACGCAGTTAATTACCTTTGCATATACAATAATAATATAATAATATTGATTTACTTAAACTAAATAGTTTCTCGTCGACAAGGAAATATATACAACATACATGCAATAAACACAATACACAAGGATCAACAATGAATACTGAATTGTACTGAATTATGCACCAGTTTTCACACAGGATATCCACACAAGCGTATCATACACTGCATGAACCTGACAAAACGGCAACACCGACCCGCATACATGAAGTTATAAACGGTGTGGATTCCTATGTGAAACATGTGCTGTATACATAATGAGGATGGATGAGTTTAACCCTGAAGTATGCTAGTCCGTACCTTGCAAGCCTTAAATATGAATAAGGCCAAGTTATTTATATAATTCTTCCTATCAGACTTCATTAAATTTACAAATTTATTCACACTAATTTGTATACAAGTATTGATTGGCTATTGTGCTTAACACTTACACTGCTATACTAGTTTTGCACTTGAGAATCATTTCCATTGGAAATGATTCTAAAGTGCTGTTAACCCATGTTTTATTGAGAAATAAGGCAATATATAAAGCAACAGCAGACGACAATTGTTGTGTGTAACGCTGTAAGGGTTAAATGCAATATTATGTATCATAGCTAGTGTTGGGTATTAAGTAGTTACATTATAGCAATGTATTAAACGATACACTACTTTAGTTAACTCTTTGCATGATAGCGGCGAAAATATCCGCCAAAAAAAATAGGAATATAATTATGTTTTATTTCTCTCTGTAAATATGTCTTGAAATTTCATTAGAATTGAGTCATCATGAAATTCCAAGAAATATTCATGTTAATTACGGGGAGAAATACAAGAAAATATGATGAATTCTTGTCCCCTAGTTTTTAACTATTTATAGCCCACAAGTTTCCCAGCATGCAAAGAGTTCAAATTTGTAAAACAAAAAAAAATCTACAATACTCGAATAGTTGGATGACTTTTTTCGTGGCCAGGTGTCAGGAAATCGCATGCGAACTGCGCACTATGAATATCGCATACCTTACACATTTTACAACCAAATGTATTGGTAAATCCCCTAGTATTTACGTCCGTCTATATTTGAACAAAACCATCGTTGCAGTTACCTTTTACACGCAAGATCGACAAAGCCGGATTGCAAAATGTGTGACCTGCAACGGAATGTATCGGTTTACATAAACAGTGACATATAATAATTATTGGGAAATTGTAAAATGGTTGAGAATTACGCAGCTTGGTGGATAGCATTATATAATTAAAGGTAAAATGCATGATGATACACCATTTATGAAAACGTTCGCCTACTGTCTGTTTCACGAAACCTGTCCAAATTTTACGGCCATATAAACAATGCAAAAACAGTATTTTAAAATTTAAGAATGAGCCTTCTTTTTATTTCGTGAAATTTGGTCAAATATTGATTTTATTAAGAAAAATTGATTTCTCTATGGGAATTTTACATGGGGGTAAAGGAGGTGGAGTAGCTGAGGGAGCAGTCAAAAAATGAAAACTTTTGGAAATTGCTTCAGAAACTCGGCTAGATAGCTTGTAAATGATTTAATTAAGAAAACAAAAGTTAAATTTTGAAAATCGGTCAACTATTTATGAAATTAGAAAAAGTGCCTCATGTTAAATCCCGATAGACATCTTCACTCGGCAGTTTTCGTGAAACAGACAGTAATCGTTTCTATGTCGCGTAGAGATTAACTTTATTTACAGTTAAGTACCTCATTTGTCTTATTCGTTTCTACGCCGCATACAGACGAAGATTAAGATTCTTCATGTTCGTCTTTATGCGTCGTATAAACGAAGGAACGAAATGTACCGTCTCTACGCGGAGTTGAAACCAGGGAACGAAATAGGAGGGCATGATTTTCCGTCTCAACAAGGCATAGAAACGTAGGAACGATTAATATAATGTTCATCTTTCCACGACGTAGAAACGAAATGTAATGTTCTTATATATTCTTAGATCCCACTTGGTGACGGTGCAGGGGCGGATCCAGGATTTATGTCTAGAGGGGGCGTGTATTTCCAAGGAGACACATATGGTCGTCAACTTTCATAACATTCAGATTATTTTCTGCATTATTTCTTATCAAACTAATATGTTGTTACCACTCATTTGAACCGTCTCGACGAGACGGTTCAACTGAGTGGTAACAACATACACTTTGATGAGTAATAAGGAAATAATCAGATCTTTCCACCTAACAAACTTGACCAGTTTTAGAGGGGCGTGCGCCGGTCACGCCCCCGTCTGGATCCGCACCTGAGGTTCGTATAGAGTAACTGTCCCTAACGATCCCCATTGTAAAGGAGACTTATATGTGACTGTGACTGGAGAAATAGGGCTTATGGTTTTAAGGGACCAGTTTAGATCAAGATCAGTCAGTGCAACCGCGCAGTCTCAGCAGGATCTCCACTGTTTGCCATTACATCAATCGATCACCCGTTATGCTTGTAACAACCAATACACAAGGTGTGAGATCACGTCATTACAACAACAACAACAATTACTGAAAATTCCAGAAGTGCCTCCGATTCAAGGTCCGTATTCTTTTATACTGTCCTTATTATGTAACGAATTTTGATGAAATATGACGCATCAAACGAGTCTTGTTAAACTGCTTTTGGTGGTCTCGGTACTTTGGCCCAAACTTATGTCGTTTTTGCGAAAAGTCTATTTCTGTGTTATTGTAATACTTACACGGAAATCGTTTCTTCACAAAAACGACATAGTTATGCGCCGACGTTCCGAGACCACCAAATGCAGCTCATGAAGACGCGTTTGCTGCGCCATATTTCATCCAAATCCGTTGAAGGTACATGCCCACTCAGTAGGCACAAAATGTTCTTTACATCAGAGACATCATCTAAGACATTTTCTGGCAAAAATAAACATTCATTCGCCATTACCCCACCTATTGATTGACATTATTATACATTTTATATCAGACGTAACTTTCCACACTGATATCAGGGACGATATCTGTGTTACCTTAAACTGTTAACGTACATTACTATTTATACTCTGTATTTATTTTTTGATGTGCGGCATTTAATTACATGTAGTATAAATAATTAAAAAATACCGTGCCTCATTTGCATTTGAAAATAGCCTGATACAAACGCGCGTCACTATCAGTAAAATAAATATTACTAAATGATTATACCTGTATACATAGCAGCGACTCGAAATCTTTAGAACTGGTGGAATAGTGACACAATTATACACTTATTTAATTCCTATGAAGAACATTGTGTGCCTACTGAGTGGGCATGTATCTTTAAGGAAAGTATCAAATAATACTAACTTTGGAGTGGACGCGCTTTCAACACTTCATCCATTGTTGTTATTGTTCTAAGCACGTGATCATACACCTTGCTACAGATCGTTATCAGGTTACATGAGTGTGTTATTTGATCAGGGTCTACTCTGGTCACAAATCCCATAAGCCGCACTTCTCCAGTCACAGCCACATATGTGTACTGTTTACATGTGCATATGTATATTTTGTTGGCAACACATGATAGGCTTAACCATGTCAAAAATAATGCATACTAATCTCGGCTCCGTTGCTCAACACCTCTGTTAGCTTAACGGACTGTTAAATCATTAACATTGTTAAGGATTTAACAGTCCATTAAGCTAACAGAAGCTTTGAGTAATCGGACACTGGTTGGCCGTGTTTATGGTACATGTAGACACAGCTAGTTGAAGTCACATACCAAGGCCTAGACATACATTCAATATTCCTACAAGCTTTGAGTAACCGGACACTGGTTGGCCGTGCTTATGGTACATGTAGACACAGCTAGTTGAAGTCACATACCAAGGCCTAGACATACATTCAATATTCCTACAAGTATCAATAAGTGCAATTAAAAGTAAGTTAAACTTTTTTTTAATCCCTGTTATATAACACATTTTGTGCTGACAGGGAGTAAACATTTTTGTTTCAACTGATTTTTTCCCACTTACCTTTAGGTATATTTAATGTATTTATAGACCTTGGTACGTTACTTCAACCTATGCACATGATGCATGAACAATGTAAAAATACTACGGAGCCCCGCACGGGACATGGACCTTTTTTATTAATTCGTTCCCACGAAATAACAATTCGTTCCCTCAATTTAACAAGTAGTTCCCTCGAATTAACAATTCGTTCCCACGATAAAACACTTCGTTCCCTCGAATTAACAATCCATTCCCACGAAATGGCAATTCGTTCCCTCAATTTAACAATTCGTTCCCCCGAATTAACAATTCGTTCCCATGAAATGACAATTCGTTCCCTCAATTTAAAAATTCGTTCCATCGAATTAACAATACGTTCCCACGATAAAACAATTGATTCCCACGATAAAACAATTCGTTCCCACGATAAAACAATTCGTTATCGTGGGAACGAATTGTTACTTCGTGGGAACGAATTGTTAAATTGAGGGAACGAATTGTTAATTCGTGGGAATGAATTGTCAAATTGAGGGAACGAATTGTTATTTCGTGGGAACGAATTCATTAAAAAAAAGGAATTCTACCTCCCCTGCGGGGCTCCGTAAAATACAGGGGGGCGTTTCACTAAACTTCGTACGACTAAAATGTTCGTAAGCCCCAGTTCAGTAGGAATACAAATATAAGGCTAAATGCATAGGTTGATTGGAGTTCAGTCGGGTATCAATAATGCAAAAGATTAGGTAACAATTTTCCCGACCCTCGGAAAGCATAACATTAAAGATGGCCGCCATCCCTTATGCAACTACAGATCATGGTATATCTGACGTAGTTATTAACCAATTGTGATGCCGTTATAGTCTATTCCTGATGTTCCAAACACGTCTGACTGTTTACCAAGGTGCATGATCACGTGGTTACAACAACAACACTAATGGCTGAAAGTGTTGAAAGCTCGCCCACTCCAAAGTAAGTATAATTTGATATGTTCCTTAATATGCAACGGATTTTGATGAAATATCGCGCAGCAAACGCGTCTTCATGAGCTGCATTTGGTGGTCCCGGTAGTTCGGCACAGACTTATGTCGTTGTTGCGAAGAATAGATTTCCGTGTCGGTAGACAGAGAAATCGATTCTTCGCAAAAACGCCATAAGTTTGGGCCAACGTACAGAGTCCACCAAATGCAACTTAACATGACGCGTTTGATGCGCCATATGTCATCAAAATCCGTTACATAATGAGGACAAAATAAAAGAATACGTACTTTGAATCTGACGGCTTCTGGGAGTTTCAGTACTTGTTGTTGTTCTTGTAACCACGTGATTATAGACATTGTTTACTGAGGCCATACAAGTACATTGGTTCTCTTTAATTATTTGAGTTCATGTAGGTTTGGCGTTCCATACACTTCCGACGGTTAACGTGTCAGGTTCGACGACACCATTGTTAGAAAGCCATTCATGCTCCCGACGGAATATATGGGTTCGACCATCGACAAAAACTTGCTGCGAACCGTGACTTAGCCGAGAAATTAACTTCGACCCGCTTGACGCTTGTACACTGCCCATGGAATCGAAATACGTGGCGTGTGTTGATCATACGGACGTAGAATTCTTCTTTTATTAATTCGTTCCCACGAAATAACAATTCGTTTCCTTAATTTAACAATACATTCCCACGAATTAACAATTCGTTCCCATTAATGAACAATTCGTTACCTCAATTTACGGAAACGAATTGTTATTTCGTGGGAACGAATTAATAAAAAAGAAGTCCATGTCCCCTGCGGGGCTCCGTATGATCATGGTGTTTTGCGTGAGTTTCTTATTGCGTGGATTCATGCGTCTCTCACTCTGTGTATCTTGTTATATATTTTACCGATGACGCCGTGTCAATGAATGACTTTTGTGTAGCTTCACACGCACAAGTCCGTGTTGTTAGAGCCTACTGGATAGCTAAGTGTTCTGATAATTGTCTATTCGTTGTGTAATCGTGGGTGGCAGGTGGGAGAATGCGATCGGTAATTGAACGATCGAGATTCATCCTCACCGGTATCCCGAACGGAGACCTGGTTTGGCCCTCATGTACGTCGTTGGCATTCGTGTATGTGAGGGTTTAATCTGGTTATACCCATTGTATGAGTAATACGAGTATTCCTAATCCTATTACATTTAGGGGAAGGGGCCAAGTGATTTTGTGTGGTATTGTCCTGGCACCAGGTCAGGTTATTCTAAGTTCATGGCTTAATATAATTATATTTACTTCGATGTAAATATTCCGTTATGATTTGGGGATGTTCTCCCCATTGCAGCAGGTTACATGCGGGAGCGAAACCAAACCGTTGGCCCGGCTTTAAATGACCTTAGCTGTTGATAGGCCGTTAACCACCATTAAATCAAATCAGAACAATCCTTGTGTACGAACGACGTGGGAAGTATATTCACAACTGGCATTTGCAACCTCTGTTTTATGAAACGTTGCCTTATGAAAATGTCATGTGTCGCGAGACACCACCCGGGAGTTTTCTATTCCAGGCATGGAGGTACTTGGATTAGACACATACTGTACAAGAAATCCCATCTATCAGGAAGAGGATGACCAAGATGAGCTGGCAATCAAGATCCAGGATCCGTCTCATGGACCCGACGTAGAAGAAGTACGTACTTGTATGGACGTTAAAGAAACTGTGTCTCAGATAATATCACACACATTTAATATGAGACACGCCATGTGATTTTGTACCTAAGAATAATTATGTGCGATTTATGAAACATAGTAAATTAACTATATACGTATAGCCGGGTCACAACTACATGTACATGTAATTTCCCTGGCGTTTCATTGGACGAAGTCCCGTCACATAACGCTGCAGAATGACGTCAGTGTGAAGACGCAACGTAAGCACATCCGCGTGCATTATTTTCAACTAAAACCATTCTGTAGCACTGAGAAAAACGTTTCATGATAAATAGAATACCACGTTAGTCTATTTTGATATATAGTATATCAAGCTCTATCTACAATCATTTGCCTCCGCTATGTGCATTGTAGCGAAGTATCAATTTTGTTTCTGATCAAGCTCGGATTAGACACCTCGGAATTCATACGCGTTTTCTAGCCTTGTTTGATAAACTTTATATCAAGAGAGACTGACATGAAGCCTGTTTCATCAACATTGCAAAGTATACTTATGTAGCAAAATATACATAAAGGGAGTAATCATTTATTTTTCACGAAATTCTTTATTTCATATAGAATTATAACGACTACATAAATTATATTTGATGATTAAAAGTATGCAGAATTATTATACTGAATTTATTACATTATCACAGCCAAAATAGCTGTGATAATGTAATAATTTCAGTCAGATAATGAAAATTAATAAATGTATCCGTAAATTGAAAATCTTCCCTCAAAGTATACTTTGCTAGATAAGTATACTTTGCAATGTTGGTGAAATCGGCTACCGGTGTTGAATTCTCTATGCATGTATATTGAGCACTCTGGTGTTGAATTCTCTATGCATGTATATTGAGCACTCTGGTGTTGAATTCTCTATGCATGTATATTGAGCACTCTGATGTTGAATTCTCTATGCATGTATATTCAGCACTCTGATGTTGAATTCTCTATGCATGTATATTGAGCACTCTGATGTTGAATTCTCTATACATGTATATTCAGCACTCTGATGTTGAATTCTCTATGCATGTATATTGAGCACTCTGGTGTTGAATTCTCTATGCATGTATATTCAGCACTCTGGTGTTGAATTCTCTATGCATGTATATTCAGCACTCTGGTGTTGGAGGAAACCATCGACGGAAGACAGAGGGACGAGGTAGGTTCTACTACGTAATACACCCAGAGCTCCAGATAAGTTTCTTATCTAAAGAGTATTATACCCCCAGCTTTCAAATTCAATGCGTATTTTACAAATGTATTATTGATTTTCTTCCTTATTACATAGGGAACAAATGATACAAAAAAATAAAGTTAACCTTTTGTAGCTCAACTAAGTAAATATTTAACTTTATTACAGTATTTTCATTACTCAAGTTGAAAATCAATGCGTATTTTCACATTGCTGTGAGTATATTGTACTCCCCTTTTTGATAATCAATGCGTATTTAGCTAAAATAATTGCGTACAATACGCGAATACGCACCTTATCTGGAGCTCTGAATTATACATCTTATAAATAGGTTGCTAAACTTGGATATTCACGAGTAACGTCCCTTAGAACAGTGTGGAGCATACTCATTACGTTACAATAAGAGATCGTAGCTAGTTATCTACCTTTGCATTTATTTATAGAAATCCGGTCCAAATTGTATATTTTATGGCATTATTGTTTGCAAAAAGGGCGAATGTAGCTTGATTTGCTACAGGGATACTGGGATGTCCCTGCCTCAGTCCAACAAGGTGCATGATCACGTGGTTACAACAACAACAACAACAACAACAACGTCGCCCACTCCAAAGTAAGTATTATTTTATATTTTCCTTAATATGCAACGGATTTTTGATGAAATATGGCGCAGCAAACGCATCGTCAAGAGCTGCATTTGGTGATCCAGGGAGTTTGGCACAGACTTATGTCACTGTGTCGGAGACACGGAAATCGATTCTTCGCCAAAACAACAGAAGTTTGGGCGAAAATACAGAGACCACCAAATGCAGCTTAACAAGACGCGTTTGATGCGCCATATTTCATCAAAATCCGTTACGTAATAAGGACACTATACAATAATACGTTCCTTGAATCAGATGGATTCTGGAAATGTCAGTACTTGTTGTTGTTGTTAGTACCACGTGATCATACACCTTGTCCAAGCACTGCCATAGTTTCCCAAAGCCCGGATTGAAACCCCACGCTCAAATATCGGACTTATGTGTTTTGCGACCAGTGTAGATCCAGATCAGAATGTGCGAATAATGATCAGCTTGTACATTCGCACATTCTGATCAGGAGATCTGCACTGTTCGGAAATGCCATCAGTGAAACACCCGTCTGGCATCTAACCAGCAATATATAGATCGTTATCACGCTACTCGTGTGTGCTATTTGATTAGGAACTACACCGGTCGCAAATCCCATACGCCCCGGCCATATTTTCAGCCACAGCCACACATCAGGGTTTGGTGAATTACTGTTCAGATCGATAACTGAAGCGCAAACCCGGGTTTGAGGAATTATTGTGCAGTTGGCTTGCCATGGATAATTATTAGCCGATCTATTTATAGATCGGCTAATATATTGGTCATCCATCGAATTATGAAAAAGTTTGTAGCAACCCTTTTCTCCGCTATTCGGTAATCTACGAACGCGAATTTTGCTGTATCACTTCCAAATTGCATCAACCGATAAAGTTTGCATTTTTGGCAATTATCTCCGTTTAAAACTTTAAATATAGCCAAATAACACAATTTTGAATACGTAATGAGCTGAACGCCGGAAGAGATTGAACCCGGAAGTTGTTGTTGTTGAAGTCCATAGTTGGCTCTAATGGCCATATACGCCAACATACGCCGATTATTGGGCTAATTTAAAGCTTTTATTTATTAAACAGAACAAGTTTCAGCCACGTATAATCGCGTAAAATGTGTTTATTCGGCTAATTTATAATCGACCTCTGCTGAAAATCTCCTCCGACTAGCAACCCCAGCATCTCGGGTTTATCCCATTGGATCGCGTATGCGCGTCATTTGACGCTAGTTGATATTCACAAAATTTTCCACCGATCAAAACGAAGAATTTCCCTTCATAGCGAACTTTGATTTGTTTACGTATCATGCAGGAATGGCAGGAATGCATCCAGCACGCGCGATTGGGGCAATTCCCCTTAATTATTGTCAATGCCGCAAATTATTGATTGTCTTGCGCCCGACACCGCGCAAAAAATCACGGATGGGCCTCTTTTTAAATGACCAGTGCGCACATTAAAAAAACGGAATTGACTATTTAAACGCGCTGCGTATTAAAATCATTGGAAGACGTGCAGTTCAATCGAGTTTGTGCGGCCGTTGAACGTAAGCTTCGAGTCGATTTAAACCATTTAAATCGATAAAAAAGGGAAAAACAAGTGACAACGTTAACCTGTTATGCTCCATTAAAAAGTAATAAGCTTATGGCAAATCATATTACTTTGGGGCCGAGCTACTAAAGTGACTGGTGTGGCATGGACATATTGAGTTCTGATTTTGGGAATTTTCCTCATCGTGGACCCGTTTAATGCGGGATAGTACAACCCGTTGGTCCGGCCTTAAATGACCTTAGCTGTTGATAGGCCGTTAAACACCAATACTTACTCGCTCATTCATCCCCCCTCCCCCCCCCCCCCCGAGACTCAGTAACTACTAAAATGCGGACATATATTGAACCCTGATTTGATCGGCTAATAACATCATGCTCTGGTTGACTTTTCATTTTATTCTCAGTCGGCGATCAAGCAATGGCAGGCGTATCGACGGCTGGTAGCGATAATCGGTGGGTGTCGGATTATAGGGGATCATCCAACACAGCAGGAATGGACATGGAGGCTTTTGAGATGGTTGGTATTGTACTGTAATGTATGATGTTGTATTGTACATATTGTGTTGTGTTGCATTGCGTTGCGTTGTATATACACACTTCTATCATGGCTTAGTATCGCTAAGTGATTGTATTAAGACACATTTGTGTATTGTGTATCTCATAGAAGGTGTGACTATAGCTATATAGTGTTGTCTACACCGCATACATACTGTGGGTGATGCTGACCGCGGAACCTTACTACTCATTCGTACCAGTATATGTTGAGATACGCCAGCAGTTTAGTAGCTCAACTATTTGCCATTCGTCGTTCTGCCATGTTTGCTGTGATAATGAAATAAATTCAGTATAATAATTCTGCATACTTTGAATCATCAAATATATGCAGTCGTTATTTCTATATGAAATAATGCATTTCTGGGAAAATATATGATTACTCCGGCAAAGTATACTTTGCTAGATAAGAATACTTTGCAATGTTGGTGAAATCGGCTACCGGTGTTGAATTCTCTATGCATGTATATTCAGCACTCTGGTGTTGAATTCTCTATGCATGTATATTCAGCACTCTGGTGTTGAATTCTCTATGCATGTATATTGAGCACTCTGATGTTGAATTCTCTATGCATGTATATTGAGCACTCTGTTGAATTCTCTATGCATGTATATTCAGCACTCTGGTGTTGGAGGAAACCATCGACGGAAGACAGAGGGACGAGGTAGGTTCTACTACGTAATACACCCAGAGCTCCAGATAAGTTTCTTATCTAAAGAGTATTATACCCCCAGCTTTCAAATTCAATGCGTATTTTACTTTTACAAATGTATTATTGATTTTCTTCCTTATTAAATAGGGAACAAATGATACAACAAAATAAAGTTAGCCTTTTGTAGCTCAACTAAGTAAATGTTTAACTTTATTACAGTATTTTCATTACTCAAGTTGAACATCAATGCGTATTTTCACATTGCTGTGAGTATATTGTACTCCCCTTTTTGATAATCAATGCGTATTTAGCTAAACTAATTGCTTACAATACGCCAATACGCACCTTATCTGGAGCGCTGAATTATACATCTTATAAATAGGTTGCTAAACTTGGATATTCACGAGTAACGTCCCTTAGAACAGTGTACGGAGCATACTCATTACGTTACAATAAGAGATCGTAGCTAGTTATCTACCTTTGCATTTATTTATAGAAATCCGGTCCAAATTGTATATTTTATGGCATTATTGTTTGTAAAAAGGGCGAATGTAGCTTGATTTGCTTCGGGGATACTGGGATGTCCCTGTCTCAGTCCAAGCACTGCCATAGCTTTTCAAAGCCCGGATTGAGACCCCGCGCTCAAATATGTGTTTTGCGACCAGTGTAGATCCAAATCAGCATATGCATTCGCAGATTCTGATCAGGATCTGCACTGTTCGCAATGCCATCAGTGAAACACCCGTCTGGCATTTAACCAGCAATATATAGAAAGTTATCACGCTATCAGGAGTGAGCTATTTGATTAACCCTTTCAACCCTAAGGAACTGGAATGGACTGTGATATGTTAATGTTGCAACCAATCCAATCATCGCAAAATGATTTTCAGACTATTCCATTGATAAAAAGGGGGTCTTTTTTTTGTTCACAAAAATAAGAAAATTACTTTCAAACAGTGCAGATCCGGATGAGACGGCTCGTTACGAGCCGGCTCATCTGGATCTGCACTGTTTGCATAAACCGATATAGCGGCCTTTCGGGTTCAAAGGGTTAAGAACTACACCGGTCGCAAATCCCATACGCCCCATATTTTCAGCCACAGCCACACATCAGGGTTTGGTGAATTCTTGTTCAGATCGATAACTGAAGCGCAAACCCGGGTTTGAGGAATTATTGTGCATTTGGCTTGTCATGGATAATTTTATTCTCAGTCGGCGATCAAGCAATGGCAGGCGCATCGACGGCTGGTAGCGATAATCTGTGGGTGCCGGATTCTAGGGGTTCGTCCAACACAGCAGGAACGGACATGGGGGCTTTTGAGATGGTTGGTATTGTACTGTAATGTATGGTGTTGTATTGTACATATTGTGTTGTGTTGCATTGTGTTGCCTTGTATATAAACACTTCTATCATGGCTTAGTATCGCTAAGTGATTGTATTAAGACTACATATTTGTTTATTGTGTATCCCATAGAAGGTGTGACTATATCTATATAGTGTTGTCTACACCGCATACTGTGGGTGATGCTGACCTCGGAACCTTACCACTCATTCGTACCCGTATCTATTGAGACAAGGTGCATGATCACGTTGTTACAACAATTAACAACAACAAGTACCGATTCAAAGTACGTATTATTTTATAGTGTCCTTATTACGTAACGGATTTTGATGAAATATGGCGCATCAAACGCGTCTTGTTAAGCTGCATTTGGTGGTCTCTGTATTTTCGCCCAAAGTTCTGTTGTTTTTGCGAAGAATCGATTTCCGTGTCTCCGAAAAGTCTGTGCCAAACACCATAGACCACCAAATGCAGCTCATGAAGACGCGTTTGCTGCGCCATATTTCATCAAAATCCGTTGCATATTAAGGAAAATATCAAATAATACTTACTTTGGAGTGGGCGACGTTGTTGTTGTTGTAACCACGTGATCATGCACCTTGTATAATAATAAATCGCCTGTTCTTCTTAGTGTATACTATACTGTGCATTAAGTTGCCATCTGAGCCCTCTTAGCAGAGACATGTAAGCTATCGGCCAGTTTCATCTCTTAGACGCTACCAGTAGCCGATATCACCAACATTGCAAAGTATATTTATCTAGCAAAGTATACTTTGAGGGAGAACTTTTCAATTTTAGGATAAATTTATTAATTTTTATTATACTGAATGTATTACATTATCACAGCCATTTTGGCTGTGATAATGTAATATATTCAGTATAATAACTGTGCATACTTTTAATCATCAAATATATGCAGTCGTTAGTTCTGTATGACATAACGTATTTCGGGGAAAATAAATGATTACTCCCTCAAAGTATACTTTGCTAGAAAAGTATACTTTGCAATGTTGGTGAATTAGGTTACTGATGAAATCAGTTCTTATCACACGTTCTCATGTGAGTATTTATTACACTAGTGTATTATGGTGTTAATACACGGTGCTATTACACTTCCAATGCCAACTTTATGCGATATATCATTTTATTGTGAGGTCGTGACACAGTTTTCTCCATACCAGATGTACCTCCCTGCTTCTGATGTACATGCATACGGATATCCAGGAAAGCGTGAGTTACGACAGCGTGAATTGCCTATCTTGGAACGAGGTATGTGGTCCTATAGCTGATGGAATTTAATAAAATAATGACACTTTGGGAGGGTGACTTTTTGTTATTGAAGAAAACTTAGTATATTTAAATATGTTTTTAGATTTAATTTGGTTAATACATTTGTACAAGTAGATGGGTAGACACATGTGTAAAATACAGTAATCAGTTACCGATGGCTGACAGTGACTGTTTGATTATGTCATCATACAGTTGGTCACTGCGATGTTAGGTACCGGGCCATATTTAACTAGCTCTTAAGTACAAAATGGAAATGTACAATAACATTTGCTCTCGGAATTGATTCTGCCACATATGTCGTGGATGTGCCCAGTTATTAACTCTACATGTCGGTAGAAAGTGATAGTGTTAGAGATCTCTAACCATCTTAATTTGAGATGCGAATTCATAAAAAAATATCACAACAAAATGGTTTATCGTACCACTGGGCCGCGTTTCACTAAACTTCGTACACTGAAAACGGTAATACGAATATTGTTATGAATGCGGTCTCGCATATTCGTGGTTTCCTAATGCTGCGATTTTCTACCTACAGGTACATCTCACTAAATATGAGCCAATTCTCGAATGATTTGCCAGCATCGGCTGTCAGTGCACGTGCTATTGTAAAGTTACAATATGGCACTTTCGAACTTCTTAGTCGTACGAAGTTTAGTGGAAAGGGCCCCTGGTACACCACCGCCTGAGCTAATCTTGGCACTTTGTGTCAATTTTGGCAACCAAGCAGTTTGATTTGATGAGCCTGAGCTGTGCCACAGCTCATGCTCAATCAATTAAACTGTTTGGTTGTGAGTTGAAATTGTAAATAGATATCCAAAAACGTTGATAATCTGGGCAAGATTCTGTACATGGAGTTAGCTACAGCTCAGGCTCAGCCAATCAAACTACTTGATTGCGAGTTGAGATCGCCAACAGATGTCCATAAACGTTGATATATTGGCAAGATTAACGCACGCGGTTGTTTAAACCACGGTTCATGTGGGGTACCGCGTTGTAACAGCCACTTGTAACACGTTTTACAGCATCGACAGGCGCAGACATTCCCTCTATAGAGCAGGGAGGTGGCAGGGAGCGGAGTGATGACGGAAACCCCGACACCGACTCGTAAGTATAAAATGCAAACTACAGCTCTATCCCACCACCCCATTTACCCTCACACGAGTACTTCCACAGCCACCACCATTCTCTCTCCCTCTCTCTCTCCCTCTCTCTCTCTCTCTCTTTCCCTTTCAGACACATGCACACACGTAATTCCCACCAACTCGACCTCCACGCATATCCATTACACAGACGTGTATAAAATCTGGTAGTGTTAGTACAATACACAGGGGAATAACGTACAGCAGGGATGGTAAAATGGATAAAACATTTTATTATATACCTACCTACCCATGAAATACATAGTTATACGATGTAAATAAAAGTCATATGTTCTCATCGATGAAATAAACCACTCCCGGTGAAAATACGACTACTTCCGCTATATCTATATTCATAACGCGCATCGGCAGTAAAACAGCGCAAGTAGGCTGCAAATACACATTCTAATGCACCGAAAATAGAAAGCACGCATCTGATTGGTCAATTGAAATCAGAGCCTATAAAATATGAAAAATCACAGCATATAAAATCTCCGTTTTACCAGTCTGTGTTTTACAACTTGACAGATTTAAGTAACCCTACGCGCTTTTGTAAACAATCCAATTATCTATTTTCCAAATCATTTTCGGTTATCCATTCTGCCATATGAACATGTACAACCGAAAGCGGAAAAGAGTATCGACCAACGACTGACAAACATGACTTCAGGGACAGTGTGGCCCTTCAACAAATTCCCAAAAATATTACCCCACCCGCCCAAAATATAGAAGAATTTACAAAACTATGCTCAAATGCAAACTCGATATGCCAGTACCAGCCTAGCTATAACTTTACGAATTCCAATGTGCACATACATGACTATACATAATAAACTGTATTGCAGATGGGTAATCACCTGAATTAGGCGTAAATCCTGGGAAATCCTGTTCAAGGTTGTTGACACTTGTTGACATTTCCTTTGAAAAAATCACGCGAACTCAATGTAGAAATGTTGACATTTCTTTAAATGAATAAAAGCAATTAACAGTTGTAACTACACATAGGACATCAATACAATTGTTAAAATAAACTTTAGACATGAATACATGTATTAATGTCTTAGAAAAAGTCCCGTTAATCTCAATTTGAAATGGGAATATTCTTCGACCGAGTTACATTTCTTCAAATTCATTTGGTGTGAGGCGGTTATCGATGACGACAAAAACCTGCCGACGTATTGAAAAAATCACTGTTCGTGATATGCTACGACGTTGCAGAAAGCAGGGAGCACACTAGGTGCATTAGAATGGGGATAACCATGCTTTGTTTTTCGATTTGGAGCGGTATGTGTGAGATTTTATGGTCTGAGAATCAGTTTTACGGCTCCGCTAACGCGTCGTCGTAAAACTGATTCACAGACCATAAAACCTCCCACATACCCTCCAAATCGAAAAACAAAGCATGGTTATCCCCTAATTCATTACCGTATACAGTCTAAAAAAAACTGCTAATTTCCATGGAGCGGTATATAATAAATAGAATATTCATATTTTTGCAACGAATACGACATATATGTTCATTTCGTGGTGTGAAATGTCAATATTTCACTCGTGCCTAACGGCACTCGTGAAATATGGACATTTCACACCACTCTATTCGTGGCAAAAATATGAATATCCTCTATTTATTATATACCTACCCATGAAATACATAGTTATACGATGTAAATAAAAGTCGTATGTTCTCATCGATGAAATAAACAACTTCCGGTGAAAATACGACTACTTCCGCTATCTATATTCATAACGCGCACCTGAAAGAAAACAGCGCAAATAGGCTGCGAATACAAATTCATTACCGTATACAGTCTAAAAAACTGCTAATTTCCATGGAGCGGTATATAATAAATAGAATATTCATATTTTTGCAACGAATATGACATATAATTTATTATATGTCATATTCGTTGCAAAAATATGAATATCCTCTATCTATGTATGTTTAGAAACCAACAGAAACTCAGAAATAAAATTGCCATGAAAACAAAATATTACCTCTATTACATCGAAAAAAACCACTTTCTGCTGGTTTCTCGGGTGAATATTGATTCAGACGGGCAATATGACACCATACTGGCTGTGTAGAATCACAATAACTTATAATGTTATATTAATTAGGTGTCACGGAATTCCCACGCGTTTCCTAGCCTGGTCAGGTAAACATAAAATCAAAAGACCCGAACATGTCACTAGCCTGGTGTTCTTTATTATATATTTTTCCAGAGATCCGAAATGGAAATGTAAAGAGTGCGGACCATCTCACTTGTACACAAGATTGTTGCGCATGCGCAAAACATTGTCGAGAGCACCCAAGTTCGTGCGTTCCCAGTCACGGACTCGGTTGATACTGTGTACCGTGATCAGCATCTTCTTTGTCGGACTTGCACTGTTTCTTGGACTGTTTCCCGCTAGCTTCGTATATGTAGAGTACTACCAGGTAAATACTATACAAGTCTGTATTGACTATTTTTGAGGAGGTTTTGTTTGTTTATTGGTGTTTAACGGCCTATCAACACTGAGCTAAGGGGATCCCAAAATCAGAACGGAATATTTACATCGAGAAAAAATATATTCAGCCCTGAAATTAGTCGACATGGTCTTCTTTCCCTGCTGGTGTGCCCAGGCCCGTTCTCTTGGCTGTGGTTTCGCTATATAGTAGATAGGGACAGTGGGAATCTCGTTAATACATTCATACTATTTGAGTAGTTTTGTTCAATTGGCTCGTCGTTGAACCGTGTCATGTTTCCGTTACGTGATCAGTGACTCGCGTATCCAGTAGCCGATTTCACCAACATTGCAAAGTATACTGATCTAGCAAAGTATACTTTGAGGGAGAAATTTTCAATTTAAGGATAAATTTATTAATTTTTATTATTCAGAATTTACTACATTATCACAGCCATTTTGGCTGTGATAATGTAATAAAATCAGTATAATAATTCAGCATACTTTTAATCATCAAATATATGCAGTTGTTAGTTTTATATGAAATAATGTATTTCAGGAAAAATAAATGATTACTCCCTCAAAGTATACTTTGCTAGAAAAGTATACTTTGCAACGTTGGTGAAATCGGCTACTGGTCACATCACATTTAGAATATCACTCTCGGACCTGTCTTGCAAGCATAGTACGAGAATTTAACATGGGGGCTAAAATATATTTTTTTAAATACTTTTGGAATTTGGGGACCGATTTTCAAAATCTAACTCTTGTTTTCTTAATTACCTCATTTCCAGACGATATCGGTACATTTCAAAGTCGCTTTCCAAAATGTTTCGTCACTCCACAGCTTCTTTTTACCTCATGTTAAATTCCCATAGGAAAATTGCCATAACACGACACCGTATGTACATAATTTCACAGGTTCTTTTGTCAGATTGTTGTCGTGTGTAATGATTGAGCATCAATAGTAAAACTATGTAAATTACCCCCCCCCCCAAACCAACTAAATCCACCCAAATAGACCCAAAATACCCATACGACACCAAAATACTGACCATCTGTTCAAACACCTTCATTTACACTGTCTATAAATTCATAATGCAAATGTATGGAAGCGTCCTGGTGCCAATGCTAAAGTATTGTTATCTCCTAATTAGGAGATACTAACTCCTAATTAGGAGATAGTATCTGCTAATTAGGAGTTAGTATATCCTAATTAGGACTTAGTATCTCCTAATTAGGACTTACTATATGTGTCAATGCTACAAAATGTTTTATCTCCTAATTATGAGATACTAAGTCTAGGAGATACGAAGTCCTAACTAGGAGATACTTAAGTCCAAATTAGGAGATTACGTCATAATTAAGAGATATAAGTCCTGATTAGGAGATAATAAGTCCTAATTAGGAGATATCCTGATTAGGAGATATATATATATATTAGCATTGGCACCAGGACGCCCATTCGACGTACATGTATTGCGTTTACATCACAATACAATACATTGTTACATGGTTTCCGTTGTTTGCATACAGCGCGTGCTGTTTGCATATGACTTTAGGCAATGCTCATTCCGGGGCCGCGCGTAGACCAAGTGCTTTCATGACGTCACTACTTCATGACGTTCGGAATATGAATACCGAAAATTATCTACGTGAATGGGACGATTTACAAAAGTACTGAAAATACTGAATATAATGCTCAAATTACATCAGTTTTTTTTTTAATGTAACAATAACGTTCGATCATGTCCAGCCGTGACAGCAAACGTTTGCACGTGCACACGGCTGGACATGATGCAGGCCTTGGGTTCAAACAGTTCCCTCGGGCCACAGCAAACGTTTGCACACGGCCGGACATGATCAAACCTTATATTAGATACACGTGAAGTCGCGCGATGTTGTTGGTTGGTTAAAGTTCACAACGTCGTTGTTCCAGGAATTGAGACAAAATGACGTAAAACAAGATTATTGTAAACTGCAGTGTAAATATAAATAATAAAACCATGGGCTGTTGCGTTTACTGGGGTGAATACTAATTTTGTCTGTTTAAAGTTTGCGTGTTTAAACGTAGCGACTTGAAACAGACCAAATGTATTATGCACCCGAGTAAACGCAACAGCCCATGGTTTTATTCCTTGTGTATAATTCAGGTTGCACTGAAGCAAAGCAAGATGACGCACGTCGTTGATCGGGAAACGGTCTACTACACTGGGTGCTATCTGCTCGGTCTGGACACAAGATTTATTACATTCCAAACCACGGCCCTGGAAATCACGGAAAATTTGGACGTATTTACGCTGGATACGCTGTCTATCAACATAGAGTATAGTGCGCATTATTTTGTCAGGTGAGACTGACGGACACATGCATAAATTATCCACAAATGGCATAAGCAAGCCATATTTACACCACCGCCTGCGCTAATCTTGCCAATATTTGTCAATTGCTTTATTACAAAATACTTGAATATTGTGCTTGGAAGCAAACAGCTTGATTGGCTGAGCCTGAGCTGTGCTACAGCTCAGGCACAGCCAATCAAGCTGCTTGATTGCTCATTGATATTGCCTATAGGTGTTCAGAAACGTTGACATCTGGGCAAGATAAGATTAATGCCGGCGGTTGTGTATGACCCATTTATCAGGGGTCCATTTCATTGAATTTCGTGCTATACTCAGCACAAAAGAAACCGTACAGTCCAGAATATAGAGAATAGTATGTTACTGCCGTGAATGGGAAAGAATATCTGGCAAGGCTCAGGAACTTTCCGTGCCGCGCCAGATATTTGTTTAATATTAAGTTTATCCCGTCAACACAGTGCGTATGTGCCGTGAAACTCGGTGCCATTTTTGATATCCTGTCAATACGACCTAATCACTGCGTATGAATATGTGCGGTTGTCATACTAGTCGATTCTCCGATTTTGAGATCCGGCTGCGGTTATTCTTTTTTGCATTTTAAAGCTATTTGTACTTTTACTAAAAATGATACTGACATGCGATGTTTTTCAGTCACCTGTGGTGTGGACGGGATAAATAGAATAGTAAGTTAGTGCCGTGAATGGTAAAAAATATCTAAATCTTGCAAGATATGTTTTCCCATTCACGGCACAAACTTACTAAAATGTTCGTAAGTGCAAATTTAGAATCGTCTGTAAATTTTAATTGATGGATTTACATTTATTGAGCATAGGCTGCAAATGTAAATCCAATAATTGTTTACAAGAAAACATTGTTAATGTGAAATTGATAGACTATCATAAGTTTGTACTTGCGAACATTTTAGACGTACAAAGTTTAGTGAAATGCCACCCCCCCCCCCCCCCGCCCCGTCTTGAATATTCGATTGATCAATCATTATTAATTAATTAATCATTCATTCATTCATTCAATCAGTTAATGAATGAATCAATAAGTTAATCAATCAAGTAATCAGCCAATCAATCAATAGATCAACCAATCGATCAATCAATCACTGCAAACATGAATAAATTGGGCACAATCATTACTTAAATATACATCTCATTTATCAACACCAATTAATATTACAAATACATTCGAATTATTTATGAAATCCCTTTTGTTTACATGTTCACAGGCCAGAAGAAATTGCAGACCTGTATTCGATGTTCCTACAAGACTACATTCCATTTTTCCAAAAAGTTGTGAAAACCATGATCCGCAACACTGCTGCAACAACTCTCACGGTCGATCACTTCCGGTTCAACCGGACGCATGTCGAGCGACAGCTTCATGCAAAACTTCGCCAGAAGCTCGGAGGTATAGTTAAAGTTGGTGTCCCATTGATTACGCACAAACTGTTCTTTATATGAATTCAGTAAATGTATAATTGTGTAACTATTGCACCAGTTCTAAACATTACGAGTGCCTCCAACATGTATACATATACATGTATAATCATTTAGTAATACTAATTTACTGACAGAGACGCGCGCTTGTTTCAGGTTATTTGAATATGCAAATGATGCAGGAATTATTTTAATTACGAGCCGTATTTCTATCAATTAATTATTTATTCAGGTGACGATTTTAATTGATATAAATACGTCTCGTAATTAAAAAAGAATTTGTGCATCATTTGCACATTACAATAGCCCGATAATAATTACTTTTATCGACAGAATATGAAGTATGATCATTGCACATCAGATATTAAACACAGAGAATAAATAGTACATTTCGTTAACCTTTAAGGAAACACGGTCACCGCCCCTGGTATCAAGAGTGGTAATTCAAATAGTATAATAATGCCACTTAACAAGTCTGTTAATGGTATATGAATATTTATTTTGTATTATCACATCTTTGACACATTACCCGGTGTTGTTTCTGTATTAACACAGCTCGTGTGCAAGGTATGTGCATGAAGATGTGATAAATAAGTTACATCACGTTTGTCCGCAAGTACGAGCGATAATCCGCTCGCTAAAGCTCGCGGATTATCTGCTCGTACATGCGGACGAACCGTGATCTAACTTTTACTAAACATGTCCATGTCAATCAATGAAACACCCGGCATGCTTCTAACAATTGGAATAGATCGTTATCAGACTACAGGAGTGTAATATTTGATCAGGAGCTACAATGGTCACACATCCCATAAGCCCCATTTCTCCAGTCACAGCCACATACGAGACACGCCATGTGATTTTGTACCATCGGACATCTGCGTACTTTCATTAAATACGTTACATAATTCTGCATGTATCTGAAAATTTTGTCAACTTTTGACTTCAGTTATGAAAAATATTGTAAATTTTGTATACGTATTTCATGAAATTACGCAGATGTCCGAATGTACAAATCACATTGCGTGTCTCATAATTATGTGGCATGTTATCATTTCAGGCAACTGTTGTCCGAGATGCTGCCAAACAACAGAGTGCGAGGCGGACCCCTACTGCTCCGAATGTAACCAGAATGGATGTGACCCCGGCTATCACGTGGATGTGCGATACTTCTATTTGATGACGGTCACGATATCGGATGCGGTCGTTGAAAGATATATGCAGCGGAATGTGTTGGAAGTGAGTTAGCGGTTGCTTTCTCTTCAATCCACGTATATGAATGTGGATATACATGTAATATATATATTTATGAAAACGATATTAAATTTTATTTAAAATAAATAAGTTCACCGAGATAACATATACTCAGTGTTTGTGTTTGCTATAATAGTACAAGTATTGTATACATGTATATGTATGTACATTGCAGTCTCTGCGAAAGTCGTCGGTCCGTCGGACATGACTGTTAAAAGTTAAACAGGACTGACTGTCGGACTATCACTTTTACTTTTTTATTCTAAGCTTCAATGAAATCACCTTCTTTTAGTATGCGCTTCTGGTGCTAGCTAGCTTTTCTTACACGACTCATATACTTAAAAAGCTAAAAAGCTCTTAAATATCACACAAAATCAATTTATAAAAAAAATCGGTCTGGTAATTTTTTGTCCGGTCTGGTAAAAATTTCAAGCTTACCAGACTGAATGTCCTGCAACATTTTGGCAGTTTCGCGGAGACTGACATTGTACTCTATCCTAAATAATATAATACAATAACACATAGCACAATACAGTCACCTATGCCGAGAAATTAGTTCTGAATTTCTCTATAGCTACATAACATTCCTGCACTTTTCAGTGTTAGTTTTAAGACTATTTTTGTATTCGGTAACACTAAAGGTCCTATTCTTGCAGGAAATCTGACGGTCTTAACCCTTATATCTTGCCTTATTTCTAAATAAAACATGAAAATGATTCTGAAGTGCTGTCAAAGCATGTTGTAAGCATGTTGTAATTATTCTAATGTGCTGTCGAGGAGTTAACGCTTAGACCGCTACACACAACAATTGTCGTCTGTTGTTGCTTTTATATATTGTCTTATTTCTCAATAAAAACATGTTTTGACAGCACTTCAGAATCATTTCCAATGGAAATGATTCTGAAGTGCTGTCAAAGCATGTTGTAAATTGTTTTAAAGTGCTGTCGAAGCATGTTTTTGATGATAAAAATGGAAAATAAACAGCAGACGACAAAAAAATTAGATAGCGGTTAAGATAAGGGTTAATGTTTCTGCTCGTTGCGAGAGGGCCTATCTATATGATCTAGATATGTATTGTTTGCATAATATAAGTAGTTGATGAAACATCATAATTACACCAATCAGCATGGCTTGTGTGGATAAGGCATCCGACTCGCGCGTTGAACTGATTTTGGCCGGTTGGTGGGCTAGTTTAATAAATGATACCAATTGCATAATGCCTTGCATAAGTCAGAGAAATTAGAAAGTACTGCTGTTCATTTGTTTGTTTGTTTATTGGTGTTTAACGGCCTATCAACAGCTAAGGTCATGTAAGGCCGAGCAAACGGGTTCGATCCCGTTTTAACCTGCTGCTTTGGGGGGAAAATCCCAAAATCAGAACTGAATATTTACATAGAGAAAACATATATTCAGCCCGGAAATTAGAATAACCTGACCTGGTGCCAGGTCCATACCGCACCAAAGTCACTTGGCCCCTTCCCCTAAAATAGGATTACGAATAATCGTAATACTCAACTGTCACATACAAAATGCCAAAGACGTAGACACGGAAAGCAATTCTCCGCAAAAACGACAGAAGTTTGGGCCAAAATACCGAGACCACCAAATGCAGCTTAACAAGACGCGTTTGATGTGCCATATTTCATCAAAATCCGTTACAAAATAAAAGAATACAATACTTTGAATCGGAGGGCTTCTGGACGTTTCAGTACTTGTTGTTGTTGTTTTAACCACGTGATCATACACCTTGTCTATGCACACCACTCCGTATGTAGTCACGTGACCCTCTGTATCCCTCATATCCACAGATTGAAGAGGAACGCGAGCCGTTTCTGCAGAGCCACACTTTAATCGTCAAGGAAACACAGTTTCTTGCAGAGAAACATAAAAACGCAGGTAACTATTTATATATTAGACCACGGTCTGACAACTTCGCTTCTAAATGTCTTACATAGACTATACCATTGTAGTGTGTTACAGGTACAATATATATTAGACCACGGTCTGACATCTTCGCTTCTAAATGTCTTACATAGACTATACCATTGTATGTGTTACATGTAAACTATTTATATATTAGACCACGGTCTGACAACTTCGCTTCTAAAATGTCTTACATAGGACTTATTCCCTTGTATGGTGTTTTACAGGTAATATTTATATTATTAGACCACGGTCTGACAACTTCGCTTCTAAATGTCTTTCATAGACTACCATTGTATGTGTTTTTACAAGGTAACTAGGTATATATAAACCTATTAGTACCACGGTTGGACAATCTTCGCTTTCTAAATGTCTTACATAGACTATACCAGTGTATGTGTTACAGGTAACTATTTATATATTAGACCAGGGTCTGACAACTTCGCATCTAAATGTCTTACATAGACTATACCATTGTATGTGTTACAGGTAACTATTTATATATTAGACCACGGTCTGACAACTTCGCTTCTAAATGTCTTACATAGACTATACCATTGTATGTGTTACAGGTAACTATTTATATATTAGACCATGGTCTGACAACTTTGCATCTAAATACCTTTATACATAGACTATACCATTGTATGTGTTTGACTACGTTTGTATTGCGTTACCAGGAAACGGTGGATCTACAAAATCTGCAAACGCTGTAAACCCATAGATGCAGAGCTCCAGATAAGTTTTGTATCTAATGAGTAGTATACCCCAGATTTCAAATTCAATGCGTATTTTATTTTTATAATTGTATCATTGTTTGTCTTCCTTATTAAATAGGGAACAAATGATAAAACATAAAACTAAGTTAAAACAAGTACATTTTCAACTTTATTACAGTATTTTCACTACTCAAGTTGAAAACCAATCCGTATTTTCACATTGCAGTCATTTTCAATCATGAACAGACGTGGCAATGAATTAAATTACAGTGAAATAAAATGAAACATAATGGGCTCCACATGGTGTCCGTTTTTTTAAAGGTTCCATTGTAATTAAGCACTCAATGAACAATGTTCATCACTTTTAATCATGAACAGATGTGACAATGAAGTAAATAACAGTGAAATACGTCTAAATTAAACATAATGGGATCCACAGGGTATCTGGAGCCCGTTTCACTAAACTTTGTATGACTAAAATATTCGCATGTGCAAATGTAGGATCGTGTGGAAATTCCGATTGATGGATTTACATTTATTGAGCATAGGCTGCATATGCAGCCTATGCTCAATAAATGTAAGTCCAATAATTGTTTACAAGAAAACAATGCTAATGTGAACTTTACAGACCATCACAATTTTGCACATACAAACATTTTAGTCGTACGAAGTTTAGTGAAACGGGCCACAGGTTTACTAATAATCTACTGTGTAAAATGACAATAGCATTGATTTCTCTATTGACACAACACCATTGATTTCTCTATTGACACAACACCATTGATTTCTCTATTGAAACACCAGTTATTTTCATAATTTTCTTTTTGTAGCCAATGAAGTTATCGGCAATGCTACAGCACATGCCGACAGCGTGACTATCGTATCAACAGCTGACAGTGAAAAAATAGTTCAGTCCTCATACATCCACGCACTGAAGGAACTATATTCTGTGCTCAATATTACATCAGAAGAGTATAAACTGTCATTTATGATGATTCGTGCGCTAGAAGATGTGTCGTGGAACCTGTACGCGGGATATGGCTACAATGACAACAAACTATTTGCACCATGAATTTAACTTAACTACATGTGTATACTCATTCCAGGATGTAACGTGACAAAACAGATGAGAAACATTCCCATGTTTGTTCTTGAAAGTGTTAAAGGTACATGCCCACTCAGTAGGCCCAAAATGTTCTTAAATTAAATAAGTGTATAATTGTGTCACTATTACACCAGTTCTTAAAATTACAAGTGGCTGCTTTGCAGATATATATAATTCGTAATATTTATTTTACTGATAGCGACGTGCGGTGGTATCAGGCTATCAATGATTTTCATATGCAAATGAGGCATCAAAAAATAAATACAGAGAATAAATAGTAATGTCCGTTAACATTTTAAAGAAACACGGTTATCGCCCCTGTTATCAGTGAGTAAATTTACTTCTGATATAAAACATAATAATGCCAATCAATACGTGTGATAATGGTGAGTGAATGTTTATTTTGCCAAAAAATGTCTCAGATGATGTCTCTGATGTAAATAACATTTTGTGCTGAGTGGGCATGTACCTTTAAGTATTATCTGAAATTTAACCCTCAGAATTAAATGTTGTCGTCTCCTGGAAATGTTTTATTTTCAATATTTCTCGACAAAAACCTGGTTTTGACAGCACATGAGAATCGTCTCCAGTGGAGACGATTCTCATGTGCTGTTAAAACCAGTTTTCTGTTAAGAATAAAAGCAAAAATTAAAAACAGCAGACGGCAATTTCCGTCAACAGCGTAGGAAGGGTTAAAGGTAAATGTGATATTTTCGTGCTAATTCCTCTGTATCAGAACTTTTTGAATGTCCCTCGTTGCAAAGATACTAAGGAGCACTTAAGGAGTAAATTCTAAGGGTTATCATTAATAACAATGCCAGTAATGTTGACGAGGTCCCGCAGTAAGACAGACATGCAGTCCGTCTTACTGCGGGACCTCGTCAACATTACTGGCATTGTTATTAATGTTAACCCTTAGAATGCGGGAAACAAACATTGTCGCCTGCAATTGTTTTATTTTGTGTCTTCTTTCTCAATAAAAACATCGTTGATGGGTGTTTCATCGCCGCGATGACCTTGGTTGATATCTTGATATCCCCGGATGTGACCCGTCCGATGTGGTTATTATCGTCTAGTGGCTCTACGTCGTGCACGATGTCGAATGGCAGTCTAAACGGACGGACAGACAGGGCAAAACCCATAGGGCGGGGCCCTAACAATGGTTAAATGGTACTGACCACTGGCTGCCAGGCAAAGTAGATCCAGAGGAGCCGGCTCGTACAGAAGCAATCTCATCACAATCTGCGTTTGACAATAATCTTTTTTTTTTATTAATCCCACGAAAATAGTGAAGTAATTATAAATTTGTTTATCCCAGTAAGATTCACCGTTACCATGGTTACAGAAAATCCTTAATGATTTATCATTAATATCCACGTACACTCCCAAGATAAATGCTGCAAGATCTCTAAAGATACTTCGAAATAAAAGTCATTCTTTTACAGTCTTACATTGGACTTTTAACCGGATGTGGCCATCCTTGATACGCTTGGTTGAGTCTGGAGCAACTCATTTATTCAAAAACAAATTTCTATATTTTGTATGTATTGTTTTATGTCTTCACAAACGTATACGATGTCACCACTCATTTGAACCGTCTCGTCGAGACAGTTCAAATGAGTGGTCACATCATATACTTTAATGAAGAAACAAAGAAAACAGGAAAATGCTTTCCAAACAAAGTGATCGAGATCCAATTTGAAATTAGCGAGATTGCCAATTAATCCCATGTATCGGATACATAACCCACTCCACTGTCATTCCATCCATCTGATGGCTTGTTAGCTACATTGTCTTTATCAATATCAACGGCAGCGTCATTTGAGTACAGATTTTCATCATCTGTGTTGTAAGTTTCGTCCTCCGAAGAACTTGTGTCGACAGGCGGTAATATCACTTGCTGGCCGTCTTCTGATAACTTGTAGTCTTGCTTTACTAGGTAGTCTCTGTCGGAAAGAAGAAAATGAATGGGTTGCACGTCCCAGCAACTGCTAAGGTCATATATGTAAGTGGTATATTCAATGTGTTAATGGGTATTTCGCATTGGTTTCCGGATCAAACAGTGTTGTTTGTCAATCTGGTATTTAACACACAGTCAAATCAGTTTGCATAATAAAGTCTTGTTTTCAATCAGTATTGAATTCTACTGTGTGTCGCACTGACAATTGATCGTTTCTGATAGCACAATCACATTCTCACTGCGTATGTAGTCGTTGTATGTTCCATTGTGCTATCTTCCATTACTTTAGAACGTGAAGTATTGGATATCAACATTATTACGAAACAGTGAATATGTATATGCTAGTGCATCATGAGCCTCTGTAGGCTGGCTGTTATCATCAGTTGTAACTTCTTGTAATATGTATATGTGTAACAGGTTGCACTATAAATAAACTATATACCTATAGACGGGACCTCAGTTTATAGTCTCATCCAATAGACCAGTGGAATGGAAATACTATAGATGTTAATTTTGTTCACGCCTATGGTGAGGATTGAACTCAGTATTGAAGTCCAATGCCATATCCCCTAGGCCACAGTCTGTTCCTCAGAAAGAAGAAGTCAGGGTCACTGATGAACTTCTGTCAAGAATTGGCCTTTTGCCAAACTATGTGTTCAATAGACTAGAGCAAGTGAGAAGGGGCTCACGGATACCTCCGGTCGCCGCCTGGTCCGACCAACAAATATTTTCTATGTCATTGAACCTTGATCGTGGGCATGAAAGACGCATGGGTTTGCTATAGAATGAACATACAGTATGGATAATGATAAAGATGTATAGTAAATTTCAAGTCGACCACCCTTGCGGTTGCATAGAAATTGGGTACCCGAAAATGGTTTTAACGTCTCGCCAACAGTTAAGGTCATATAGAGACGGGACCACAGTTTAAAGTCTCATCCGACAGACCAGTGGGATGGAAATATTATGAAAGTATTTTTGATGTCTAAGGCGAGGTTTGAACCCACAACCTCCGGATTGGAAGTCAGGTGTTCTACCCCTAGGTCACTATGCATCCCTAAGGTATAATAAGAATTCCGACACGGAAGTGATGTCGTGCTTGCAGAGGCATTTGATCATAATATGATCATGGACATGTGGTAAAGTGGGCACGACTAGTGGGTGTCGGTGGGTGGTGGAATTTTCACAGAATGAAAGAGGACCGTAAGATGAATAGATGTGTCAAGAATCAGCTTTTCGCCAAACTATGTCAGAGTATGGGATCACATGGTCTATTGTTTGCGCTGCATTAATGGCGGCACCCATGAGGTCTCGGGTAAATCTTATTTTTCATCATTACGACTGCGGTTTCCTCCTTTTAATGATAATCATGTTCCAGCCGTTAACACTACGAGTGCGCCAACACCAAATTTAGCAATATTACTTATGTAGTTAGTCTGAACATTCTGCAGAGAAATTTGAATCCGATGAAATTTAAACAACGTTCGATTTCGTCCCATTCAAATTTCTCTGCAGAACGTTCAGACTACACAAGTAATACTGCTAATTTTGTATTGGAGGACTTGTAGAATCGACGGTTGGAACATGGTCATCATTAAAAGAAGGAAACATACATCGTCTTGATGAACAATAAGATTTACCCGAGACCTGCCATTACGGCAGTGTAAACAATAGACCACCGATCGCTAATTGGTGGACGGGACGAGTGATTGGAGAAATGGGGCTTATGGGATGTGTGACCAATGATCAAATGGCACACCCCTGTAGCCTATAGCCTATTGCACCAACATTGCAAAGTATACTTATCTAGCAAAGTATACTTTGAGGGAGAAATTTTCAATTTTTAGTATACTGAATTTATTACATTATCACAGCCAAAATGGCTGTGATAATGTAATAAGTTCAGTATAATAATTCTGCATACTTTTAATCATCAAATATATGCAGTCGTTAGTTCTATATCACATAATGCATTTCGGGAAAAATAAATGATTACTCCCTCAATGTATACTTTGCTAGAAAAGTATACTTTGCAATGTTGGTGAAATAGGCTACTGATACCAATGTACATAATTATTATATATTGCTTGATAGCAGCATGACGGGTGTTTAATTGATGGAATGGCGAACCGAGAAGATCCTGATCAGACTGTGCGGTTGCACAGGCTGATCTGGATCTACACTGGTCGCAAAACTCATAAGCCCCATTTCTCCAGTCACAGCCACATATGACCATAGGAATCTGCTAAAGCAGGCACGAGTACTGGGGGTGGGTGGATCGTAGACTTTTCACAGAATGAAACAGGACCAGCAGAGGAATGCATTAAATAATATCAAGAAGTTCCGTGAACGGAAACAAAAGTTTGAAGAAATTGACCGCAATGTTAATGGTACATGTCCACTCAGTAGGCACAAAATGTTCTTTCTATAAAAGACATCATTCGAGACATTTTCTGGCAAAATAAACATTCATTTATTATTATACATTTTATATCAGATGTAAATTTCCACACTGATATCAGAGGCGATAACCGTGTTTCCTTAAAATGTTAACAGACATTACTATTTATTCTCTGTATTTATATTTTGATGTACAATGATTACAGTTTATAATCTGTTGAATATATTATTTTTTCAGGCGACACATTTAATTAGTTTAAATAATGAAAAACTCATTTGCATATGAAAATACATGTAGCCTGATACCACTGCGAGTCACTATCAGTAAAATAAATATTACTAAATGATTATATTCTATATAGCGGGCACTCGTAATTGGAATAACGACACAATATACACTTATTTAATATTTAATTCCTATAAAGAATATTTTGTGCCTACTTAGTGGGCATGTACCTTTAAGTTTGTGGACACGGACGACTACGACGATGGCGATGGAAAAAGTGACACGTAAAATGTGTTCATAAAACACACGTCAATCAATTGATTTTGTACCTAAATATAAGAAGATGTGCGCTATCTCATGAAAATTATTTACAGAAATTGTGATATTTTCTGTAAATGACATCGAAAGTTGACAAAATTTTCATAGAAAATGCGGAATTATTTTGGAATTCTATTCCGCATTCGCTCAGATCATTTCGTCAACTTTTCACGTTATTTACTTAAAATATTGTAAATTTTGTAAATATTTATTGCGAGATATTCTTTGGTATAAAATCACTGGTTTCATTTATTGGTGTTTAACGGCCTGTCAACAGCTAACGTCATATCAGACTGGAGGTATCAAATCATGGCTCATCTCATATACGTGTAGTTGCGAACGGTAACTCTTATGGGAGCAGATTACAAGTTACCTTCGCAACTAATATACGTGTACCTCAAAGCATCAACATCATCAAAATGGCCACTGAGCTTCTTGATCCCAAGTAGCTCCGAAACGGGAACCAGATAATTGCCATCTTCATCCTGGTACTCGGCGTACTGCTGGTACCTCCTGAGCTGGTAACCAACCTCCATGGATAGGGAACCAGCTGCTGTCATGGCCGTCGTGTCCTTGTATGGATAGCTACAAGTGGCAATCTGAAATCAGTTAATGTTTTGATCAAACAGTGGAACCTCTAAACCGAAACCATAAAAACACATGTGATCTTATTTTTTATGAGTTTCTTGGTCATTTATCTCACTGGTGATAATATCTATTCGTGATCGCATAGCACACAACTATGGTTCAGAATGATCAAATGCTGATTTACAGTGAAACCTCTCTAAGCCGGACACCCTGGGGACCTCCCAGGGTGTCCGGTTTAGAGAGGTTTCATTGTATGTGGCTCTGACTGGAGAAATGGGGCTTATGGTTTTCACGACCAGTGTAGATCTAGACCAGCCTGTGCATCTGCAGTCTGATCAGGATCTGCACCGTTAAGTTTATCATTCTGCCAATGAAGCAGCAATTACTAACTGCTTCTATCAAGCAGTATTGTATTGAAGGTAGCTGCACGTTTTCCGCTGTATAGGCAACAGGTCGCACTATATCGCTACACCGCGGTTAACGGTAAAAAATTGAGTAATAGCACTTACACCAGAAATACCAGCAGGGGTTTGATAATATATTTAGTATCGGGTAGTAAGAAATAATTGTATTCAGTCGAACATTCTAACCATAAATCCTTGTTGTGACCAAGGTCAGACAACCGATCCAAATAATTATATTCTTGGGACACAGGACACATACCAGATATTAATATTCGGTCAAACATTCAAGTGACCAAGAACTGATAAACATAACAAAAACTTATATTTGGTTCAACATTCTTGTGACCGATGACAGCCGATTATCTGTTTCGAAGAAATATGAATATTTGGATCGGGTATCTGTTGTCACCTTATCTAGTATAGTCTGTAACTTAAGTCATGTAAGTTAGTCGCCCTGCGTTACAGACATAAAATTTGTGTTAGTGATGGGGGGGGGGGGCGGGGGCGGTCGGGGACGTTGTGTAGTCATAGACAAAAACTGGGGAGGGTGTTGTGGGGGTGATACAAATTGTTCCCACTGTGGGATATAGAACTTTGCGGACGCCAAATTTAGATGGCCGGTCAGTGTAGGGGATAGTTTTTTTTGTGTTTTGTGTTGGCGGTGGTGCGGATTACAATGATGAATTACTGATGAGTGAGTGAGTGAGTGAATAGGGTTTAACGTCCGCTTTTCTGACATAGAGGTACAAGCCTCAGGGAGTCTACACACAGACGGGTCAACGGGTCGTGTCCCGTATCCACCTGTCCGAGGGGGGTAAATCCCAACTTCAGAACTCAATATTTACAATCAAAATATATATTCAGTCCTGAAATTAAAATTACTGATGAGAACGGAGAACTGAAAATCGTGGCCGAAATGAAAACCGGATGTTTACATGTGAAATGGACCGGTGCATCGGTATATTTTAACTGCACGATTCTGACAATCTCATTGGTTAATCCAAATCCTCACGTGTGGCACGGCACGAAAGGCGTGTAACACTGCATCTATCTTCTAATTCGTATCGTGTTACACGGCACGATTCACACCAACACGATATGCAAATTAGTAAAACAAAACGAACTTCATGTCTTCATTAAAACCATGGCACGAGACGAACACGGGACCAGCTGCACGGGACACACGACACGTGTGACTGAAAACAATGCACTTACACGGTGACCCCATTGTAAGTGGCGCAACATTGCGACACTGTTCCAACATTTGCCAAAATTAGGTGTAAGTGTATTGTATTCGCACATCAGTATAAGACAAATACACTAGCACTCGGAAAAACAATATTTTTCCTTCCCTCCTGTGTCATAAAGCAAATTTCATGACTGACCGTTCCATGCCAAGTACCCGTTTGTCTGTTGAATATAGGGTTAACTGTATTGTAATTTCAAATTTGCGGCGTATATCAGAAATTGATAGGTAGGAAAATCTGTTTAATGGCGACGCGCTAGCGGAGCCATTAAACATGTTTTCCGACCTATCATTTTCTGATATACGCGGCAAATTTCAAAATTACAATGCGGTTAACCTATTTCTAATGCACACCTTTACTACTGGCATAGGAATACATATTCAAATTCATCAACAAGGATATACCTGTAATGTATGACCATCAGCCGATTCAGATTCCGTGCATTAGAATCAAAATGTCATGCCCTGCTTTGGCGTTGGACTTAGGAATGTGTACGTGAGTATTGAACGCATCGTCTCATCATGGCAAGTGGCAAATTATATGAAAATCAATTAATCATTTTTGAAGATATAAATGTACAGAGGAAACAAATTTCCACACAAACTGACCGACCTTAAGTCCAATGCCCTAACCATCAGACCAGAACCCATCCCTTTGAGACGTTGGATGAATATTCATGTACCTACAGAGCTCCAGATAAGGTGCGTATTGGCGTATTTTATGCACTTAATTTAGCTGAATACATATTGATTATCAACAGTGGGAGTACAAAATACTCCCAGCAATGTGAAAATATGCATTATTTTTCAATTTGAGTAGTGGAAATACCGTAATAAAGTTGAAAATTTACTTAGTTTACGTGAATAAGTAATAATACACTGAAATATGTTTTGATCATTTGTTCCCTAATTAATTTAAATGAAGAAACTCAATAATCCATTTGCAAAAATCAAATACACATTTAATTCGAAATCAGGGGGTACAATATAAGTTTGCACATGGCTGGACATGATCAAATGTTATTGTTACATTTCCAACAAAAAACTGATGTAATTTGAGCATTATATTCAGTATTTTCAGTACTTTTATAAATCGTCCCATTCACGTAGATAATTTTCAGTATTCATATTCCGGGGCCACGTCATGAACATCATGACCGTCATGAAGTAGTGACGTCATGAAGGCACTTCCGCGTAGTGACGTCATGAAGGCACTTCCATTACGCGCGGCCCCGGAATGAGCATTGCCTAAAGCCATATGCAAACAGCACGCGCTATATGTGCAAACAATGG
Organism: Conchocele bisecta; assembly: GCA_029237695.1. NCBI lineage: Eukaryota > Metazoa > Mollusca > Bivalvia > Lucinida > Thyasiridae > Conchocele > Conchocele bisecta. Next base: position 12,019,323 of record CM055271.1, read on the forward strand.
AAACCATGTAACAATACTCTTTAGACACAAGCTTATCTGGAGCTCTGTACCTACCAGTCTGTAGCGTTCCGAATGCTCCAGTACAGGTTCGCATAGCGAAGTGTCAAGTTTTCTAACAAAGATGGCCGCCTGGGAGCAATGGCCGACATTTTCTGCGCCTTGTGGTGGATTTCCAATTCCATCAAATGTAACAGTGTAGGGGTACATGTCGGTTATTTCTTTGCACCTGCATGATAAATAGAGAATAGTAGGCTAGTGCCGTGAATGGGAAAAAATATCTGGCAAGGCTCAAGAATTTCTTTATTTCTCATCAGAAGTATATGTTGTGACCACTCATTTGAACCGTCTCGCCGAGACGGTTCAAATGAGTGGTCACAACATATATTTTGGTTCAGAAATAAGGAAAATAGATAGAGAATAGTAGGTTAGTGCCGTGAATGGGAAAAATTATCTGGCAAGGCTCAGGAAACGGGATGGGCGAGGCTCTGCCGAGCACATCCCGTTTCCGTGCCGCGCCAAATATTTTTTCCCATTCACGGCACTAACCTACTATTCTATTTATCCCGTCAACAGCTACAAATGGCTGTAAAATGCAAAAATAGTATTGACTGGATATCAAAAATGTTTCACGGCACCGTGTTTCACGGCACATACGCACTGTGTTGACGGGATAAAATGTTAACATTGTCATTCCGCTAGATGGTCTTTACTACATGAGTGATCATATAATGTGCCCAGGGCTCCAGATAAGGAATTAATAATTGAGTATTTTCACTCCATCATATCTGAAGCAATTGGGTATTTCAATATTTTAATCGGGTAACATACAATCACACTACTGTTTACACATCAACAGACAGCAATTATTGAATAGTTTGCTTCGAAATGAAAACAAGTCTTGGCATTTCATTAGAATTGGAGACAATTCTAATTAAATACCAAGATGCGTTTTCATGGAAATAAGAAAAATATGCTATATTTATGGTCTGTTTATTGTTTTCTGTAGCATGATAAAGGTACCACATTTTGTTATTGCTTTTGGATACTCGCTACTTTTGATTTCAATTGGGTTTTTGGCAATTTTAATTGGGTATTTACGCAAATACGCAGCTTATCTGGAGCTCTGGTAAGCGTTGCTGTTCTTTATTATCTGGAGCTCGGTGCCTACTGAGTGGACATGTACCTTTAATGTAATATTTCAAACAGAAAATATGGCCTGTCAGCACATAAATTCAACCCTGTGGCAGATTGGAGGAACTGTCAAAAGGTTTTTTATCTAGCCCTACGGACACACAATCAGAAATGGGGCTCAGTGCCCCAGATAAGGAATTAGTAATCACACTAAATTTTACACATCAACAGACAGCAATTGTTGAATAGTTTGCTTCGAAATTAAAACAAGTCATGGTATTTCATTAGAATTGTCTAATTCTAATGAAATACCAAGATGTGTTTTCTTAGAAAATAAAGAGAAATATGCTATATTTGTTGTCTTTTTATTGTTTTCTGCAGCATGAAAAATGTACCATAAAATTTGTATTGCTTTTTGATACTCAGTTTTTGGCAATTTTAATTGGGCAATTACTTAAGCAAATACGCAGCTTATCTGGCTAAGGAAACAGGGTTATCGCCCCTGATATCGGTGTGGAAAATTATGTCCGACATATATAATAATACCAATCAATATGTGTGGTAATGGTAAATGTCTAAATGAATGTTTCGGGGTCATTTCTACAGAATGTACAAAACTATATGTCTCCCTATATTATAACCTGGCATGTGGAACATGTGATACCGATTTATTTATGGAGTGTTACAATTCTCACCACGCCTGGTACTCAGCCCGGCTCCATTCAAACTTGTGGTCCCAGTGTCGAAAACCTGAGAAGCCGGGAAACAGTATGTTGAAATCAGCATTCGGAGTTGTCATGACAATGACCTTCGGTTGCAACTGTCCAAATACCATGTCTTTGACCTTTGATAATACATCTGGATGTAAGTGTTCTATTCTGTAAATGAATGTGCAGCGCATTTTACAAATGAGACTGGTCAGCCATATAATTTTGTACCTAAGAAAGATATTCACATAAACTGTGATATTTTCTGTAAATTACATCAAAAGTTGATGGAATTTTCATAGCAAATACAGAATTCTATTCTACGTTTTGTTAAACATTTTGTTAAATTCCGAAGTCATTTACAGAAAATATTGTTAATTTTGTTCATATTTTTCATGAGATACAGCACGTCTTCTACAAAATATATGGCTTTTCTCAAATCACTATACAGCCATTATGCATTAAGCGCACAGCTTAATTATGTTGACCACCACGTTCAGCCCACCAATGCGTTTTCTAGCACTCATTTGGCTATACAGTGGAACCTCTCTAAACTGGACACCATGGGAGGTCTTCAGGGTGTCCGGTTTAGAGATGTTCCACTGTAAATCAGACATTTGACTACGCCAACTTATGCGGCTGTGCTTTACAAACTTGAACAGGCATTATCACCATAAAGATACACCAATGAAACCCATAAAAATAGTGTCTGCGTGCCCGGTTTAGGAAGGTTGGGTGGGTATAGAATGAAAATAGGGATGATGACAAATTAGTATATATGAAGTTTCAAGCCAGCTGACTTCCAGTAAGACAGATAATATATAGCAGAAAACTTTAACGCAAATCTCAGACAGTTGATTGAATATTAAACGTGTTTACTTCATAAGAAACTCTTAGAAAAGCTTAGAATTGCTTTCAATGAAATTCACTAAATTTGTTTAATATTATACATACTTGAATCACCGCTCATGAAAGGTTCTAAATTTATTTACATATAACTGGTTTATAACTGATTTTGTAAGAAACTTGGCATAGCCACATCTCATGTGTGAAATGTAAGAAAATGTTTATTTCGCCAGGTGAGCTGATTATCTTGAAATAATGCCCTCGTGATTGGTTCCTACCGCTAAAACTTGTTTAGCTACGCTCACTCATTTATTGGGCATAAGGTCCCAACAACTTGTGAATTATTTCACGATAATCAGTTTACCTGGTGAAATAAATGGTATAACTTACATTTCCACCAAGGACACGGCATCGAATCCTGTGATCCTCTCATCAATCTCAGTGGCGCTCCCTTCATACATATCCACCTTCAAGGGCAGATCCCGTCTCACGAGATAGTCGCACGTGTAAGGCTTGATCATGTATCTGTTCCCTGTAAGCAGTTTGTTTGTTTATTGGTGTTTAACGGCTAAGGTCATGTAATGCCGGGCCAACGTGTTCGATACCGTTTTAGCCTGCTGCATTGGGGGGAAAATCCTAAAATCAGAATGGAATATTTACATCGAGAAAAAATATATTCAACCTTGAAATTAGAATAACCCGACCTGGTGCAAGGTCCATACCACACCAAAGTCATTTGGCCCCTTCCCCTAAAATATGATTATGAATATTCATAATACTCATATAAACGGCATAACCAGATTCAACTGTCACATACAAAATGCCAAAGACATATGTCAGGGCCAAACCAGTAGCCTGTTTCACCAACATTGCAAAGTATACTTTTCTAGCAAAGTATACTTTGAGGGAGTAATCATTTATTTTTCCGGAAATGCATTATTTCATATAGAACTAACCACTGCACATATTTGATGATTAAAAGTATGCAGAATTATTATACTGAATTTATTATATTATCACAGCCAAAATGGCTGTGATAATGTAATAAATTCAGTATAATAACAAATAATAAATTTATCATAAAATTGAAAATTTCTCCCTCAAAGTATACTTTGCTAGATAAGTATATTTTGCAATGTTGGTGAAATAGGCTACAGGTCTCCAGTCGGCTTCCGGTAAGGACCAACCCCGATCATTAAATTACCAATCGCATGCTGCCACTCACCTGTAAGTAGTGTGCCATCGATATCGACCAGCGCAATCTTGGTAGCGGTCGCAATATGCACCAGGAATTTCACGATTTTACATTCTGCGCTTCCGAAGTCGACAATCTGAAATGATAAAGTATATGTATATCACAAAAGTGCCATATTTTGGAGACATTTGACCTTGGACATGAGGGTTGCATGATTGGTGTATGATGTAAGGAATTGAAACATAGATGATAGTAAAGAAGTATGCACAATGTTTTAAGTCAATTTAACCTACGATTTCAGAGATATATGATGTTTAACAACTTTCTGAGAGACATACGGAGAGGCATTACTATCATATTTGACGGTGCTTCAGATAAGTTTTGTATCTAAAGAGTATTATACCCCCATTTTCAAATTTAATGCGTATTTTACTTTTACAAATGTATTATTGATTTTCTTCTGTATTAAATAGCGAACAAATGATAGAACAATAACACTGTTTTGCATTTTGCAGCTCAATTAAGTAAATTTTCAACTATATTACAGTATAAATCAGTGAATAAGTAATAATACATTAAATTTATTTTGATCATTTGCTCCCTATTTAAAGGTACATGCCCACTCAGTAGGCACAAACTGCTCTGTATGTCAGAGACATTTTCTGGCAATATAAACATTCATTCACCACTACCCCATATTGATTGGCATTATAAAGAAAATCAATAATCCATTTGTAAAAATAAAATAGGCATTTAATTTGAAATAAGATGGTACAATACTTTTTAAGACACAAAGCTTATCTTGAGTTCTGAGTAATAATTCCAGCACAAAAATATTTACACAATTCCCTAACATTTGATTGGCCCGTAGCAATTTATATCCCAGCAAACTCCCACCCCGAACTACTTTCTACAAGTGCGCTGTCTGTGCTGTCAATGTAAACAAATGGCTGCCGTCTGTCAAAATAAACACATTTTCTTGATGAATTTATTTCAAATGCTGGAATTATAAGGAATGAATGGCCTCTGTGGAATTTATCGGGGATATAAACTTGGAAAAGTCGCGGGAATACTGGACGAAGGCCTTCCGGCCTTCGTCCAGTATTCCCGCGACTTTTCCAAGTTTATATCCCGATAAATTCCACAAAAAGGCCATTAATTCCTATAATACATACCTTTGTCGCCTGGTGACTGGCAAGTACGCCCTGAACAAAGGCGTATCTCTGCATATACAGCGGTGGTAGAAAGGTGGGTCCAACCAAACTCTCATCATCCCCTGAATGGCGATCACCGGCTGTACAGCTATCTTTCACATTATCGTGTGCCATGTTCATATTGTCACCATCATGTGTACATGTAAGCGTCTTTGAGATTGGTTTTCAACATGTTCGTATTGTCACTACCAAGTCCAAGTACATCACTGTTTGTATCTTCAAGATCGGTTTTTGACATGTTCATATCACACTACACACTAATTGGATGTCCAGCTAGGCAATATTGAAATTTCAAGAAACTAATAATAAATTTCTTAAAAATGTATTTACAGAGCTCCAGATAAGCTGTGTATTTGCTTAAATACCCAATTAAAATGCCAAAAACCCAATTGAAATGAAATGCCAAGACATGTTTTCATTTCGATGCAAACTATTCAATAATTGCTATCTGTTGATGTGTAAACAGTAGTGTGATTTTATTTTACCCAATTAAAATTTTGAAATACCCAATTGCTTCAGAAATGATGAAGTGCCAATACTCAATTACTAATTTGTCAAGATGTCACTGGATAGTTCTGCTTCAAGTTTGTAGTCAAAGTATTATCAATGCCTCTCGGCCAAGCAGACGGGCACGGTTCGATTCGTCCAAATTACCACAAGTTTAATATAGTTGTGTCTGGTGATTTGGCACATCCGGTGATTTTGTGCTCCTGTTAACAACCTCTCGCTACCTGGTGTCGGTATGTTAAAATTCAACCTTAAAGGTTTTTCATAAACAATACAACTTCTGATAATTCCAGCACAAAAATATTTACACAATTCCCTAACATTTGATTGGCCCGTAGCAAGTCTCTATCCAAAATTTATATCCCAGTAAACTCCCACGCCGAACTACTTTCCGTAACAGTGAGGCGCAGTTAAAATAATTATTTAAGAAAACGGAAAATAAACACATTTTCTTGATGAATTTATTTCAAATACTGGAATTATAAGGAATGAATGGCCTTTTTGTGGACTTTATCGGGGATATAAACTTGGAAAAGTCGCGGGAATACTGGACGAGGCCTTCCGGCCTTCGTCCAGTATTCCCGCGACTCTTCCAAGTTTATACCCCGATAAATTCCACAAAAAGGCCATTCATTCCTATAATGATATTTGGCCAGTGAAAGTATATTTGCTGAGAAAAAGTTTGTTTTTGTGTCAGTTTTACTCTTGATATCCTATTACCTCATTACATGCGTACATCTTTTTTTAAAAATAGATCACATTTTGCAGAAGACATCGTCTGTCAATGCCATGTTAACTTCTGTTTTATGAAAGAAATAGTTGGCCCCGGATTGAGGGCCACATGGAAGATTAGTGAAAACTAAATGTGTTACCCTCTCAAAATAAAGACTATTATTATTATTATTATTATTATTATTATTATTGAAACATATAAATGACGTCATTGAGTAAACCGCTGACAAAATTTTCAATGTATGGAAGCACAAACATGTCAAAATATATTTTTTCATCCAGGTATTATTTCGAGTAATTCAATTAATCTGGGTAATAATCTACACTGGATGTGTTATACTGACATTACTTTATTCCCTGGCTGTAATTTATCACTTACCGACTTATTGACCCCCTTTCCTGAACATAGAACCGACACTCATGTTGGCGTGTATTGGCCACCATAGACAAATGTAATTAACTGACGTCACTAAAATCTAAAGTACACCGAACATCCAGATTTTCGGGGAATACCCAAGGTGAGCTCACAAATGATGGCCATTTACATCGAAATGGTTAATATGCATATAAAGTAGTAGGTTTTTTATTCGGCTTATATTTAAGGGTGGGAATTTGCTCAAACACCTTGCGTACCCGGTCTAGGTAGTAGCTAGTAGATCTGAATATGCGATATTTATGGATTGGTTACGTTATTGTTTCCTTAGTTGTGCGATATCATTGGACAGCACGGTACCAATTATGAATTTTGCTATGCAGATCCAATATGCTGTTCGCCATTTTTGTCTACACTACCTGATGGGCAGAATTAGCAATAGCAGACACCATTGTAGAGAACAACCAATAAGAGGCGGACATAGTGGCACTGAATAAGCCAGAGTCGACAGAAGTTCCTAACGTATCCTATAAGCCGTTATTTCTAAAAGACATCCGTTTGGTGTAGGACAACCATTTGGCGGTATATATTTATTGAAACTAAATTACTACTAATCGCGAAAACCGATAACACAAACTTTCTCAAGGTATATCACTATCAGTAAACCTCAGGCACACATTTCAAACGCATGCTTATGAAAAATGGCAATTAGAATCGACGATATAACCCACTTACATGTCATGCTAATATTTCATGAAAATTTCTACATTGTTTTCATAAAAAATTATGTCAGTTGGTAAAAAAGTTGTTGTTGTTGTTACAACTGTTTGTTGTTGAAATACCCGCACTAACTTTTCGTGGTACCCGGGGGTGCGTTATCGACGGCGCGGAGGGCTAAACATTGTTTGTTTGCACATTCACGGACAGACGGATTTTGATATGTTAATTTTGCAACCCATTCCAATCATCACACAATGGTTTTCAGACCAGTCCATTTATGAACATGAGGTGTTTTAAATTTGTTCTCAAAATTATGAAAATTGCTTGCAAAAAGTGCAGATCCTGATGAGACGGCTCATCTGGATCTACACTTTTTGCCAATACCACTATACAGGCCTGTGGTGTTGAACGGGTTCAGGGGGGTGCGTACGCACCCGTCGCACCCCCTCTGCGTACGGGCCTGCATGACGTCATCGTCCACCTGCTAAAGGATTCCATTGCCTCAACATAGTCGCTTCTGTTGAATTGAAAGACAATCCGTAGAACATGATTTATAACGCAACAAACATAAATAAGAATAACTTTACGGAATGTTAAGTTCACAGGACAACAAAGAATAAGTGAATGTCAGTGACGTTATAGGTGTGGGTGAGTTGGGGCATATTCTGCAGAATGAAGAATGGTGCAGTATGATAGATATTTCACAGCCATCAGCCAAATATGAAAGTATTTGTTGAAGGGTAATATAAATAGACGAATTATCTAATGTTAGTTTATAGGACAACAAAGACATTTGTGAAAGAAGATATTGATCATACAATAGCATAACCACAAGGAGGATTTCAAGGAATAAATAAGTCTCAGGGGCGGATCTAGAGGGTTGCAACCCCCACCCCGTTTAGCCACGGAGTTTACATAGATCACAGTTTACCACCAGTTGGTGTCTGAATTTAAATGCCGTAAAACACAGGAAAGTGCATTTCGAAGAGCTCGAAAATAGGACAACCCCCTAGTTGCGAACGATAACTCTTGCAATTACTCCCGTACCGTCATGTTACCTTCGCAACTAGTCAGCCCCCCGCCCCCCCCCCCCCCCCCCCCCGCCCGTTCCCCAAATGCTGGATCCGCCCGGAGTCTGTACACGTATACAGCTTTATCTAATTTTAAAACAGATATTTAGTGCAAAAATGTGAAACATCACAACTCATGTGACGATATATTTTGCAACGGCGGTGGCACGCCATGCCTCAGTAACACTACATCTGACATCATCTTGTTTTCTTGTTGTATGACGTGACGTCACAGGCCTGTAGCGGTGAATAAAATAATGCCACGACGGACTATTGAGCGGGGATAAAAATTCAACCTAGACCCTCAAAATGGTGTTTCCTGCGTTCTAGAGCCAAATTAGTGGCACATTAATGCGTCACACCTGCATGTGCGCGCGTTGTGATCACGTGACCTTGTATTTCTAGACATGGATTCCCAAAACATTCTAGAGATTCTACTTTCGCTTTTAAAAGTTGCATTGAAACACATTTTCGATAGGTTTTTGTTCTGTTCCAATCATGGATTGAACTATTTTAATATTAGTTTAAAATTGTTTATTGGCCATACTTTTTTAGCTTGTTTATTTCTAAGCTGTCTTAGGGCTTGAATTGTCAAGCAGCTCCTTTAAGTTTATAAGACAATACAGATAGCAGGAAATGACCTTAACGGCCGTGGTGATAACAGGGTGGGATATTTTGTGTAGACTGGTGAAGGGCGAGCGGGATATCAATGTACAGACTGTATAGTATTTATTATACACATTTCTTAAAACAAATAGATACATGTATTGACTTCGTTTTCGTCCCGGATGTACACGTAAATCCGTCACGGTTAGTGTAAGAATGTTTCAACCGTAATAACAGAAAACTTGATAGTTGGATAGTGGCTTCCTTACAGTATGATGCACACAGTCATTGATTATCTCCCCTTTCGGAATTCCTCTAGTTATCTACCTATATTAAAACACATGTCTGACTGCTAATAAAACGATTTGATATAGCGACCTTCGTTAACCGTTTCACCCATAAGTAACTGGAATGGATTTTGATATGCTAATGATGATTTCAGATTAGTTCATTTATGAACAAGAGTTGTCAGAAGACAAAGAAGCTCGCCTGTTGGCAGCATTCACTCACTTGGCACAATTGCATAAAAAACATGAATATTATATAACTTGACATTGGGTTAAGGGACGTGCGGTGTACCTTGACATTGGGGTCAGTGGTGCAAGGTGTGTCGTGGGTTTGCTATAGCATAATATAGCATATTAAGATGAATGCATGTATGAAATATCAATGCGCTCTCTGAAAACAGAAGTAAACCAAAATTTAACCCAACCTTAAATTTATGAACGCACTAAGTTGGTGATTTTCTACAGCATGATATCTATTCACATGAGGAATGCATGTATGAATGTGCTAAGTTTGTGTCCTTCACCTTGGGAAAAGAGGGGGGGGGGGTCATGGATTTGCTGTATCAAAGCGTTCCTTGTAAAGAAACAGAAGTTACACAACATTTATCCCAACGTTAAGTTTATGAACATGCTAAGTTTGTGACCTTGACCTTGGGGTAAGGGTTGGGTCCTGAGTTGTGGATTTGCTACAGCATGATAGAGGGTCATCTGAGGAATGCATGTATGAACTATCAAGGCGTTCCATGAAAGGAAACAGATGTTATAAGACATTTACCCCAACGTTAAGTTTATGAATGTGCTAAGTTTGTGACTTTGACCTTGGGGTAAGGGGTGGGTCATGGATTTGCTATAGCACAATAGAGTATCATCAGATGAATGCATGTATGAAATATGAAGGTATTCCCTGTAAATAAACAGAAGTTACACAACATTTACCCCAAAGTTAAGTTTATGAATGTGCTAGGTTTGTGACATTGACCCTGGGGTAAGGGATGTGTGGTGAGTTGTGGATTTGCTACAGCATGATATAGGGTCATCTGAGGAATGCATGTATGAAATATCAAGGCGTTCCATGAAAGAAAACAAATGTTATAAGACATTTACCCCAACGTTAAGTTTATGAATGTGCTAAGTTTGTGACCTTGATCTTGGGGTAAGGGATGGGCGGTGGGTCATTAATTTGCTATAGCACGATAGAGTATCATCAGATGAATCCATGTATGAAATATGAAGGAGTTCCCTGTAAATAAACAGAAGTTACACAACATTTACCCCAACGTTAAGTTTATGAACATGCTAAGTTTGTGACATTGACCTTAGGGTAAGGGTTGGGTGGTGGGTCATGGATTTGCTACAGCATGATAGAGGGTCATCTGAAGAATGCATGTATGAAATAACAAGGTGTTCCATGAAAGGAAACAGAAGTTATAAGACATTTACCCCAACGTTAAATTTGTGGACGACGCCGACGACTCCGGGGGTATGCCATAAGCTCTTCTGCACGTCGTGCAGGCCAGCTAAAAACGGGTGTTATGTTCTAACAATGTGAACATTACTTGCAAAAAGTGCAGATCCAGATGAGACGGCTCGTCACGAGCCGGCTCATCTGGATCTGCACTGTTTGCAAAAACCGCTTTAGCTCAAAGGGTTAAATCAATCACAGGAAGATTGTAATATAATTTACTGAATGATATCTGCAACTTAGACCTTGCACATATGGGGTTTACAGCTAAAAATATGTCTGTATCACAGTTTTTGTTAACTATGTAGACACATATGATACACGCCATGTGATTTTGTATCTTGGGACATCTGCGTAATTTCATTAAATACGTTTACAACATTTATAATATATTTCATAAATAAACTAGGCCCGTAGACAGGGGGGGGGGGAGGGGGGGGGGGGGGTGAGGGGGGGGGGGGGGGGGGGGGGGGGGGGTCGGAGCGGTCGGATTACCCACTCCCCCTCCCGCCCGCCCCGCTCAGCCTCGAGGTCCACTTTTTTAGCCTCGAGATCCACTTTTGTAGATCCCCTAGATACCTCAGGCCCCCTTCAAACAGTTCTGGCTACAGGCCTTTTACGGAAATGGAACATGGAATATTTGTTATTAATTCGTTCTCTCAATTTAACAATTCGAAATTTTAACCGGCGTGGTTAGTTAACCTGCTAGATATCATTTACGTGTATTCAACTAGTACTTACACTCTTATCTACCTATATATATCTTAAGTCAGTCAATAGTATTTATCTTCCTGTTGGGACAAATCAATTGTTCATATCTTTATTATGTGCATATGGACATACAGGTTCAACGAGGGGTTTACATGTTCAGATATACATATATATATCAGTGTACCTGCATTATAAATCAGCAGTACAATGGTGGGATTTAACAGTACGTGTATGACTTGAGACACTATGGAAAAACCTGACCCGAAATTGAATTGGGGAATTATTTTTTGGAAAATTGTATTGCGCATTAGATAATAGGTGTGTGTCACAGTGGTGACTGTCTGTGTGTAAATGGTGAATGGTAAATATAAATGAAGATCTTTGTTGTTCGCGAATGATGAATCCATTGAGCAAGGCACATCTGAGTATAGCCGGGATATGTATGTGGTTACTATTGACAGTGTCACTACCAACGCTAGCTGTGGGGAACAGGGCGAACAGCGCCGGGGACGGGTTCACCAACCAGTTCATTATTCACATCAAGGTGGCGAGTATAGAAGTGGACGAATTGACGACAGAGGCAGCCCGGTACCATCTACAGCACGTGAAACAGGTAGGTACCACGCACATATGAGACACGCCATATGATTTTGTACCTTCGGACAACTGCGTAATTTCATTAAATACGAACGCAAAATTTACAATATTTTTCATAAATAAAATAAAAGGTTGACGCTATTTTCAGAGTACATAGGGAATATTTTCTCAACTTCTGACTCCATTTACGGAAAATATTGTACATTTGGTACAAAATCGCATGGCGTGTTTCATTGTGGCTGTGACTGGTGAAATGAGCCTTATGGTTATTGCAACCGCACAGTCTTATCTGGATCTGCACTGTTCGCCATTCCATCAATGAAACACCAGCACACAGGTGCTTCAAAGAGCATATTAATGACTTTTGACATATATATGGCTATGACTGGAGGAATTGGGGCTGATCTGGATCTACACTGGCCGCAATACCCATAAGGGTATTGCGGCCAGTGTAGATCCAGATCAGCCTGTGCATCCACACAGTCTTATCTGGATCTGCACTCATCAATGAAACACACACCATGCTTCTAACAAGCAATTTCGATCACTGACTACAGGAGTGTGCTATTAGATCAGCAGCTACACTGGCCACAAATGAGACGCGACATGTGATTTTGTACCTTCGAACAGACAAAATGTACAATATTTTGTTATGAACAAAGTCAAGAGCTGACAAGATTTTCAGCATACATGCGGTAAATTCCGAGAATATATGAATATTTTTCATGACAATCCGCACATGTTGTTGATTTCAAAATCATCATGATCATATGGCACATTCTCTTTTGTATTTGACAGCCCACCCATGCGGCCCACATACAATGTAACCACAAGTCGCGGTCATATTTCTTTACCATATGGGTTAACCCTTAGACCGCTACACACAACAATTGTCGTCTGATGTTGCGTTTATATCTTGCCTTATTTCTCAATAAAAACAGCACTTCAGGATCATTTCCAAACTAGTACTATTAACTCGAAGTCAACTTCTTAGCTCCGAGTATCTGTTTTGCTATTATATACATATATATTTATTTACGTCTCACCAATTGTACACATAAAATTACCAGTACAACATATTAACTATATACACATGATGTACAATTGCCAATCTATATATAATTATGAGAGACGATATTTACACGACCCAGGTAAAACAACATAATATTCACACAATAAACTTTGAGCTATAGACTTCGGAGCCCCGCAGGTGACGTAGGTTTTTTTTTATTAATTCGTTCCCACGAAATAACAATTCGTTCCCTCAATTAACAATTCGTTCCCACGAACTAACAATTCGTTCCCGTGGGAACGAATTGTTATTTCGTGGTAACGAAATGTTATATGATGGGAACGAATAGTTAAATTGAGGGAACGAATTGTCATTTCGTGGGAACGAATTGTTAATTCGAGAGAACGAATTGTTATAAAAAATCCATGTCCCCTGCGGGGCTCCGTAATAAACTAAGTACAACTGTTGTAAATCCATGCATGCTATTGCAACACATAGCTACCATGCACGTGTCGCTATCACCGTATCTATTCTGTATGGAAGCGTCCTGGTGCCAATGTTAAATACATGTATCTCCTAATTAGGAGATACTAAGTCCTAATTGGGAGATACTATCTCTTAATTAGGACTTAGTATCTCATAAGGAGATACTAGTTCATAATTAGAAGATAGTAACTCTTAATTTAGGAGACTTACTATCTCCTAATGAGGACTTAGTATCTCCTAATTAGGAGTTAGTATCTCCTAATTAAAAGATAAAACATTTTTTAGCATTGACACAGATGGTAAGTCCTAATTAGGAGACACTAATTCCTAATTCGGATATAATAAGTCCTAGTCATAATTAGGATATACTAAGTACTAATTAGGAGATACTAACTCCTAATTAGGAGTTACTAATTATAACTTAGTATCTTCTAATTAGGAGTTAGTATCGCCTAATTAGGAGATACCAATATTTTATCATTGGTACCAGGATGCTTCCATAATCCTGTTAAATAGAGTCGGTGATATAAATATAACAACGGTGATATAAATATCACCAACAACCCTCGTGAACTTAAATTTTCGTTAACTTGACGTATTTTCCTCTGGACATCTGTTAAAGTTGTTTGAAAGTTTTCCAATTATGTAAAAGTTTAGATCATGCCTAAGTATCGAAAATGGTTCTAAATAACTTGTAGCGCGGACGTATACATGGCTGTGACTGGGGAATGGAACTTATGGGTGTTTAACCAATGCAGATCCAGATCAGCCTGTGCACCAGCATATGTATTGTTCGCTATTACATCAATGAAACAACCTTCATGCGTCTACATGTAAGATACACTATCAATCGTTGTCACATTACAGGAGCTTGCAATTTGATCAGGACCTACACTGGTCTCTAGTCCAATGAGCCCAATTTCACCAGATACAGCAACATACAAGGTGGCTATATTTACAGGTGGAAGACTTGGACCTAGGGCCCAGTAAACGGTTCATTTGAAAAACGTTACCCCACCCACCCATTTCCGTACTCTATACAGTAGCTATGCGACAATAGTGTACGGAAATGGGTGGGTGGGATAACGTTTTTCAAATGAGCCATTTAGTGGGTCATAGGTCCGAGTCTCCACCTGTAGCTATATTCGTGTTTTACAAACACAATATACCAATTACATGTACCGTGGAACCTCTCTAAAGCAGACACCAAGACAATACAATGTATGTGATCTCATTTTGAGAGGTTTCTTGGTAACACATCTCAAATATTAATGCATGTTCATGATTGGAAAAGACCTAAGTATGTCCCAAAATGGTAATATGCCTGATTTATAGTGGAACATCTCTAAATCGGACACCCTGGGGACCTCCCAGGGTGTCCGGTGTAGAGAAGTTTCACTGTAGTGGCTATGATTTCAGATAGTTCCAGCCGTCCATGTATATAGAGATACGTCACTGAAATCTAGTCAGCCGAGGTCTTTCCCGGAACTACTGTCTTTCTTCAAAGATCAACTTGAAGTGAGTACCAAGATGAAATGAGACACGCCATGTGAGTTTCTGCGATTGTTCATGAAATACATTTACAGATATTGTCTGTCAATGACGTCGAAACATGACGAAATTTCGTCAGCTTTCGATGTCATTTACGGAAAATATCTTACGTTTAATACATATATTTCATAAGATATTGCACATGTTCTTAGGTACAAAATGACATGGCGTGTCTCCAATGGCAATATCTATATACATGGTGTTACATGAGCGATATAAATACCCACACTTTGATGAAAAAAATGTGTATATTGCTTTCGTCACGGGTGTCCGACCGTCCGGGCACTCGCTCATGGTCTTGGTAAACCAGACTCGTTAGAGCGATGGTATGGTAAACCAGACTCGGTAGAGCGATGATATGGTAAACCAGACTCGGTAGAGCGATGGTATGGTAAACCAGACTCGGTAGAGAGATGGTATGGTAAACCAGAC
Source organism: Conchocele bisecta (assembly GCA_029237695.1). Classification (NCBI taxonomy): domain Eukaryota; kingdom Metazoa; phylum Mollusca; class Bivalvia; order Lucinida; family Thyasiridae; genus Conchocele; species Conchocele bisecta. Next base: position 12,034,962 of record CM055271.1, read on the forward strand.
TCCCAGACTCGGTAGAGCGATGGTATGGTAAACCAGACGTTTATGTCCCGGGCTCGTGCACATTTGTCTCGCCCTGTGACATTTGGCGCCCACCAAGGGACACGTTACCCATAGATAAAGCCATATTTACTCGCATAGAAAGCGAGTAGACACCAGTGACAATACGCTCAGGTGACTGCTTAAATGTCACTGGATTCGATACAGTATGTATGGTAATACAGGTATGTATCTACATTGTGTACAACACTGTGTATTCATCCTACTGTTAAACAGCCATTACTGGATTCTTAAAAAGTTCAATAACGGGTTAACAAACTCTTCAGAAATCAGTCTTTGTATATACATGTACCTTTGGTGAACACAACCCATTGGATAGTGTTGTTTAACGTCTTTCGAAGATATTTCACCAAGTTGCATTTATGTATATGTCATATTATGTGCAGTATGTGTCAAACGCCAGAAGAGGTAAAACTGACTGATGGCTTTTGCACACTAAGATGCGGACATATAGCAACTCCATGCACCGTATATAGTAACAAGCTAATATTCACATACGTGTTATACCGCAAAAAAGGACATAAGTATGTGCCGAAGTCCCGAGACCACCAAATGCAGGTCATGAAGACGCGTTTGCTATGCCATATTTTACAAAATCCGTTGCATATTAAGGGAAATATAAAATAATATTTACTTCAGACATTTTTGTTGTTGTGGTAACCACGTGATCATGCACCTTGTAAATTAGATAATTTTTGATAGGTATATAAAACCGTATATAGTCTACAAATAATTGGTGGATGGGGTACATGTACATGTAACACGTTTCGATTTATATACGTCTCTCGGAATTATTACTAACACGTAACGTTACGTTGCTAGGCAGACAATACCCCTGGCGTCAGTTTTACTAAACTTTGTACGACTAAAATGTTCGTAAGTGCAAAATTATGATGTAAATTTCACATTAACAATGTTTTTTTTGTAAACATTTATTGGCTTTACAATTATTGAGCATATGCAGCCTCTGCTCAATAAATATGATCCATGAATTGAAATTGCCAGTCGATCCTAAATTTGCACTTACGAACATTCAATTTTAAATCGTACGAAGTTTAGTGAAACGGGCCCCCAGATCCACGTCGTTCACCTGTGACACTCGACCGTTTATCATGCATTTTCAGATCGAACAAATTCCATCACACATTCATCTGCATATTGAAGCGGAACCTGTGATCAACGTGTCTTATGAATATCGACAAACGAACGTGCGGCTTGTAAGTACGAATATTGTTTGCCCGAGTTGAAAGCAGAGAATTTCGTCTCAATTTCATCACGTATTGCGACTATTTCTCCAATATCTACTAAACGTATTCATTACACGAAAAGACGATAATTAACGTGACGGAGAGACGAAATTCAATAATTAAACTTTCTTCGCTATGCTATTTTACGCCTCCTGGACGACAATCTTCGTTCCGTCGCCACGAAGAAACGAAGAGCAGAAAATTCCCTAACCAGCCACCATAGATATTGGCACAATATATGATTAATTGAGACGAACTACTGTGCTTCCATTGGTCAAGAAACTAGGACAAACAATAATTAAGCTTTTTGATATGGATGGAAATTTCGGGTTTTGAGATTTGCGACCAGTATAGCTCCTGATCAAATAGCACATTCATGTATCCTGGATACGTGTAACGATCTATATTGCTTGTTATAAGCATGCCGGGAGTTTCATTTATAGAATGGCGAACAGTACAGATCCTGATCAGCCTGTGCGGATGCACAGGATGATCTGGATCTGTACTGGCCGCTATGCTCATATTAAAGCCCCATTTCTCCAGTCACATCCACATTTGAATTCCATGAAGGAGTTAGCCCCCTTATTCATCTGGCCCCTTCAATTCATAATTGAGCAGGCCATGCGAATTTGTAACTACGGACATCTGCGATACATTGTATTTCATGAAATATATTTGCAGAAAATTGGATATTTTCCGTAAACGACTTCAGACGTTGACACAAATGTCAGAGTACATGCGGAATATCTTTTTGTCAACTTCCGACTTCATTTATGGAAAATGTGTTATATTTTGTAAATGTATTTCATGAAATAACGCAGTTGTCAGAAGGTACAAAATCGCATGAGTTGTCTCGTATGCAGATGAATCTTGTATGCCAACCATACTACGATATGGGCGTGGAGGCAGCGTGGGCGATGGGCATTACGGGCCGCGGAGTAGTCGTAGGCGTCGTCGACGTCGGCGTCAATACGAAGCTGGATGAACTGGCAGCGAACATCGTAAGTTTTCTTTTTTTGTCTGAAATTTAAGGACATTCGCAGTGTAATAACAGTGTATTAAAATGATGTAATAAATATGGAAATGCCACCGCTAGTGAAAACAAGATCAGTCGATGTATAGCGCAGTAATAAAATCTAACGTGTGTATCAATTGAATTTGCCATTTATTAATATGTTGTCATAAATAATTCGGCAGAGCTTTTAATATACATGTACAGTGAAACCTCTCTAAACCGGACACCCTGGGAGGTCCCCAGGGTGTTCAGTTTATAATTGTTCCACTGTAAACCAGGCATATGGTCATTCTGGAACATACCTATGTCTTTTGCAATCATGAACATGCATCATTATCTGAGTCGCCTTACCAGGTTACAAAGTATATGCAAATGTTTGTATCGATTTGAAATCGCAATTGCGAAAACACAAGCTTAGAGAACTATAAGGTTGCACAATTTCCAGCTATGTGTGAACGTATGCCGTGGCACAATATAACAGTTTGAACCCCAAGGCCGTAGGCCGTGGGTTCAAACAGTTCCCGAGTGCCACGGCAAACATTTACCCACGGCTGGACATGGTGGAACGTTATTGTTACATTTCCGTCGGAAACATCGTGTAATGTAAAGGTGCATGATCACGTGTTTATAACAACAACAACAACAGTGGTTGAATTGTCGAAATATTTCCCACTCCAAAGTAAGTATTATTTGATATTTTCCTTAATATGAAACGGATTTTGATGAAATATGGCGCAGCAAACGCGTCTTCATGAGCTGAATTTGGTCGTCCAGGGAGTTCGGCACAGACTTCTGTCGTTTTTGTGAAGAATCGATACAGAGACTACCAAATGCAGCTTAACAAGACGCGTTTGATGCGCAATATTTCATCAAAAACCGTTACGTAATAAAGACAATATAAAGGAATACGTACTTTGAATCGGATGGATTCTGGAAGTTTCAGTACTTGTTGTTGTTGTTAGTACCACGTGATCATACACCTTGAATGTGGTTTCCAAACCCGATTTTCCGACGTGACGTAATCTGTGATGTCATTTTTACATTATATTTTCTTTAAAATCTTCCTAACAAACGGACTGATTTTGATGATATTTAGCGCACCAAATACGATGGCATTATGTGTGTTATGGGTGCTCTGAAAGTTATTTACAATAACTTATAACTTTCACCAAAAAATCGAGTACGGCTCATTTCTTACATTCACGTGCTCTAGTTTGTATTTACATTTACGGTAACCGATTCTTCGTCAAAACGACAGAATTATGAGATTAAAGCCGCCTATACAATAAAGGGCAACGTGTACCGCATTTGCTGCGGTATATTTCATAACAAGAATTCCGCCACGGAAGCGGTGTCTTGTTCGTAACATTTGGCATTTGATCGTAACATGATAATGGACATGTGCTAAAGAAAGCATCACAAACACTGTCAAAGAAGTGCATGCTTAAAACACGAAAAAGGTCAAGGTTGAAGTAACTTTTTGATAGAAACAAATGGCTAAGTGTTTCCACAAACATGTGAAGGTCAAACAGGTCAAGGTCATGTTAATGACGGCATCAGTGTGTTCCTAATGGTTACATGTATCAAGTGTACAAACATTGAAGGAATTCGTCAAGTAATATGAAAGCTATAGCATGATGACGAAGCTTGTACAAAGTTTTAGACGCAAGGAAGAAAAGGCCAAGGTCATGTGAATGGCGGCATTAGTGTGTTCCAAACATTGAAGGAATCAGTCAAGTAATATGAAAGTTATTGCAGGATGAGGAAGCTTTTGACGCAAAAATAATGGCTTTAGTGTTTCATAAAAAAATTGAAGGTAAAACAGGTCATGTTCATGTGAATTGGCGTCATGGGTGTGTTCCTAATGCTTACATGTATCAAGTGTCAAAATAGTAAAGCAATCCGTAAAGTAATATTAAAGTTATAGCATGATGACGAAGCTTATACACATTTTTTGACATTTCGGACGACGAAGGAAAAAGCGACGACTATAGTCGCGCCTTCTGCTAAAATCACGCCATTTAGATACATCATATAGTCAAGAACAAATGAGTTTATTGAATAAAATGGACTTTCACAGTTTAATAACATAATTTATTACATTCAACTATGCATGTACAGACTGATCCGGATCCACTGGACGTAACACAGGTGTTGCATTGTTGCAATGACGCACAGTGCAGCTCATCATCAGACTGTGCGGATGCACAGGCTGATCTGGATCTACGCTGGTCGCAAAAGCCATACTCCTCATTTCTCCTCACATCCACATATATGTATATATATAATATTGTATAAACACGAGTCATACTCTTCATTTCTCCAGGCACATCCACATATATGCATATATATAATATTGTAGAAACACGAGTCATACTCTTCATTTCTCCAGGCACATTCACATATATGCATATATGTAATATTGTAGAAACACGAGCCATACTCTTCATTTCTCCAGGCACATCCACATATATGCATATATATAATATTGTAGAAACACGAGTCATACTCTTCATTTCTCCAGGCACATCCACAAATATGCATATACATGTATATAATATTGTAGAAACACGAGTCATACTCTTCATTTCTCCAGGCACATCCACATATATGCATATATATAATATTGTAGAAACACGAGCCATACTCTTCATTTCTCCAGTCACATCCACATATATGTATATATATAATATTGTAGAAACACGAGCCATACTCTTCATTTCTCCAGTCACATCCACATACAGTCGAACCTGTGCTAAAGACCACCTCCGAATAGCAATCACCTGGCTGTAAAGGCCACAATTGTATTGTCCCAATGACACAAATACTATATAAATGACCCTGCGAATAAAGACCACCTGTGAACAAAGGCCAGATTTTTCACTTCCCATGGCTGGTCTTTATTCACAGGTTCGACTGTATATGTATATATATAATATTGTAGAAACACGAGCTCAGCTACAACTTTGTGGATACAAATCACAATGTGGAGCCGACAACATACCCAAACTATCCGGAGTATGGTCTAGAAATGGAGTAAGTGTCTCTATAATTATGTATTAAAGGTACATGCCCACTCAGTAGACACAACATGTTCTTTATAGGAATTAAATAACTGTATAATTGTGTCACTATTCCACCATTTATAAAAATTACGAGTTCCACTATACAGATATAATCATTTTGTAATATTTATTTTACTGATAGTGACTCGCGGTGGTATCAGGCTATTTTCATATGCAAATGAGGCATGATACTTTTAATTATTTATACTAATTAAATGCGTCACCTGAAAAAAATAATATTTTCGACAGATTATAAAGTATGATCATTGCACATCAAAAATAAATACAGAGAATAAATAGTAATGTGCGTTAACATTTTAAGGAAACTCTGTTATCGCCCCTGATATCAGTGTGGAAATTGACGTCTGATATAAAATGTATAATAATGCCAATCAATATGTGGGGTAATGGTGAATGATTGTTACTTTTGCCATAAAATGTCTCGGATGATGTCTCTGATATAAAGCACACTTTCTGCCTACTGAGTGGACATGTTTAAAGGCACTATCGAGCCGACTATAGGTCATCAACGACTATCGTTCACGTGCATGATTCAACCGTCTATCGTGTTTGCTAGACATTTCTGAACTAGCTCAACAAATAGTGTAGATCCAAACGGCTCGTCACGAGCCGGCTCATCAGGATCTGCACCTTTTGCAAGTAATTTTCATATTTTTGAGAGCAAAACCGCCCCCTTTTCATAATTTTGTTACTTTCAAGATAATTGTGTGATGATTGGTTGCAAAATTAACATATCAAAATTCATTCCAGTTACTTAGGGATGAACAGGGATAAATATCATATATTTGGTGCTACATGTATTTTGTTTTCTTGTAGTCATGGGAACCGATGTAGCGGTCTAATAGCTGGAGTCAAGGATAACAACCTGTGTAGTTCCGGTGTGGCTTATAACTGCTCAGTGGCTGGTATGTTTGTTTGTGCAGTTACTTAAGTAATAAAACCATGGGTTGTTGCGTTTACTGGGGTGTAGAATACATGTGGTGTATTTAAAGTGCCTGGAGTCCAAAGGACTCCTCGCAAACATTAAACACATCAAATGTAGTGTAAGCCACACAGTACACGCAACAGCCCATGAAGTGTAAATAAGTAGTAAAACCATGTGTCGTTGCATTTACAGGGGTGCAAAATACAGTTGGTCTGCTTAAAGTGCGGGGAGTCCGAAGGACTCCTCGCAAACTTAAAACAGACCAAATGTATTTGAACCACAGTAAACGCAACAGTCCATGGTTTTATTACAACTAAACAGACCAAAAATAATATGCACCACAGTAAACGCAACAGTCCAGGATGTTATTACTTATATTTACACTGCAATTCTGATAGTTTCAAAAATGAAAATAACCAAACATGAAATTAAGAATACTCTTTTTTACGTAATTGTGTCGCAATTCCTGGAACAGCGACATCGCCGGAAAACGACATCACGTGGGTCTAATGTATTGTATTGGGACCTAAACGCAAAACGTGGCATGGGCGTTTGCATTATACATTTATAGAAGGTGTAAATATTGTGCTGTAATGAACAGCATTTGTAAGCGTAATATCATGGCAAAAACATGTAATGTAAGGTTAGTCAATGTCCAGCCGTATGGAAGGTAATATCCGCCATAATTCTTGATGCTTGCTTCATGATGACATTCTAAGTTCTACCCGTCTTATTATAATTCTATGTGGCTTGATGCTAGCTGAATGGTGCCATTACAACTTACTGTCATGTTATTTTATTCGTCATTCGTGTTTGCGACATTTCAAATCTTCTTGGTTATAGTCTAAATTGCATGTGCATTTGGCTTGCTGCTTTATTCATTCGCACTGTTTCAATGCGTTTGTGTTGTTTACATTCTAAGTAGCTTGATGATTCATTCTTAGTGACATCCGGAGTTCCATTATTGATTATTGCATCGCTGTTTTGCCTTGTGTTTTGTTACCTCGCTAAGCCACGCCCCTTGACAACAACAATTGCAATAGTAATTTGGGAACAACCATTATGACGCCAGGTGCGATGCTAACAATTAAAATAGTTATCCTAAAAGTATTTAATATGCTGGTACCCGTCCTACAATGCGTTGCTCTCTAAATTGGTTCCATGTCCCAAACGGTGTTGATGTAGATTGATGCCGCCTTTTCTGTTGCGCCATGTTTAGGTTAAAATACACCAAATAGTTTTACTGTATAATTTAACCGAATCCCAGCCAGTCTTTCCTACTTTCACTATTCGTATGGATGTTGTGGGACCAACCTCGTCATGTCTCCCAATATTGTTTACATTATTTGGCCACGGAAACTCTGTTTACATCACGTGACCAACAGGCTCAGTGTTTTCTTTTAATTGCTTCAAATGTGCTGAAAACTGGTGTTAAAAACACCCCTTTTCTAACCTTAAACCTAGAGTGTACATGCCAAGTTATAATATAGAGAGACATGTTTTTCAAGACACATGTTGTTGATTTACGCTCATGAACATAGAGGAGCATAGAAGGTAAACAGCAATGAAATATATCAAAATCAAGCACAACTAGCGTTTCTGTGTGTCCGGTTTAGAGAGGTTCGACTGTACCAGTTCACCAGGAGCTACACTGGTAACAACACGTGTCACACATTTTCCGCGTGGGTCACTTACTCGCAGTTCTACGATCATGCCAGGGGCCCGTTTCACTAAACTTCCTACGACTAAAATGTTCGTAGGTTCAAATTTAAGATCGTCTGTAAATTTCAATCGATGGATTTACATTTATTGAGCATAGGCTGCATATGCAGCCTATGCTCAATAAATGTAAATCCAATAATTATTTACAAGAGAAGATTTATTCTTTCAATCTGACATTTTTCTGGCAAAATTATTACCATTTCCAGACGTACTAATTGACATTAATATACTTTTTATATCAAACGCGAAATGCCAGTTTGATATCAGGGGCGATAACCGGGGTTCCTTAAAATGATAAGGGGAGCAACTATTTATTCCATTTATTTATTTTTTGATGTGCAATATCATACTTTATGATATGTCGATACAAATGTTTATTCAGCATTTAGTTGATATACATAATTTAAAAATACTGCATCATTTGCATATGGAGCTAGCTTGATACCACAGCGAGTCTCTATGAGTACATTACAGATTACTAAATAATTATATCTGTCTAGCTGGCACTCGTAATTGTTAAAAGTGGTGGACTAGTTGCAATTATACACTTATTTAAGTTCCATAAATAAAAGTTTGTACCTACTAGATGGGACCCCAGCTTCAACAATAATTAAATCTCTATTTTAATTAGTCAAGATCCAGAGCAGAATGGGTGCAGGTTATTGGAAATTACGTGCCACAACATCCATAAGAAAAATGAAAGTAGCAGAGAATAGCAAAATGTGTGGTAACGGGTTTAACTTAGTGTTTTAGGTAAAATCAATGGTGGTGGCCCACCTTAGTCTGATCCCGGACGGTTATTGCTTTGCATCGGTAACTGGCCAGTTTGACAGTCAACCTGTGTAAGTTACCATATGTGTAAATTACTATAAAAATGTGATTGTTTTCAATTACGTACATATGTAATTTAATTATGAGTATACATGTATGTATAAAACACATTAGTAAATCAAACACCATACATACATATGCAATTTAGTTAATATAGGTTAGAGAATAACAAATGGTGCGAACTCGTCAAGACGGAAAAGTTGTCCGGTATGAACAAAATCGTGCGGGTGTTTTGAGGTCACTGACACAGTTTGCTTGCAAATCTTGATCCATTACTACCCAGTTTCACTTGAGGAACATGTTGGTCATGTGATGTAAACAGAGTTTCCGTGGCCAAATAATGTAAACAATATTGGGGGACATGACGATGTTGGATTTTTCTGTCTTAGGAGTAAGTGAAGCAATTGTTTAATTCATGCAGAACCAGTACAGACCGGCTGCAGGTCATGTACAAGTAGGTTCCACAACATACATACGAATAGTAAAAGTAGGAGAGACTGGTCTTATTGGATGGGACTCGGTTAAAGTGTATAGTAAAACTAGTTGGTGTCTTCTAACCTATACTGTGATCATTCGTAGGTGAAATCTTTCATCAACACCGGCATTGGAGGTGTGCCTCAAACAGCCAATCACATCTCGTACTATTATTTATTAGTCGGAGGATTCCTAACATTGACAGCAGTGCCATCTGGCGTCATAATGAGGCACTACTAACTGATATATTGCTTGCATCATTCTGCTTGCGGCTTGATGCTTTCTGCTTGCGGGTTTCCGCTTTCGGACTCTGGCTTGATGCTTACTTCCTGCGGCTTTGTCCTTGCTGCTTTCGGCCTTATTCAAAGTGCTAAGTGCTTGTTCTTACTTTCTATTGCAAATGCGTAGTGCAATAAAACAGGGACACGACTAAGGGCGTATCAATAATTGTAATGTAAATAACACGAATGAACAAAGCAATCTGCATAATGGACATGTAAGAAAGACAAATACAATTACAACAAGCAGATTTCAAATGTAATAAATACAAATGATGAATGAAATAACATGAATATAAGTTGTAACGTCATCAGCACGCAAGCATCAAGTCACATATAATTATGGCGGATATTACCTTCCATACATCCGTGGGTAAACGTTTGCCGTGGCACGAGGGAAATGTTTGAACCCGAAGGCCGTAGGCCGCGGGTTCAAACAGTTCCCGAGTGCCACGGCAAACGCTTACCCAACGGCTGCACATGCTCGAACGTTATTTTACATTTCCGTCGGAAATATGCAATTAGAGCATATCTCTGCAGTACTTTCGGTACCTTGATAACCCGTTTCATTCAAACAACTGCAATTTACACATACATATTACGGGGCCGCAGTACACGTTGCGTGATGCAGCCGCGCCAATTTCAAATGTTTAGTGAGACCGTTGTGAACTGGTCTTGTGACGTAATGGCACGTTCTAGTAACGTCATGGAGTGGCATGTATTACGTAGGTGTTGGCTTGGCCCCGGAATGAGCATTGTCCACAGCCATGGTCAGACAGCACGGTGCTGTACGTTTGAACACGGCTGTGAGCGGTGTCGAACAACGTCAGACATGTAACCATGGGCGGATGCAGGGGGGGGGGTGGGGGGGGGGGGGGGGGGGACCAGGCGCGCACCCCCCTAAAATTCGCCGAATAAAGATTGTTTACAAGTTACAATGCACGTTTCTACATTCGCGTTGTGAATTTATTGTTTATTGTTCCTCCAAAATGCGCCAGAACACGCAGGAAATGCGATGCAGATTTCAAAAATACGTACGGGGTGGGGGTATGGGGAGGGGGGGGGGGGGAGGGGGGAGGTGAATGCCCCCGGACCCCCCTAACGCTATCCCGAGCTCCGCTCGGTCTACGAACGAGTTTCAAAATAGTTACGCGCCCCCCCCCCCCCCCCCCCCCCCCCCCCCCCCCCCCCCCCCCCCCACCCACCCGAAATCCTGGATCCGCGCCTGGAAACAATTTGTGGTACACGCCACAATAAATTGTATTGTACTGTATTGTAGTGTACTGTTTGTAACTTAATCATGTCAAGACGTTTCTGAACATACGTATATTATTGCATTTATTCTATGCTGACGCTCGCTAAGAAATTAATTTATTAAAAATTCAATATATGAACTATAACAATTACTTAAAAGTCAAAAGTCAGAGCTCCAGATAAGGTGCGTACTGGCGTATTTTACGCAATTATTTTAGCTGAATACGCATTGATTATCAAAAGTGGGAGTACAAAATACGCACAGCAATTTGAAAATACGCATTGATTTTCAAATTGAGTAGTGAAAGAAATACTATCATAAAGTTAAAAATTCACGTAGTTGAGCGCTTTTTGCAGCTCAAATAAGTGAATGTTTAAATTTGTTATCCCTATTTAGTAATGAAGAAAATCAATAACCCATTTGGTAAAGGTAAAATACGCAATGAGTTTGAAATCAGGGGTTATAGTACGCTTTAGAACTATATATGGAGCTCTGAAAAGTGTCACTGATTTCTTGTTTCTTTCAGCGTTAAAGGTATTTACAATGTCTGATGACGCAATACAACAGGGCAACATCGGCGTTTTCAGCGATGCGTCTGTAGCCCAAGCGAACAATCACGAGCGACATAAGATCCACATATACTCCAACAGTTGGAGCCCAAAGAAGCCCTTCCATAAGGCCGATCTAGCATCACGAGAAGTCTTCAAGTATGGCGTAATGGAGGTGAGTGAGATTCGCTAAGGCCATACCATATCCTTTCTATGTTAAGCGTCCACCCAGTTGACCAAAACCTACCAACGTATCCGGCAACAACTAACAAGGCGTTGATACAAATCGAAGGTAAATGTATGTTAAAAACATTTTGCAGGATTGTGACAGTAAATTTATGTTAAAAACATTTTGCAGGATTGTGACAGTTTTTAGCATAAATTTAGAAAAAAAAGAACATATTCTTATTAAAGGTACATGCCCACTCAGTAGGCACACACTGTTCTTTATATCGGAGATATTTTCTGGCATAAATAAATAGAGAATAGTAGGTTAGTGCCGTGAATGGGAAAAAATATCTGGCAAGGCTCAGGAAACGGGATGGGCGAGGCTCTGCCGAGCACATCCCGTTTCCGTGCCGCGCCAGATATTTTTTCCCATTCACGGCACTCACCTACTATTCTATTTATCCCGTCAACACCTACAAATGGCTGTAAAATGCAAAAATAGTATTGACTGGATATCAAAAATGTTTTACGGCACCGTGTTTCACGGCACATACGCACTGTGTTGACGGGATAAATATTCATTCACCATTACCCCACGTATTAATTGGCATTATTATATATTTTATATCAGACGTAAATTTACACACTGATATCAGGGGCGATAACAGCGTTTCTTTAAATGTTTACGGACATTACTATTTATTATTGGTGATTATTGTTTGATGTGCAATGATCATACTTTATAATCTGTCGAAAATATATTTTTTTCAGGTGACGCATTTAATTAAAAAATATCATGCCTCATTTTCATATGATAATAGCCTGATACTACCGTATCATTAAAATAAATATTACGAAATGACTATATATGTATAGCGGGCACTCGTAATTTTTAGATTGGAGCTAAATTATTTGGGTTTTTTGGTTCGAGCCTGACTATCGGCGTGCGTTGTGTCCTTGAGCAAGACACTTTATCCACACTGCTCCAGTTCACCCAGCTGTAAATGGGTACCAATAATTCGTAGTTGCTCTGTAAATACGAATTACCGGCTTCTCTAAAAAATCTCCACCTCCGTTCTTTCTCCCATTCTTATGAGACGGCATGCAAGGTCCTAGAGCCAGTGCCGCCGTTATATATAAGCTAAAGAAGGAAAAGTAGTTTTTAAAACTGGTGGAATAGTGACACAATTATACACTTATTTAATTATTTTAAAGAACATTTCGTGCCTACTGAGTGGGCACATGCCAACTCAGTAGGTACACAATGTTCTAAATAAGTATATACGTGTATACTCAGTGGGCATGTACCTTTAAACTTTAAACTGGACATTCATGAACGGATTTTTTATTTGGACAAGTCACCCAATCAGTTTTCATATTGCCAGTAAACAACGTAAAATAGCATACACATTGTGTTTGTTTTTTCACAGAACCACTTTAAAAACCTACCCGCACGTGGACGCTTAGCAGAGAAATAACTTGCTATGAACCAAGGCCAAAATAAAGTGTTCGTTTCCTATTACGCTCCAACAAAAAATTAGGTAGGTGCATGTAGGTAGGAAAAGTTTTTATTTTGTAAACACTTTTTATCCTCTAACGACATCAGACACGCGCCCAATTTAGAGTAGTACATGTCATCATGGCTAACTATAAAGTGTATATAGTGTAGAGCTAAACAGCTATGTTGACACGACTACTTTTTTATGGGACGATTTCAGTGATTGTTTTTAATTTTCTTTATTATTAATTATTTTTTACTAATAAGGTTTAGGATCGGTGGAAAATATAGGTAGGGTAGGGTAACCGGAAACAAACTATTTTATGCCTAAGATCCGCAGGTCCATATGTATGGCAAGCCAAATGCACAATAATTCCTCCGTAAACCATGGTTTGGAGCTTAAACCCTACGGTCTATTTCACGAAACCTGTCCACATTTTACGGCTAATATAAACAATGCAAAACAATAATCTTTTCGATAATATTAAATCTTATCAAAATTTAAGAGTGAGCCTTCTTTTTATTTCGTGACATTTGGTCCAATATTAGACATTCCATTGTAGAATGTACCTATTTCCTATGAATCCCCATGTTGTCCCTCCTAGAGACATTACATGTAATATGTTTAAGTTTGCAATATGCCTACAGGCTATTGAGCATATATCCATATTGTGACACCAGAGCTCCAGATAAGCTGCGTATTTGCTTAAATATCCAATTAAAATTGCCAAAACCCCAATTGAAATCAGAAGCAGCGAGTACACATATAGCATATTTTTCTTATTTTCCATGAAAACACATCTTGGTATGTCATTAGAATTGTCTCCAATGAGATAATTCTAATGAAATGCCAAGACATGTTTTCATTTCGGAGCAAACTATTCAATACTCTTGTATTTATTGTAATGAGAGCTCGTAGCCAGTTATCTCCAGTTGAATTTATTTATAAAAAATCCGTTTCAAATTGTGTAGTTTATGGCCTTATTGCTTATAAACAGAGCAAATATAGCATGGTTCTGGGTCTACTCTGTTCGAAAAACTCAATATTTATGCTATTCAGCAAGAAATAAACGATGAAATACAGCAACGGACATGTGTACATCCGGTGTCCCGGTGTAATTTACTGACAAATCACACAATTTATAAGGAAAACAATTGTTTCAGTAAAGAAACTATGTATAATACCAATCCATTAAGAAAACAGTATTTACAATTCTTGTTATGTGTGTTTAGTTATTATCTTCTGTTGTTGGCATACGTGTGGTTCATTAAATGGGCATGTCCCGATCATCAATCAGCACAGTTCACAAGCCCGTAATTCTCAAATCTTGTCCATTTGTACTTTACTATACACTGGATCTGAATTAAAATACTTTCACATTTACATTAAACTTATTCTGCAATAAATTTGCCTTTTGTTGTCAAAAATACTGACGTTAATGTATCTGTCCCGCGAAATCGAATCATTACCTTTACGCTGAACAAATAATGTAAAATCAGAGTACCCTCCCTTTCCTACTCTCAGCTATTAATCAATGAACACGCGATGGGCCCGCGATTTATAAATAAACACGGTGAAAACCAACTTAAGTCATTGCCGAGAACGAGGCCGGTCTGTATTCAGAATTTTAAAGTTACACATTACATGCATTACCGTTCGGGGTTTATACACGTCCATATGTATGTAGGTCGGCTCAAACCAAAATGGGTGGATAGACACACATACAACGTTGCATTTGCATATTCTACCTTCATGATGCGCTGTATACAGAGGGGGTGGGGTGGGGGGAATGGGAGTTTTTAAATAAAAATCATTACCGTTACGGTCATTTCCGTTACAAAATTGTGTAACGGTAATGACGATCGTGTAACGGCAATGATAAATTACCATACTAACCAGTCACTTCATGCGTCAATTAGATATAAACTAGCTCCCATCAGTTTTCGTTCGGTAAGGGCACATTTATTCAGACCTACAACATTTATATATCAGGATTTAATTAGTAAAAGCTCTGAAACAACAACAGACAGACACAGCTTCCAGGAGTGTGGGTTTCTATTGACAATAACAAAGTAACATTAACTTGAAGTTATATTGTACAGCATATGCAAAGTATAAATATGTTTGTTATATATGCTGTATTACTATTTTAAATAAATGGAGAGTCATTACCGTTACTTTTTGTCATTACCGTTACATAAATAATTTCCGTTACGCCCATATTTTTGGAGGCTGTGCTATTAATTCAATGTAGCTTTATAGCGATGTTTGGTACATGTGGTAAAACACGGCATTCTGTTACATACCAAACTATTTTCTTTTCTTTAACTTTACTGATTCATATTAAATATATGTTGTTGAGTTACCATAAGGGAGAAATTCCACGCCTTGCTACTAAATTACTCTGTTTCAAACTAATACAATTAGCTTATGATAATCTTGACACTTTTCTTGATAGATGCCCCTTCAGTTTTATGTTTTATGCCGTTGAAAAGAAAAAAAATGTAAATATAAAGCTATATTTAAGTCATGTAAATGTACGTAACGGAAATGACATTTCTGAGACCCCAGGTCCCCTGAAGTGGAAATAAAATATATAAAATAACGAGAACAATTGACTGTACTATTATAAATGTAACACCTTGACTGTCGTCCAATGGAATAAATACAGTTTAATGAATTAATGGTTCTACCTCAAAACTAGAAAACCGCACCAATATGTACATACAATAATAGAATCACTGATATATACGGTACATAGATTTGCAAAGGGAAATAACTAGCTATGATCTCTCATTTCGCAAGCAGTCACAACGTAAGGACGAGCTATTTCCCTTACACCATAAGCGATGTAACGTGGGTCGCCGCAGGACATACGATGAGGGATCGTAGTTTGTTACTTCCCTTTGCAAATCTATTTATAGAAATCGAGTCCTGTGAATTATTTTAGTGTTTATTTCTTACTGAATACTGCAACATTAATACTGAAAACAGGGTAGATCTAGTTCAGAGTGCACATCTGTGCAGTCTGATCTGAGTCTACGATATTTGTAATAAAACTTGATGTGTGTCAAAATATGAATTTGGCAAATAATGAAGTTCTTGATCAGACTGTGTATATATGTAGGATAATCTGGATCAACACTAGTCGAAAACACTATAATGGATCATTTACACAACAAATCGTGCGACAATCGCCCTTTTTACAAGCAATAAGACCCTGAAATATACAATTTTGACCGGATTTCTATAAATAAATTCAAAGGGAGATAGCTAGATACGATCCCTCATTACACCGTATCAATAATCCAGCTATCGCGACTATGGCGTTACAGGTTAGAGAATACCAAATAGTGCGAAATCGCCAAGGGGCCAATGGGTTATGCAAAAGTAGTCCGGTATGAACACAAATAGTGCGGGTGTTTCGAGTTCATAGACACATTTTGCTTGCAATTCTTTGTCCATTTCTACCCAGTTTCACTTGAGGAACATTTTGGGGTGCTTTTAACAACAGTGTTCAGCACATTTGTAGCATTTGAAAGAAAACACTGAACCTATTGGTCACGTGTTGTAAACAGAGTTTCCGTGACCAAAAACAATATTGGGGGCCATGACGAGGTTGGATTTTTCTTTCTTATGAGTAAGTGAACATATTTTTTAATTCATGCCGAATACCGGCAGTACAGACCGGCAGCAGGTCATGTGCAAGTAGGTCCCACAGCATCCATGCGAATAGTGAAAGTAGGACAGACTGGCCTTATTGGATGAGATTCGGTTAAATTAAATAGTAAAACTATTTGGTGTGTTCGAACCTCAATAGTCCAGCTGTCACGACTGTGTGTTTTCAGGGGAGGCACAGAAAGGGGTCGATATACGTGTTCCCCGCCGGCTCTGTCGGCAACGGCTACGCCAACAGTATATACACCATTGCCGTCGGTGGACTGGGCGTGAACGGAACTCGGCAGACATATACAGAGCAAAATGCTTGCACACTCACCTCGGCATATGGCGAAGGAAGCAAACTCAGCGATACATATTTGGTCAGTCAGTTTTCCACGGTGTTCCCCTTAGGCCATCGTACTATCGTCATCGTGGTATCGTACTATTGTTATCGCAACATCATGATATCGTACTATCGTCATCGTAGCATCGTGGTATCGTCATCGTAGTATCGTTCTATTGTCATCGTAGTATCGTACTATCGTTATCGTAGCATCGTCATCAGGCCCGTACGCACCCTCTTAACCCTTTCAAAAAAATGGACTGGTCTGAAAATCATTTTGTGATGATTGGATTGGCTGCACAATTAACATTTCAAAATAAATTCCAGTTACTTAGGGGTGAGAGGGTTAATCTGCAGAGGTCTGTCCGTGAATGTGCAAAAAAACATTTTTGGTCCTTCGCACCGTCGATAACGCACCCCCCTAAATTAATTTCTGGGTAAGGGCCTATTGATATCGTACTATCATTATCGTATCATCATGATGTCGTACTATCGTCATCGTAGCATCGGACTATCGTTATCGTAGTATTGTACTATCGTCATCGTAGTATCGTACTATCGTCATCGTAGTATGACGATAGTACGGCGACGATAGGGCGATGACCTAAACGGAACACCATACTTTTCCATTCTTTTTAGTTGCGGGCAGTAACTGCAAAATTCCCGTACTGTTCGGTTTTGCAGAGTTACTGCCCGCAACTACTGACTGTCAGTTTAACATTTTATAAGTACATGCACAATATTCGTATTAATTGAAAGCATAAGGCGAATACCCACCGACCAGCTTTGATACAGAATATAGTTTTATAATTGACACCATGATCAATGGAGAATCGTGACAATTTAAGGTATTAGGTGATAGATATATACACTTGACTTCAATGATAAATGCTTCATAAGAGTGATGTGGATGTGATATATGCATATAACATATGTGAATATTGTCTTGTTACTGTATACTATATGGAGCATTGTTCAAAAAGGCGGTCCCGTGTATCAGATTTGAAGGAGAGTCTGGACACGTTAAAGAACCAGAGGACCCCTTGGGCCGGTTTCATCTGTAGCCGCCTCCTTCCTTTCTCCCCTTCTTGGGAGACGACATGCAAGGTCATCGAGCCAGTGCCGTCGTTAAATCCAAGAATTTACATTTACGCAAATTATACCCGGGTATGGGAGGTGTTCGAGCCAATTCCCACCCTTAAATATAAGCCGAATAGAATAGAATAGTCGCAAATTATTTTAATATGTCAGTAGTAAAGGAGTTAGAGAGGTTAATCGCAGCGCGTCGCCATTAAACAGATTTTCCGACCTATAATGTTCTGATATACGCCGAAAATTTGCAAATTACAATACAGTTAACCCTATATTTTCTCGCAGGTGTAGTAGGTGATACAGTAGGGATACTGCACCCAGGTAACTGCTTACATGTCACTGGATTTATAGCTAATAACAGAGTAGAGTAGTGGGTATATATGGTAATACTATGTGTTGTGTGGTTTGCCAGGTAAAAGTGATACAATGTTCGATTTTCTGTGTATGAAGCTATTTATAATGGCGGTTCATGTTGTTAAACACACAGGCATAAACTTCTCCAGAAAACTGACGTATTTTACAGTTTGGTGTAATATAATCGATAGGAGTCCGTTCTCCTGACTTTTCTACATGTGATTAGCTACATTATATCATATGTTCTACTTCACATGTTGAGTTCTTTGTCAAACGGCAGAACAGATGAAACTTGCTGATGGCTGACTTGGCCACCCGAGGTGCCGTATAGGTGAGGCAGTGTTCACATATATATTCCATCACATTTACGAAGCAATTATCAAACGATGATCAGGTATATATACTGAGCAAAACTAGAAACGTCCCTCCATGTTTAAGGAAAGATTCATCAAAAACCAAAAGGGTTACTTTTAAAAATCAAAATGGAAAAACAAGTTCATTCATTTCTGTATCAAAGCCAATAAATTGCATTTGGATATCTTGTTAAATATTCGAGAGATAACCGGCCAAGGGCGGTAGGGGTCAAAATCAAAAATCACAAAAACTCAGAAATGTGTTACTTAATGTTTAGAGATGGAAGTTCAATAAGTAATGTGGCAAATTCAGTAAATCTCATTAGTACCGAGTGTGGCCACCATTTGCATGAATGCATGCAATGATCCTACGCCGCATCGACGTGACGTAACGCAATACCAGTGCGTTGGGCAAATTCCTCCATTCCCGTTGTAACGCCCGTGTAAGATCGCGAACATTGTCAATCTGATGGTTAGCTCGTGCTTTGCGGCAGACTCATCCCATATGTGCTCAATGGATTGAGATCCGGGGAGACCGCGGGCCATGGCATGACGTCGACGTTGTTTTGCTGTAAGTATTGAGTGGTGACCCTGGCTACGTGAGGGCGGGCATTGTCGTGCATCAATGTCACACCAGGACCATGCTGACGGATAAATGGTAAGACATGTGCATTTAGCACATCTGCAACATAACGTTGTGCATTGATGTTGCCCTGTACAACAACCAAATCTGTCTTCCGGTTTCCCATGATCCCACCCCAGACCATTACGCTCCCTCCCCCAAACCTGTTCTTCTCAAGAATGCAACAATCGGTGAATCTTTCATTTTTACGCCTGTATACCCGTAATCTTCCGTCAGCATGACTAACTGTGAACCGAGATTCATCGTGAACAAAACTCGGTTCCAGTCAGCCCTTCTCCAGTTCAGATGACGTCGCGCCCATAACTGTCTGGCAGCACGGTGACGTTGGGTCATTATCTGACCAGTGTACGGGCGGCGTGCCCGGATTGTTTGGGCGTTACGACGTAACCGGTTGCGAATGGTCTGCCCTGAGACACCGTATCGCCTAGCAGTGACTGTGGCTGCCAATCGACGTTGACGTAAGTGCGTCAACGTAATGTAAACGATCGGCTCTAGCCGTTGTTACACGAGGCCTACCAGGTCGCTGCCGGTCGTGAACAGCCCAGTCTGCTGGTACCGGGCTGCAAGACGATCAATCGTCTTCCGACAGCAACCAAACCGAGGCGCGACCGCCCTGGCGGCCATCCCACCCGCAAGCATCCCAATTGCCTGATTTCGCTCGTTTTTCGGAAAGCCGTGGCATATCGAAAACAGTGAAAAATTAAAAAAGTTTTTTTTATTTTCCGAATAGCCCCTATCGCATGAATGGTACGACATGAACTGAATCACCTTATCGATGACAAGTATAGCGTGCACGTGCAAAAAGTGGAAATCAACGTTCCGGTCACTGGCCGCTATGTAAACCGTGTGTATCGGCTAAACTCTACACGATCGTATTCTGAACATCGCCACGGTTTAAAATACATGTACTTTGAACATGTGGTACATACATAGACAGAGCTACACCGGCTATAAAACAGGGACGTTTCTAGTTTTGTTGAGTATAGTTGGTCCTTAAACGTAAATTTATGTGAACGCAAAGTTTGATATTTTTTGCGGCGACGTTACACAATATGAATCGGTATTGTTTCGATATTATTTGCCAGTAAGCCCGACTTTCGTATGACGCGGTCCATATTTATTATAGCGTTAGTCGGTGTACGTACGTGCGAGCGTACATACGTACGTTAGTAACATCTTTCATTTTCCATAACTTATGGACCGCTTCACAGATTTTCATAATATTTGGCTACACTATGTGCCATGAGATGATGTTTTTTTTCCATACGACCCACGTCCGACCGCCAAATATGAAGGTCGCTGAGGACTTATGCTCACCTTGTTTGTAAGGCTTTGTAAGGCAAATGCGTTACAGTTTGTTTGTATGTTTGTGTTATTATCAAGGTGCCAGTGAGGGTATTAGCTGCGTAATAACGATGCCCTTGTTGTATTACATCGTTATTATTCTGCACTTTATTGTTAAAGTTCCTAATGTGTGTTTCACGAAACGTGCCCACATTTGATGGCCATATAAACAATGCAAAAACAATATTTTATTTCGATAATAGAATGAGCCTTCTTTTTGTTTCGTGAAATTAGGATTTATTTGTCTATGGTAATTTAGCATGGTGGGAAAGCTGAGGGAGGAGCTGTGGGAGAAGTAACATGGGTAAATGGATTTTTCGCAATAAAATCAATAGTGACCAAATTTCACAAAATAAAAAGTTTGTTTGTTTGTTTATTGGTGTTTAACGGCCTATCAACATATAAGGTCATGTAAGGCCGGGCAAACGGGTTCGATCCCGTTTTAACCTGCTGCATTGGGGGGAAAGTTCCAAAATCAGAACTGAATATTTACATCGAGAAACAATATATTCAGCTCTGAAATTAGAATAACCTGACCTGGTGGCAGGTCCATACCAAACCAAAGTCACTTGGCCCCTTCCCCTAAAATAGGATTACGAACAATCGTAATACTCACATAAGGGGCATAACCAGATTCAACTGTCACATACAAAATGCCAAAGACGTATGTGAGGGCCAAACCAGGTCTCCCGTCGGAATTCCGTTAAGGATGAACCGCGATCGTTAAATTACCGATCGCTTGCACCCACCTTCCACCCACCAAAATAAAAAGAAGGCTCATTCTTCAATTTTGCTTTAATGTAATGTTATTGAAAAACATATTGTTTTTGCATTTTTAGCTCGCCTGAGCAAAGCTCATGTGAGCTATTCTTATGGCAAAGTGTCCGTCGTCCGTCGTCCGTGAACATTTTCAATCATCTTCTTCTCCCGAACTGCTGAGCCGATGTTGGTCAAACTTTACAGGGATGATATATGGGTGATGCCATTTCAGATTTGTTAAAATGAAGGTCATCGACAATCCAAGATGGCCGCCGTGGAAAAGTAGGTCAAATTCTTAAAAAATCTTCTTCTGACAAACCGACAGGCCGATTTTGACGAAACTTTGTATGAATGATCGATAGTTAATGCTGATTCAGATTTGTTCATATGGTGGTCCCTGGGTCAAAAATGGGCGTGGCCCGAGGGGTCAAATATGGGTCAAATTATATTTTTGCCCGAATATGGTCATATAATATATAAAATCGAAGGTATCGACTAGTCGATCACTCTGGAGCATTTTTTGTCTAAATCAGATGATTTTGTCATCCAAGGTGGCCACCGAAAGGTAAAAAAGTTGTTCTTTAACTACAGATTTCAAACGTATTCTTCTTGTGAACTGCTTGGCCGATATTGGCCAAACTTAACTGTAATGGTCTGTGGGTGAAGCCTGTCCATTTTTGTTAAAATGGAGGTCATCACCAAATCGAAGATGTCCGCCGTTGAAAAGTAGGTCAAATTGTCAAAAAATCTTCTTCTCACAAACCTCCTGGCCGATTTCGACGAAACTTGGTGTGAATGATTGATAGTTAACGCTGTTTCAGATTTGATCATATGGTGGCCCCTCGGTCGAAAATGGGCGTGGCCCGAGGGGTCAACTAGGGGTCAAATTATATTTTTGCCCGAATATGGTCATATAATATATAAAATCGAAGGTATCGACTAGTCCATCACTCTGGAGCATTTATTTGTCTAAATCAGATGATTTTGTCATCCAAGGTGGCCACCGAAAGGTAAAAAAGTTGTTCTTTAACTACAGATTTCAAACGTATTCTTCTTGTGAACTGCTTGGCCGATATTGGCCAAACTTAACTGTAATGGTCTGTGGGTGAAGCCTGTTCATTTTTGTTAAAATGGAGGTCATCACCAAATCCAAGATGTCCGCCGTTGAAAAGTAGGTCAAATTGTCAAAAAAATCATCTTCTCACAAACCTCCAGGCTGATTTCGACGAAACTTGGTGTGAATGATTGATATTTAACGCTGTTTCATATTTGTTTCATATGGTGGCACCTGGTGGGTCAAAAAATGGGCGTGGTCCGAGGGGTCAACTAGGGGTCAAATTATATTTTTGACGAATATGGTCATTATAATATATCCAATCCAAGGTATCGACGAGACGATCACTCTGGAGCATGTTTTGCCAAAATCAGATGATTACGTCATCCAAGATGGCCACCGACAGGTCAAAAGGTTGTTCTTTTACTAAAGATTTCAAAGGACTTCTTCTTGTGAACTGCTTGGCCGATATTGACCAAACTTAACTGAAATGGTTTGTTGGTGAAGCCTGTTCATTTTTGTCAAAATGGAGGTCATCACCAAATCCAAGATGTCCGCCGTTGAAAAGTAGGTCAAATTGTCAAAAAATCTTCTTCTCACAAACCGCCAGGCCGATTTCGACGAAACTTTGTATGAATGATCGATAGTTAACGCTGATTCAGATTTGTTCATATGGTGGCCTCTGGGTCAAAATGGTCATGGCCCGAGGGGTCAAATAGGGGTCAAATTTTATTTTTGACCGAATATTGTCATTTTATATATCAAATCGGAGGAATAGCAGTAAATCACATGCACATTCGCAATATATGTTAGATCAGAAGGTACCAACACATTTTGTGGAACATTTGAAGTTGTAAGTGAAGAGTCTTTGTGAAATCAAGATGACCACTATGGAGGCTTTTAGGTGAGCTTTTAGGTGAGCGATACAGGCCCATTTGGGCCTCTTGTTTATATAGCCGTAAAATTTGGGCAGGTTTCGTGACACAAACAAATTAACGGTTTGGTATATCATGCTTGTTTTACGTGTATTAAGCATTAACGAAAACATATTGCAAATGTTACTAAATTAGCTACAATTGTACCAATAGAAAATATGGCAAATAACCCACTGACAACTCAATGAAAGTTTGGGTGAGGTGTGTAATAAATGACAGATAACCCACTGACAACTCAGAGCAAGTTTGAGTGAGGCGTGTAATACATAGAGGTTATTTAACTACTATTTTGAAATACCGGATTTATTTTCCGAGACATCTGGAATCCGATAAAGAAAGAGTTTCTTTGTCGCGTCAACACGTGACGTCAATTACGTCTCGCGAGCGTCTAAGAGGAAACATGTCCTTCAAGGAAAAAAATCCTACAAGAATCACGGTAAATCTCTGGGTAGCATGTAATATACATGTATAACATTTATTACAGTCTTGCAAATTATTTACACGGGTTTCGCTGTGAGAGAAAACCCGTAATCAACTCCTTACAAATAAAACACCGTGAAGAGAACACCCGTAATTGCACGCCTGTTTTCTTGGCAACCAAAAGCTACCATGCAAAATGTTTAATTTTTATTACAGTCAAAACAGTTATTTAAAAATTGAAAATTAAAAAGGGTCTCCACTAATCTAGAATATTAACGTGAGTGAACACTTTCCAAACATGCACTAAAATATATCTGGTTCAGAGAAACAGCTGAGTAATGTGTATTTCAAAAAACATACATGACGTCACATTTGACGTCACACAAAGTAACGTCAAAACACGGGAAAACACGTCATTGTAAAACTATTCATGCGCACAACCAAATTCATTGATTATAATCTAAACACAAATGACTAAATGTGCATATATATCCACCGTGGAAGTTTAAAATAGGATATCCCTTCGTACATGTTTAAATAGCGGAACTAATACACTTGTGTCCGTCGGCGTCCGTGCAAGCAACTCGTTCGCCGACTCACACTCGTGTACTATTCAAAATGTACGATGGAATATCCTCTATATCTGTAAAAACACAATCGTTATTCCGATTTTCAGGTGACTGCCTCATTTTACACCCAGCCCTGTACAAGGAACTTCAAAGGAACGTCCGCCTCAACGGCTATTGTCGCCGGAATTGTCGCGCTGGCATTGCAGGCCAAGTAGGTTACATCACAATGGAATGGCGAACAATGTAGATCCTGATCAGCCTGTGCATCTGGATCTACATGGACGCAAAACTTGTCAAATTACTTTGCGTCCGTAAGATTTGCGTTAAAGTTTTCGGGTACCCATTATATTGAGACTTCATGCACTTTTTTATCATCATCCATATGACAAGGTCAAGGTCAAATCATTTAGACATTTTCGTTAAAGTTTTTATTTGTCGTTCCAGGCGACGCCCAGGGGTATACGTGAGTCCCTGCTCACTTTCTGTAATTCCTTTCACCAAACATTTTGATATTTCACATACATGTATGCCTTTCTCTAATGATTCTCTATACTACAGTGACAAATCCACGACGCTCAGACTCCCGCTAACCCCAAGGTCAACGTCGCAGTCTTAGTGATTTCATACACGTAACGTTTGGGGAAATTTGTTAAAACTTCTGTTTCCTTTCACCAAACATTTTGATATTTCACACATGCCTTTCTATAATGTCTCTCTATCATGCTGTGACAAATTCACGATGCTTCGATCCCCGCTAACCCCAAGGACAATGGCACAGTCTTAGTGCTTTCATAAACTTAATGTTTGGGGACATTTGTTATAATTTCGGTTTCCTTTTGATATTTTACACAGCCCGTCCTCTAATGGTTCTCTATCATGTCATGCATTACATAAGCGTTATGTATTGACGATGTAGCACTAAGTTCCAAACTAACGTCTACGCCCTACTGATTATTGGTATATTTTAGTGCGCGAAATGGAATCATTATTCCGCAAGTGTTTACCGTTGACTGTGGTGTAACGGTACTGCAACCTATTGAGTATAAAACGTAATATTTACACAGTCTATAAATTCGTAACGCAAACGCACATTTGACGTTTTTCGTTTACATCCCAATGCAATACATTAGACCCACGTGACGTCGCGCGATGTTGATGATTGGTTAAAGTTCGCAACGTCGCTGTTCCAGGAATTGTACAAAATTACGTAACACAAGGTTACTGTTAATTTTAAACGCCATATTTGGTTATTAACCATGTTAACAGTTCAGAAATATCCGAAAATGCAGTTTAAATATTATAAGTAATAAAAACATGGGCTGTTGCATTTACTGGGGTGAATAATACATTTGATCTGTTTAAAGTTTGCAAGGAGTTCTTCTTCGGACTCCTCGCAAACATTAAACTGTATTGTTCACCCCGATAGACGCAATAGCCCATGGTGTTATTCATTACAAACGTGCAGCTAGAAACGTTCAAGTCTAGCATTGTGTAGACATTGTGATTGGCGTTAAACGTCATTGCAGTGAGGACCTGACGTGGAGGGATGTACAACACCTCATTGTGAACTCGTCCCGACACACGGGCCTTCAAACGTCAAACAAGTTCAGACCGAATGGTGCCGGCAAGTACTGTAAGTTTAGTATGGTGGTTGACTAATGAAATTTCGGTTTTTCGTTGCCAACAAATGCTAATTAGCGTCAATTATGTTTACAAAAACGTGGCGATGAAACGAAGATTAAGGGGTGCAAATTAACGTGGCGTAACGTTGCGCGTCGTAAATGTACAACCCTTTGAACACTACAGCAGTGATTGCAAATAGTGTAGATCCAGTTTTGTTGGCTCGTAAAGGGCCATCTCATCAGGATCTGAACTTTTTTTGCAAATAATGCAAACAGATGGAAATCATTGATACCGATTTTTCTACTAAAATTTCAAAGCAAATGTGATAATTTCCACACTTGCCCCGATATTGTTGATAACTTTCTAAATCATTTATGTACTACTTTACCTACTTTTGAAAAAAAGCTTGCTATTGTGAGTACACATATACATGTATCTACTGTCTGTTTCACGAAACCTGCCCACATTTTACGGCCATATCAAGAATTTTTCGATAATATTAAATTTTAGCAAATATTGATTTTATCACGGAAAATTGATTTGTCTATGGGAATTTAACATGGGGGAAAAGGAGCTGGAGGAGCTGTAGGAGGAGTCAGAAAACAGAACATTTTGGAAATTGACTCCGAAACCTGGCTAGATAGTTTGGAAATGATCTAACTAAGAAATCAAAAGTTAAATTTTGAAAATCGGTCAAGTATTTATGAAATTTAAAAATTTCCCCTTGTTAAATCCCCATAGACATCTTCACTCTGTGAAGATGTCTATGGGGATTTAACATGGGGACATTATTTTTTCGCATTATTTGACCAAATTTCACGAAATAAAAAGAAGGCTCATTCTTAAATTTTGATATAAAATTTAACATTATCAAAACAAATATTGTTTTTGCATTGTCTATATAGCCGTAACATTTGGGAAGCTTTCGTGAAACAGACAGTAGCCATACCCATGTGTGTGGCAAAGAAAAGCAGACATTTTACACGCATTGATAATTATCAAACGAATATATTTTCCAGGTTTCTGGAGCCAATTGTACAACCGGTGTGTTTTCTCATGTGCAGAATTGCCAATTCACCTTCCTTATTCGTCACAAAGGAGGTTTTCTGCACAATGTATAATTGTATAAAACTTTCGACCACATGGTCTTTATCAAAGTAGTGTGAAAGTGTATTGGCAGACCTACGTGACGTCCATAGGATGGACCATGTGGTCGAAAATTTAATAAAAAGAGTGACTTTTAAACAATGTGTATTAAATGCGCTTCCCTTAGGAGGTTATTGGAAATTACTATAATTATCACTCCTTTGCGAGAAATATGGAAGGTGAATTGGCAATTCTGCACCTGAGAAAACACACATAGGACTGCCAATACAGTTTCACACTATTTTCATAAAAACCATGTGGTCGAAAATTTAATAAAAAGAGTGACTTTAAAGGTACATGCCCACTCAGTAGGCACAAACTATTCTTTATATCAGAGACATCATCGGAGACGTTTTCTGGAAAAATAAACATTGATTCACTATTACTCCACGTAAAGATTGGCATTATTATACATTTTTTATCAGATGTAACTTTCCACACTGATATCAGGGGCGATAATCGTGTTTCCTTAAAATGTTAACGGACATTATTATTTATACTCTTTATTTAGCTTTTGATGTGCCATTATCATACTTTATAATCTGTCGGAAATATTATGTTTCCAGATGACGCATTTAATTAGTACAAATAATTAAAACAAAATGCCATGCCTCATTTGCATATGAAAATAGCCTGATACCAACGCGCGTCACTATCAGTAAAATAAATATTACTAAATGATTATATCAGTATAGCGGGCATTCGTAATCTTTAGAACTGGTGGAATAGTGAGACAATTATACACTTATTTAATTCCTTTAAAGAACATGTTGTACCTACTGAATGGGCATGTACCTTTACAACAATGTATATACTTGTATATGTTCATAAACAAACAAGTATGTCAATGATGAACGAGTATAACAACTGATCAATATTTATCATCTTTTAGTGAAATATCGCACATGTTCTTTGATACATGTACACAAGCACATGGCTTATTTCTACGGAGCTCCGCAGGGGACATGGATTTTTCGACAAAGTAACAATTCGTTCCCTCAATTTAACAATTCGTTCCCACGAATTAACAATTCGTTCCCTCGAATTCACAATTCGTTCCCAGGAATTGTTTTGGCGCCCAACTGCGCGCGCATAAATGTGTTGCGCGCGCAGCTGGGCGCCAAAACAATTCGTGGTCGGAACGAATTGTTAATTCGAGAGAATGAATTGTTAAATTGAGGGAACGAATTGTTATTTTGTCGAAACGAATTGTTATTTCGTGGGAACGAATTAATAAAATTGTTTCATATGTAGTTCATGACTATTTCGGCTTCGGATTACTGCGAGCGGACGAAATAGTGAAAAATGCCAAGGACTGGAAACCTGTCAATGAGCAGATTGTATGTGAAACAGGTGCACAGACTCGTCCACGGAACCGCAGGTAAAATGGAGAATAGTAGGTTAGTGCCGTAAATGGGAAAACATAATTATCTGGCGCGGCTCGGAAATGGGATGTGCTTCGGCAGAGCCTCGCCCATCCCGTCTCCTAAGCCTTGCCATATATTGTTCCCATTCACGGCACTCACCTACTATTCTATGTATCCTACACCTACAACAAGCTTTAAATGCAAACAAATAACCACAGCCGCGTCGTCAAAATCGGAGAATCGACTAATATGACAACCGCAAATATTCATACGCAGTGATTAGGTCGTATTAACAGGATACCAAAACTGTTTGACGGCATCGTGTTTCACGGCACATACGCACTGTACTGTGTTGACGTGACAACATGTGTACACTGTTTGTTTCGTTCATTATGTAACCCTTTACTTAACCAGTCTGTCGGTCCGTCCGTCCGTCCGTCTGTCCGATTTGCTTTACGTTTTTCGGGTAGCTACTACAGTGAAACCTCTCTAATCTGGACACCATGGGAGGTCCCCAAGATGTCCGGTTTAGGTAGGATTCACTTCAAATCAGACATTTGATCATTCTGAGACATAGTTGTGTGCTATGCGATCACGAACAGGCATTATCACCTGGGATAAATGATCAAGAAACTCATCAAAAATAAGATCACACTCGTGTGTTATCCTGGCGTCAGGTTTAGAGAGCTACCACCGTACATTATATGTGTACCCAGAAGGTGGATTGGCTTGAAACGTCATATGCTTATTAGTCATCATCCGTGATTTCATTCTGTGGCCATACGGCTACTGTAGCCGATTTCATCAAAATTGCAAAGCATACTTATCTACCAAAGTATACTTTGAGGGAGTAATCATTTATTTTTCCTGAAATGCATTACAGTGTCATATAGAACTAACTACTGCATATATTTGATGATTACAAGTATGCAGAATTATTATACTGAATTTATTACATTATCACAGCCAAAATGGCTGTGATAATGTAATAAATTCAGTATAATAAAAATTAATAAATTTATCCTAAAATTGAAAATTTCTCCCTCAAAGTATACTTTTCTAGCTAAGTATACTTTGCAATGTTTATGAAATCGGCTACTGGTCTCGTGGTCAAGGCCAACTGCCTTTTAACAAGTTCGTGTCAATTATTCTTAGTTGGCGTTAAAGTTTTTGAGGTATAGCTCCCATTATTATTACTTATTTATTTGTACACACATATGTAGCTGATACAAGGTATGGGATCACGTGGTTTCCGAACTATGTGATGTTTTACGTCCTTTTATTAGCGCCCCGCCGAGATTCGGCGCCCCGCCGAGATTCGGCGAGATTCGGCGGTGCTCTATATGTTTCGCCCTATCTGTCCGTCGGTCTGTCCGTCCGTTTATTCTCGGTTTTTGTGAAGAGTTTCTCAAATCACCTTTAGGGGCCCTAGGTGCGTCGACAGACTAGCTATATTGAATTTTATTTAAACAAAATAATCCTAGCAAACGAGCGGGTTTAAATGATATACAGTGCACCAGATACGATACTTTTCTTCTTTTATAGTCCGACTAACAATTATGTTAAACCTCGTACTTTTCACGAAAAATGGAGTACGGTATATTTTGACAATTCTTCATTGATAACTATTCCTTTTATCATATTATTATTTCTAACACTGTGGGAAAGTAGTTAAATTGCTATAATGAATAAATATTTATACAATTCACATGCTCCATAATTCTGCTTTATTGACGATATGATTAGGATTCTCCGGCAAAACAATAACAATATTTGACCGAGTATATACGGCATGTGTGTGCCATGTTGCAACAAAATTGGTTCTACTATTTGAAACTGTTGAAATAAAACCTACTCAAATGATGTAAAACATTTAGTGACACTTTTCAGATACCACGTGTTACCAGTTACACAACCGGCTACGTTAATCTTGCCAAGATCATCATTCACCGTTTCTGGACATGCTAACTCGCAATCAAGTACCTTTGATTGTCTGAGCCTGAGCTGTATCACAGCTCAGGCTCATACAATCAAGTGGCTTGGATTGAAACACAATATTCAAGTATTTTGTGAAGAAAAAAAGTTGAAAAATAGTGTCAAGATTAGCGCAGGCGGTAGTGTACGCTGGCTGTGTTTAATGTTTGTACTTGTTCAAATTGTTTCTATAACTATTACAATGCGCATGATCACGTGGTTACAACAACAACAACAATGGCTGAAAGTAAGTATTATTTGATATTTTACTTAGTAGGCAACGGATTTTGATGAAAATTGGCGCAGCAAACGCGTATTCTTGAGCTGCAGTTGCTGGTCCCGGGAGTTCGGCAATACTTATGTCGTTTTTGCGAATAATCGATTTCCGTGCGAGTAGACACGGAAATCGATTCTTCGCAAAAACGACAGAAGTTTGGGCCAATGTACCAAGAGTACCGAGACCACCAAATGCAGCTGAACAAGATGTGCTTGGTGCGCCATATTTCATCAAAATCCGTTACATAATAAGGACAAAATACAAAATAGGCACTTTGAATCGGCGGTCTTCTGGAAGTTTCAATACTTGTTGTTGTTGTTGTTGTAACCACGTGGTCATACACCTTGTATTACTTATTGCCCTGCTACTACAATATATAATACATATCATTATGAACAGGTCCCATTACAGTATCGCCGTGCAAATCGTACCCGTACACTGCTGCTCCAAACCCAGCACGTGCATCCACAATTTGGAACATGTCGTGTTAACCATAACGTTCAAGGTAGGAATGCACGGAGCACCGCAGATGACATGGATATTTTTTTGTTAATTCGTTCCCACGAAATAACAATTCGTTCCCTCAATTTAACAATTCGTTCCTTCGAATTAACAATTCGTTCTCACGAATTAACAATTCGTTCCCCTGGGAATGAATAGTTATTTCGTGGGAACGAATTGTTAAATTGAGAGAGCGAATTGTTAATTCGTGGCAACGAATTGTTAATTCCTGGGAACGAACTGTTAAATTGAGGGAACGAATAGTTATTTCGTGGGAACGATTTGTTATTTCGTGGGAACGAATTGTTAATTCCTGGGAACGAACTGTTAACTTGAGGGAACGATTTGTTATTTCATGGGAACGAATTGTTATTTCCTGGGAACGAATTAATAAAAAAAATAATTATGTGCCCCCTGCGGGGCTCCGTAGGAATGTATGATATAGATAGTGCATCCCATTCGTGGGTGAGAGCGGATATTGTTGATCCGAGGAAATTATGTCCACCAAGCGTTATGCCCCATATGCCGTTATGCTGTCGCCACGCTCTAGCCACGGTGTGCCTCGT
This sequence comes from Conchocele bisecta, assembly GCA_029237695.1. NCBI lineage: Eukaryota > Metazoa > Mollusca > Bivalvia > Lucinida > Thyasiridae > Conchocele > Conchocele bisecta. Next base: position 12,067,047 of record CM055271.1, read on the forward strand.
TATGCCTGGCTGCCGCTACGCTCTAGCCACGGTGTGCCTTGTTATGTCTCGTTATGCCTGGCTGCCGCCACGCTCTAGCCTCGCTGTCATAACGTACTACAACGTAGAAGAAATGTAGCCCAATGTCGTACAACGTCGTACAACGTAGCATAACGCAGCTCATAACGTATACACCTTATTATAGCGTGACACAGCGTGGCATAACGTGACACAGCGTGGCATAACGTGACACGGGGAACGTGAAAATGTTGTCAACTTTTGACGCTATTTACGGAAAATATTGTAAATTTTGTAAACGTATTTCATGAAATTACGCAGATGTCCGAAGGTACAAAATCACATTTATACAATTATACCTGCAGACCCCCGACGTCAGAATGGTCACTATGGAACTAATATCTCCGAGTCAAACCAAGTCTCTCCTAATAACGAAGGACCGTCACCATGCGGATAGAGCGCACCAACAAGTGATCACCACCAAACTCACGTCCGTACACTTTTGGGGCGAGAATCCTGAAGGCACGTGGCTCATCCGGTTGATCCAAGCAAACGCAGGTAATGTAGCCCAATGGTATGGAACGCCAAATCTACATAAACTCAAATAATTAATGCCATCTGTAAATAATTAGAGCTAGAATTAAATATTAAGAGCGCGCTCCAAATCATTTGAAGAGCTCTCTTGGAGCTAGCTCTAAATATTTAATGAGAACTCTAATTATTTAGAGCTATCAATAATTATTTGAGTTTATGTAGATTTGGCGTTCCATACAATAGTTATGTACAACCATATCATTATTTAAAGTACCTATAAGTTTAACCCGAATTGTCTGTCAGTAACACATGGAGACTTACTTGTAAATTCGGGTTACTTTAACTAGAAGTCTGCTTTTATCAGGTAACCTGCCCTGTATTGACCGAATGCGTACTGACTGATAACATACTGTTCTACCAGGCATTGACTTTATATAAACATCCGGGTTACAACGAAAACACATTAACACTGTTTTCTTGTAAACAATTATTGGATTTACATTTATTGAGCATATGCTGCATATATGCTCAATAAATGTAAATCCATCAATTGAAAGTTCCAGACGATCATAAATTTGCACTTATGAACATTTTAGCCGTACGAAGTTTAGTGACACGGCCCCTTGAAATTCCTACGCGTTTCCGGGCATTCACTGATAAACTTGATATCAAAAGACACTAGCCTGGTATTGTCCGTCATTGTCCTGCACACAACCTGAATTTTCTGAATGAGTTACTGTTTAAAGGTACATGCCCACTCAGTATGCACAAACTGTTCTTTATATCAGAGACATCATATGATACATTTTCTGGCAAAATAAACATTAAATCACCATTACCCCACATATTGATTGGCATCATTGCACATTTTATATCAGATGTAACTTTCAACACTGATATCAGGGGCGATAACCGTGTTTCCTTAAAATGTTAACGGACATTACTATTTATACTCTGTATTTATTTTTTGATGTGCAATTATCATACCTAATAATCTGTCGAAAATCTGTCGAAAATATTATTTGTTCAGGTGATGCATTTAATTAGTATATATAATTAAAAATACTATGCCTCATTTGCATATGAAAATAACCTGATGCCAACGCGCGTCACTATCAGTAAAATAGCATTGTGGAAATTTATGTCTGGTATAAAATGTATAATAATGCCAATCAATACATGTGGTAATGGTGAATGAATGTTTAGTTTGCCATAAAATGTATCAGATGATGTCTCTGATATAAATAAAATTTTGTGCCTACTGAGTGGGCATGTACCTTTAAAGGTCAAATGAAGAACTTTTTGTATTGATAATACAATTTGATAATATGCAATAAATGCTGAAAATCGCATGTAAAAATAGCAGATATTTAAAAAGTTACAAATGTTTGAATAGTTTAATTAGCTGCAATATGCGTGTTCAACTGTGAGGTAATAGAAGAACAAGTATTTTTGTTTTTACTTATATTAAGTCTAAGTGACTTTTTTTCTCATTATTTTATTACATGAAATTGATAATTTAATATGAAATAAAACGAAAAATGTATACAAATATTTTTATTAATTAAAGCTTTTTTTATTGTGATTTTCATAAATTTGCATAAAATATACAATTATGAAAACTTGCGTAACTTTTGATCGCATTATTATTTTTACATGGGTTTTTCTACATGTCGTTTGTATTGTCCATTGTCTACCAGTATACACAATATATTTTAAAATTTAATTTTTCTATTCATATGACCTTTAAGGTCAGGGAAATCCTTCCATAAACGGTGCTGAACTGACGTTCTATGGAACATCCATGACATCATCAACGGAACGCGCTAAAATCGAACCCAGCATCAATCTGGCCCCAGCTTTGCCGACAACAGATGCCGTAGCCATGGCAACCGCGACCTCCGCGGCAGCCGCCACCACCGCCACTGCCAGTGTCACGGTCACCATTGACGGAGAAATACAGGAAAAAGACGGTGCTAATTGTGGTGCGTATTACTTCAATGGAGGCATTGACTGGAGAAATGGGGCGTATGGGAAGTCTGACCAGTGTAGCCCCTGATCAAATAGCACACTCCTGTAGCCTGATAACGATCTATATTGATTGTTAAATGCATCGCGGGTGTTTCATCCATGTAATGGCGATACGTGCAGATCCTGATCGAACTGTGCGGATGCACTGTCAGGCTGATCTGGATCTACACTGGTCACAAATCACAGCCACATAGTACCGATATTCATTTCTACAATCAGTCACGTTTTCCGTAAATGACGTCGAGAATTAACAAAGAAATTAGACCTAGATTAGTCTGCGCATACTGATCACTGTTTGTCATGATGTTAGAGAAACCCGAAACTGAATAATATAGGATATTCCATCGTACATTTTGAATAGCAGGAAATAATACACGAGTGTGCGTCGGCTTCCGCGTAAGCAACGAGTGGGCGTAGCGAACGAGTTGCTTGCACGGACGCCTACGGACACGAGTGTTTTATTTCCGCTATTCAAACATGTACGATGGAATAATTCCAGCACAAACATATTTTACAAAATTCCCTAACATTTGATTGGCCCGTAGCAAGTCTCTGTCCAAAATGTATATGCCAGTAAACTCCCACGCCGAACTACTTTCCGTAACCGTGAGGCGCAGTTAAAATAATTATTGAGAAAACGGAAAATAAACACATTTTCTTGATGAATTTATTTAAAATGCTGGAATTATAAGGAATGAATAGCCTTTTTGTGGAATTTATCGGCGATATAAACTTGGAAAAGTCGCGGGAATACTGGACGAGGCCTTCCGGCCTTCGTCCAGTATTCCCGCGACTTTTCCGAGTTTTTCCGGCCTCGTCCAGTATTCCCGCGACTTTTCCAAGTTTATATCCCCGATAAATTCCACAAAAAGGCCATTCATTCATATAATATCCTATTTATTACACTTACATATACATATTTTTGAGATTTTAATCAATGAATTGGGCTGTGCGCATGAATAGTTACACAATTACGTGTTTCCAGCGTTTTGACGTCACGTTGTGTGACGTCAAACGTGACGTCATGTAATATTTTTTAAATCCAAATTACGCAGCTGTTTCTATGAAGTCGCTATATCTGAGTGCATGTTTGGAATGTGTTCAATCACATTAACATCATAGATTAGTCGAGGCTCTCCAAGTTTTCAAATAGCTTTATTTTGACTAATAAAACAAGAAACATTTTGCATGGTAGCTTATGGTTTACAAGAAAGCACGCGCACAATTACGTGTGTTTTATGGGTGCTCTGAAAGTTATTTACAATAACATATATATCTTTAACAAAGAACAGAGTACCGTTCATTTCTTACATTCACGTGCTCTAGTTTGTATGTTCATTTATGGTAACTGATTCTCCGTCAAAACGAAAGAATTATGAGATTAAACCACCTATACAATAAATGGTAACGTGTACGGCATTTGCTGCTGTATATTTCATACATATATGCCATTCTATGAGAAAGATATTAAAGGAAATCCACTGCAACACATCTAAACAACATGACGTAACGCCGTTCACGTGATCGCACTCACTGTATTATATGCATGGATTATAATGTGAGAGAAACTCGTAATTGTCAACTTAAATATAATAAAATAAGCACCTCCCACAACAATGTATACGCAGAAGCAAAAGCCCCCGAAACATTATAAAATGCAGTTTTGTTTGAAAACAGGGTTCCCATTGGTCCTTAAATTCCTGGAAAGTCATGGAATTTGGAAAAATGGATTCCGTGTCTGGAATGTCATGGAATTTGCATCTTTTTGTGAAAAGGTCATTGAAAGTCATGTAATTTGCATCTTTTTCTGAAAAGGTAATTGAATCCAGTCCAATTATTGGCCAGGTGTTGTTTAATGCAATTTCGTGATTTCGAGCCAAACTATTTGGAATGGTAAGGGCACCTTGTACTAACTCAGGATTTTGTAAATTCAGAACTGAACTACTATGTCTCTCCCCAACACAGGTGTATTCCGAAATGGCTCAAGTTATGAGTCAATAAGCCGTAAAACACCGTTTCATCAGCATCATCCACGCAAATATGTGTCCTTGAATTTCGAAAACAGGTCCTTGAAAGTCATGGAAAAGTCATGGAACTTGGTCTTCCCAAATGGGTGGGAACCCTGTGAACATGTTGTTCAGACATGTATTACAAACGTTACTCGTTACATATTCAGCTAACCGCTACAGCAAACATGGTAGGTATTCGATACAGCTTGAAATTATGACGATGTGCTTATACAATAAATATAATCTAACATGTGTGATGATTTAATATGCTATGTATTACACTCGTTGACTGATGGCATTAGAAACTCCGCATAGCCTCATATCTTATGAAATCAGTAAACTTGTTTAATAAATATCATATTAAATCATCACTCATGTAATATGCTTTATTTATACAACTCGTTTACTGATATCATAAGAAACTCCGCATAGCCTAATTTCTTATGAACGCATATCATATTAAATCATCACTAATGTAAGATCCTCTATTTATTTAATTTATGCGTTTTCTGTTTCAGAAACAATAACACCAGCTGTAATATTCCTAGTCGCTGCGGCCGTCGTCTGGCCTGTGGTTATATAAAGAGATCAACGAGAGCAAGCGCTCAAACCTAGACGCGACTCAAGCACTCAAGTCACGCGTCAGTGACCTGGAACTTACAGTTTTAAGCCTACATGTATATGTCAAACGACTAGAAGCCGTCCAAACATCGAACATTACAAAAGTAAGCGTAAACCTGAAGCAGCTAAATCAATGTACAGCTGGCATAGACTGCCTGAATTTCGACATGGAAACAAAATTTCTGGCAATCCAGTCCTACCAGAAACGAATTGAATCTATGATTAAAAATACAAACTCAAAAACACGAGCGTAAAGAACGTAGTACCATATCAGCCGGCAAATTCGTCAGTAAAATGCTGGATATGTGTAACGGTCCATCCAACATCACACGTGTCGACTCCTCGGTTGACGATGACTCCGACGTTGAAAATTCGTTTGACGTCAAATCACGTGTCACGCCAAGTTCCCATCAACACATATACGTGTCACCTGAACAGCCTAGAAACACCGTCTTCGAAAAAGCACCGCCCCGAAGTTTGCAATCTACGGATGGACTTCTAGTATCTGCCCATGATACTCGCAACGTTACGTCGACCTCACAATCGACGTCCAATCATCTACGTGTTACACCAGCGATTACGACGACAGTTACTCCCACGCCTGTTACCTCGACATCATATTCGTCAACGTATATCAATAACACGATACATGATACCAGCGGCGTGCATGAAGGTTCCCGGAAAGCAACGTCAACCGACGCAACGACGTTAACGTGTGATCGTGAACAGACACCAAAGACGGCGCATGTAGGAACATCTCGATTCCCAACACACAACATCGTTGCTCCATCAACACCAATTCAACATTTGCCGATAGATCTGACAACGACGTCAACGCCAGATAGTGATCCAGTGATATATACCGCAACACGTGTACAACCTAGTGTATCTCAACATGCGGGGCACGATATGCCCCATCTTTCCCTTCCACCCCATCAAACACAAACAAACCACGTGTTGATAGACACAGAAAATCCTGGTCCTCATACGGCAGCCATGCAAGTTCCATACCCATACACACAGAATAACATAAATAGTATACCACCATGGCAACTCCCACACTACGTTTATTACACAAACCAACTTAACCCACCCCCACGTGGTAGTAATAATGCGGGTGTGAATTTAATGTGTGATAATAACCAGTCAAATCCCGTGACCTGGACTAACACACATCACAATCTGGGCCCGGTTGCTCAAAGCTTATGTTAGCTTAACAGACTGTTAAATCCTTAGCATGCTAAGGATTTAACAGTCTGTTAAGCTAACAGAAGCTTTGAGCAACCGGGCCCAGCCAGTTAATATATGGAAAAGCTACCAGAACTTGCAGCCACAATCAAGTGTGCCTGCCGCTCAATGTCGTGTTGATAATGAAATAAGGCCGACGAATTCGACAGTGGACAACGATGGACCACCGTCTTCCTCTTTGAACAGGCATACAACTCGTAATGAATACAGTGAACATGCATCGAACGTAACCCCCACACATACTAATTGTATGATTAAAACTACCAGCCGTTCTAAAGAGGACGATGACGGGTTTATCGGTGTCCAATCGAAACGTCTCAGCATATGTAGGCAATATCGACAAAAACAAAACATCTGCAGATAGTATGAAACGTTATTTTATGCAGAACGGAGCACCTCTGCATTCTGTTAAATTGTACACTAGTCGTAACGGTAACATGTACGCCCAAATTTCAGCGGAGACAAGATATTCCGACACCATTGAATCAGATGAGTGTGTGTGGCCATACGGAATATATTGCGACCTCTGGAAATCAGCGAACTCTAGCCGAAGTGATAGTAGGCAGCAAAGCAGACCCTCACAGCGAAGGTAATGGCGTTTATCAACGCATGTATAATACGCATGGCTCTCATACTCTTCCACATGGCAGTAAACTTACTTTCTTGGAATGTCAGAGGCATTATGTCCTCAACACTATGTTTGCATGTACTGCTGGATAACATTTCCTGTGATATCGCGATCATTGCAGAGCACAAGCTTCAACCCCACAACGCGTCCTTCAAAGTAATCACTCCTGCATCACTGTCTGCGGACGACACATTCAGTGATAATTAGCTATCACGCGTGTGGAAAGCAGGTGTTGCTATCCTGTACAGAAAGCACCTCCACCCATGCATTGAGCCTATAGACTGTAACAGTATACGTATAGTCGGGTTGAAGCTAGTGAATGTAATGACCAGGCCACTCTATATATTTTCTGTATACTTGCCGTCAGAGAACTTAATGGCATATAGAAATGAGTTAGACATTCTAGATGGGCTTTGCTCCTTGTACGGAGACTCGGGTCATGTGATGTTAGCTGGTGATATGAATGCCAGCATTCGGGATGCAAAACGAGTCACCATTATGTAAGGGAGTCAACTTCACATACATTACGTCACATACCATGCTCGATTATATTCTCGTGGACGAAGTGTTAAATTCATGCATTAATAGTTGTGAAATTATCGAGGAGGGAACCATCTCCAATACATCTGTAGCCTATTTCATCAACATTGCAAAGTATACTTTACTAGCAAAGTATACTTTGAGGGAGTAATCATTTATTTTTCCAGAAATGCATTATTTCACATAGAACTAACAAATGCATATATTTCATGATTAAAAGTATGCAGAATTATTATACTGAATTTATTACATTATCACAGCCATTAAATGGCTGTGATAATGTAATAAATTCAGTATAATAAAAATTAATAAATTTAAAAAAAAAAATGAAAATTTCTCCCTCAAAGTATACTTTGCTACTAAAGTATACTTTGCAATGTTGATGAAATCGGCTACTGATCATCTCCCCGTGGTTAGTACATTCACTCTACCTCGCAGTATCCCAGAATTCCAAGAAGAAGATTCCATCTGGACAGCATGGCATACATCAACAGACGTACATCTGGACCCTGTTATGCGTTCACTTGACAATACGTGCCAAAGGGAGATAACCACTATAGAACAGCTTAACTGCGCCAACTCAGCAATTACTAACTGCCTGATTTCCAGTGCTCAAAATACACTACTGAGCAGTACCCATCAACGTATTTAACACACATACAAAACCGTATTGGACAGCTGATGTAAAAGAGAAGCATCGTCTTGAAAGAAATGCCTGGAATAAATGGATAACAGCCGGCCGCCCTCGAACTTCTACTGACTAAACCTATGAAACATTTAAACACTACAAATCCATGAAAAACGACTTTCGAAACAGTAAACGTAAAGCGAACCAAGAATACATTAACAAGTCAATGTTAGACCTGAACAAAACAGCCGAGTGCGACTTACGACTGTTCTGGTTCCTTGTTAAAAAGAAAAGAAATACCCCAGTGAAATCAACGATCGCCGAAATAGTGCACAATGGAAACGTACTGACGTCATCAAATGATATATTATCGGTATTTGCATCATACATCGAAAACACGTACTCTCCAAAACCAAACGACCAATATGATGAGCACGAATTAAACACGAAATAGAACAGAAATTTCAACACGAGATCGTTAGAACACCGTCTGAAATTATGAACGCAGAAATAACCCCTGACAATGCAGGTGGGGGGTTAATGGTCTATGTTCGTAATGGTGTAATTGTAAAGCGTAGGGATGACTTAGAAATGTTTAATATATCATGTATCTGGCTGGAAATTACTCCCGAAAAAAGCAAGTCATTTTTAGTAGGATGTTTATACAGACCCCCGCACTCCAAAGTAGAATGGACTGACAGGTTTGAACAATTAATGGACAATACAATGAACGTAGGAAAGGAAATAATTTTATTAGGAGATGTAAATAAAAACTTGTTATGCGATACCACTAATAGAGAATGGTCAAATTACATTCACGCGTTGGGCCTTAGCCAGTTAATTAGTGAGGCTACTCGTGTAACAGATATCTCACGCACGTTAATTGATCACATCTACGTAACCCATGAAGAACATATTTCGCAAATTAGTGTTAAAGAATTAAATATCAGTGACCACCGTGCAATTTTCTGTAATCGGAAGCTAAATTACATACCTAGAAAACACGCGCATCATGAAATCAAGTATAGATCATTTAAGCATTTTGATGAAATAGCATTTGTAAATGATTTAAACGCCGTTGAATGGGAAACTGTACATTATTTTAATCATATTGATGACATTCTTGACGCATGGACGACACTGTTTGTTAACGTGGTTAACACTCACGCTCCTTTGCGGATACACAGGATTAAAACTAAAATACAACCTGATTGGCTATCATCCGAAATTTTAGATTGCATAAAAGATAGAAATAAGTGTAAAATTAACGGTAATTATGAACAATACAAATTATTACGAAATAAAGTATCAGCTTTAATAGAAAAATCTAAAACGGATTCGTATAAATCTAAAATTGAAGAAGGCAAGGATGACCCTCGTACTATCTGGAAATTATTCAAAGAATTTGGTGCATCAAAACATGATGGTAAATCGGAACAGTTATTAGGTATAAACAGTCTAACTGGTCATCTATGCACAGAAAATACACATATGGCGAATATTTTTAACGAATATTTTTCCACTATAGCATCTAATCTTAAAGGTCCCATTCCAGAATCAAATTTTGATCATATTAAAAATTTCGTAAACGAACATACACCGCAAAATTATAATTTTAACATTCCTTTGATTAATGAAATATTCGTAAAAAGGTATTTAACATCATTAGATATATCAAAATCTACTGGACTAGATTTAATAGGGCCACGATTGTTAAAATTATCTGCCACCGCTATCTCGAAAAAGTATTACATATGTAGTAAATGTGAGTTTCACTAGTTCGATCTTCCCCAGTGCATGGAAACAAGCAAAAGTACATCCTCTGTACAAAAGCGGTGCAAAAGACGAAGTGAATAATTATCGTCCGATATCAATTTTGCCGACGCTTTCAAAATTAATTGAAAAATGGGTTCAGAAACATTTTATGGAATATTTAACAACGTTTAAACTATTGCATCAAACCAGAGTGGATTTCGTACAGGTCACTCGACAGAATCAGCGTTAATTGTTCTTCTTGAAAACTTTCTACAAGCAATAAATCGGGGTAAATTAGTAGGGTGTATTTTAGTCGACTTTCGTAAAGCCTTCGATCTTGTTGATCACAAAATTCTCCTGGATAAACTTAGACTATACAAGTGCAGTAACGTAAGCCTGGGTTGGTTCAAATCATACCTGGAACAAAGGCAACAACTTGTTTCTGTAAATGGAGAAACATCTGAATCTCTACCTATCAACTGTGGAGTACCCCAGGGGTCAATTCTTGGACCGACACTTTTCTTTTGTTTATAAATGATTTGCCACTTATTCTCCGTCAACACGTAACAGGAACCGATCTGTATGCAGATGATACAACAATTTATGACATGCAATCAACTGTAGGGGACTTAAAACACCGTTTACAACAAGCACTTGACAGTTTAGAATTATGGTGTGAGGCTAACGGCATGATGCTTAATAAATGGAAAAACCAAAATCATGTTAATAACAAGTTCACAAAAACGAACATGTTTGCGAGACAAAATGATTGAACTCAAATATGACAATGTAAGCCTCGATATCACTACCGGTAATAAAATTTTGGGTATACATGTAGATGAAAATCTCCAGTGGAATGACCAATTTAACGGTATCTCAAAAAAGATTTCATCATATCTCTGGCTATTATATCAAATCAGACCTTATTTATCTACTGAGCATCGAATATTATTCTATAAGGCCTATATTCAGCCACATTTCACATATTGCAATATAGTATGGGGAAAATCGTCAAATCGAAATATGTACATAATAACCAAACTTCAACGGCGAGCATGTAAAATCATTCTGGGAAACGAATATATTGATTTGCAAAACTCATTAGAATTACTCAACATTTTGACCTTTGACGAAAGCGTATTTCTCCAAAAAGCGAAAACTATGTACAAAATAACTAATAAAATGGCCCCCCAATATTTATGTGAATTATTTGAAATGCGCACTAATCACTTCACAAAATACGAGTATGGTATTAAGGTCTGAAACAGATATGAATTACGAAGTTCCCAAACCTAAAAGTAATCTCTTTAAAAACAGCTTTTCATACTCAGGCGCGCTAATCTGGAATAGTATTCCAATTGACATAAGACGTTTCACGTCGTTAAATACATTTTCCCGTAATTGTCTTAACTGGATGAAGGGTCGATAGCGGCTGAAGTAGCGGTATTATCAATTAATATAAACTTGTTAATTGTGCCCCCCGCCAGCGTCACTAATCACGAAATTACGATGTATGGTATACAGTTTACAATGACCGCGTGTTTGATTTGCCATGATACAATTGGTCTTGTGGAGCTTAGCGACCGTGTAACCCTATATCAGGCGCACGAGAACGAATTTTAGCGTCTTATAGCAAAAACTGAAACTATCACTGAGAAATAAACGTGTTAAACCCAGTTCAAGCTGCGTCGATGCGCAGTATGATATGGGACTGTCGGGACACATGTACCACTTTTCGTTATGGCTCATTATTATTATTTTTTCATGTTAAATTCACGTATGCATACAACATGTAATCATTTCAATATGTATTGTATATTTATGTATGTACATGTATATGCACTTCTTAAGAGGGCCTCGGGGAAGATTGGTTCCGACCAACCGAGTCACCCTCTATAAATAAAGAATATCTATCTATCTATCATCTGCCGAGCTAATGCGAATAACGATTTCTCTGAAAAAGAAGAAAGCTTAATGAAACGGGCCCCAGTAGCCTATTTCATCAACATTGCAAAGTATACTTTTCTAGCAAAGTATACTTTGAGGGAGAAATTTTCAATTTAAGAATAAATTTATTAATTTGTATTATACTGAATTTATTACATTATCACAGCCATTTTGGCTGTGATAATGTAATAAATTCAGTATAATAATTCTGCATACTTTTAATCATCAAATATATGCAGTTGTTAGATCTACATGAAATAGTGCATTTCTGGAAAAATAAATGATTACTCCCTCAAAGTATACTTTGCTAGAAAAGTATACTTTGCAATGTTGGTGAAATCGGCTACAGATGTTCATGACAGCACGGTGGGTATAGTAGTTGCTACAACTGTTTCACGAAACCTGCCCAAATTTTACGGCCATATAAACAATGCAAAAACAATATTTTTTTCGATAATATTAAATTATAGCAAAATTTAAGAATGAGTCTACTTTTTATTTCGTGAAATTTGGTCCAGTATTGATTTTATTACGAAAAATTAGTTCTGTATGGGAATTTAACATGGGGAAAAAAGAGGTGGAGAACCTGGAGGAGGAGTCGAAAAACGAAAAAAATTTGGAAATTGATTCTGAAATCTAGCTAGATAGCTTGGAAATGATCTAACTAAGAAAACAAAAGTTACATTTTGAAAATCGGTCCACTATTTATGAAATTAGAAAACATTCCCCATGTTAAATCCCCATACACTGTAGACATCTTCACTCTGTGATTTAACATGGGGTAATTGTATTTTCGTAATAAAATCAATATTGGACCAAATTTCACGAAATAAAAAGAAGACTCATACTTAAATTTTCCTTTAATTTAATATTATCGAAACAAATATTGTTTTTGCATTGTTTATATGGCTGTACAATTTGGGCAGGTTTAGCTGCTATTTCAATGGTGTGCACTGAATCAGGTAATAAAAATCCTCCACTTGAAACCATACTTTATTTAATATCTTAGCAACTACTGAAGCGATTCTGACTCGATAAAGTGCAGATACCCCGGATAATTGAATAGCAACACAGATTTAGCGGTTTAGAAGTTATTCCGAGAAAACCTACAGTTTGGTGGAAATAAGGAAATAGGGGGTGGGGTAGGGTTTAAAATTCGAGTTTTACTGACGGATTGGCGAATGTGCATTATTATTGCATGTCCAACACTACTCTATCAGGACCTGTAAGTGTTCGTGTGTCTCTTTTGGTGGCTATAAACGGCATTTTATACCGATTTATGGGCATATTTTGGATCCGAGTGAACCCTATCTTTTCTTATTTCCAGCAAAATGTTTTCTCAATAACTCAATGGTTAAATCTACGAGGGCGCGGAGTAGTTTCAGTAGGTGCTGGGATATTAAATAAAGTATGGTCTAAAGTGAAGGACTTTTATTACCTGATTCAGTGCACCCCATCCAAATAGCAGGTGCCCGTGACGTACATGTACCATGTGACGTACATGTACATGTACCATACCCACCGTGGACGTGTCTGATGTGCAAAATGTAAATGCTTGGATTTAACGACGGCACTGGCTCGATGACCTTGCATGTCGTGTCCCAAGAAGGGGAGAAAGGAAGGAGGTGGATACAGAGGATTCCGGCCCCAGGGTCCTACATGTAGCTCTTATTAGAATAATTGCTTTAACGTGCCCAGACTCTCCTTCAAATATGATACACGGGACCGCTTTTAGCCCTTAGAATGCGGAAGCCGAAAATAGTCGTCTGCTGTTAATTCATATTTTGTCTTTTCTCTCAGTAAAAACATGGGTTGGCAGCATTTTAGAATCATTTCCATTGGAAATGATTCTAAAGTGCTGCCAAACCAAGTTTTTAATGAGAAAAATGCAAAATAAAAAAATATTCAGCAGACTACAGAAATTAATTAAGCATTGTAAGGGTCAACGTCCACATCCGAAATGACTAGTAGAGCAGGAAATACAATGTATCTCAGAAATACTGACTCACTGGAACTGAACCCGGACTCGAACCCGGGTCGCCAGTGTGGCAGTCCGACGGTGTTGCCCCTCGGCCACGGTCTGCTCTATCGTATAAATATCTTTTATATAGTAATATATTTTATATAGTAATATATTTTATAGGTGACAGAGGTTTACAAAGTTTACATATGTATACATTGTAGTAATCAATAAAGGATATAACAATGCTCGACCTTATACTGTTGATTTCCGATAAAGTGGCAAGGGCAAAGGTCACAGGAGATTCCATGTTGAACCATAATGGGCAAAGTAAGTGTAAAAATGCAAAACCGACATTAAAGGTACATGCCCACTCAGTAGGCACAAACTGTTCTTTATAGGAATTAAATAAGTGCACAATTGTATCACTATTCCACCAGTTCTACCAATTACGAGTGCCCGCTATACAGATATAATCATTTAGTAATATTTATTTTACTACTCATAGTGACGCGCGGTGGTATGAGACTATTTTCATATGCAAATGAGGCTTGATACCTTTTAATTATTTATACTAATTAAATCCGTCACCGTAAAAAATAATATTTTCGATTGATTATAAAGTATGATCATAGCACACCAAAACATAAATACAGAGAATAAATAGTAATGTCAGTTAAGATTTTAAGGAAACACGGTTATCGCCCCTGATATCAGTGTGTAAATTTACGTCTGATATAAAATGTAGAATAATGCCAATCAATACGTAGGGTAATGGTGAATGAATATTGACTTTGCCAGACAATGTCTCAGAAGGTGTTTCTATATATAGAACATTTTGTGCATACTGAGTGGGCATGTACCTTTAACATGACGATGTAGCATGCATGTCATCACATAGGTGGAAGACTCGGAACTAGGAACCCATTTCCTTACACTATACAGCATAGCCCGGCCTTTTAAGGTGGGCAACAGCTTGGGAAAATGCCATAGACAGGCTTAGTTTCGGGCTCGCTCAAACACCACACGTTTCAAACTTTCTGCTGACGTACGCCTCTGGCAAATAATAAATGCCTTAGGTCCCTAAATATATTCACTTTAAACATCTGTGTTTAGTATATTGTTAGTTACACACGTTGTAGCTACCAACGTTACAGAGAAATATCTCCTTCCGAAAGAATCCCACACGCTCATCGTCACCTGATTGGCTGTTCTATTTGCAACGCTCCAGTTTAGGTTTTTCCGTGACGTCATTATTGATCATTCTGCGAATATAACAAAGGAACTCGGAAAGCATTTAGTTCACGGAAGGCTATGGCGAAATGTTGGAACGCAAATCAAAATAAACGCACATTTTAGATCATTCAAGGTTAGGGAATGACACTTAATAGTCACAAATTGTAACATCGGATTTAATGATGTTTACTTCAGTGATTCACGTCAATATGCTGAGACTGTAATGTGATTTCAGCCAGATTGTACACGTAAGTTATGCTTCCACAGCCCACAAACATGTGGCATTCTTTCGTACACACAATTATCGCCTTGGCTGTGAATGATATATCTTTAGCCCTAAGACATTTATGTATTGCCAGAGACATAAGTCAGCAGAAAAATCGAAATGTGTGGTGTTTGAGCGAGTCCGAAACTATGACAGTTTCTCCAAGCTCTTTCCTACCTTGAAAACGCTATATTGTACGGAAATTGGTGGATGGGGTAACGGTTTACAAATGAGCCATTTATCAGGTCCTATGTCCGAGTCTTCCACCTGTGTGTCATCAATGTTGACCAGACATATATTCAAGCAACGTTCAGGAATATTCTGAATCAAGTTGACACTTTTGCTGAAAAAGAAAATAGTGAGCACAGGCACTCGAATCGTATATGTATCACATCATCATACGTCAAGTGCTCATTGGTAATGCATGCATGAGCAAGTCAATATTAATCGATATCAATGTACCCGTTTTATTATCTAATTTTAGAACATACATTTATTATATTTTATTAACATTATTTAATGTAACTTACAGAAACATATTTGTTTGTATTGGTTAAAAAACTGATACAGACGTATATTTCATATTGTCATTTGAATCGTCTTAGTTACATCCATATGTCTGTCTGGACCAAATGTATATTAAGTGCAACCAATATTTTCCCCGCTCTGGGGTGGCGGACATACAATGTGTGGGGTGTATTTACAGTCAAACATTTCCAGGGGCCTGGAATTAGGAGGCAAAAAAAGCCCCGAGGATGTGTACATTTGACATCCCCCCCCCCCCCCCCCCCACCCCCCCCCCCCCCCCCCCCCCCCCCCCCCCCCCCCCCCCCCGCCGCCCGTACTGTCGTTTCTATGAAATACCTACTGGCGACAATTTTAGAATGTGTATACATCCCGATTTTGTTTCACGTTGTTTGATAGTCAAATATGTATTCAGTAAATGAATTGTGAACATCGTATGCCCTTATCTGACTGCGTGATGTGCATCCTGATCTATGACGCTGTAAACCGAGTGCAAAACTCATTAGAATTACTCAACATTTTGACCTTTGACGAAAGCGTATTTCTCCAAAAAGCGAAGGCTATGTACAAAATAACTAATAAAATGGCCCACCAATATGTATGTGAATTATTTGAAATGCGCACTAATCACTTACAAAATACGAGCATGGTATTAAGGTCTGAAACAGAACAACATGATTTGACAGCACTTCAGAATCATTTCCATTGGAAATGATTCTGAAGAGCTGTCATACCATGATATGAATTACGAAGTTCCCAAACCTAAAAGTAATCCATTTAAAAACAGCTTTTCATACTCAGGCGCGCTGATCTGGAATAGTATTCCAATTGACATAAGACGTTCCACGTCGTTAAATACATTTTCCCGTAATTGTCTTAATTGGATGAAGGGTCGATAGCGGCTGAAGTAGCGGTATAATCAATTAATATAAAATTGTTAATTGTGCCCCCCGCCAGCGTCACGAAATTACGATGTATGGTATATAGTTTACAATGACCGCGTGTTTGATTTGCCATGATAAAATTGATCTTGTGGAGCTTAGCAACCGAGAGGTTCAACTGTACAACTCGTGTACCTCAAAGCCCCGTTCTTCCAACAGGTCCATGCTGTGGTCCTGACAGCTGGTGATTGGTTGCTTACAGTGGAAAACTCGCTATACCGGACACCATGGCGGTACCTATGGTGTTCGGTATAGCGAGGTTCCACTGTCCTTGCATTGTGTTGTAACCGGCTTTCATGTACACAATATAGAACATTATCATGGTATCTGTCTATACTAGCAGTAACTGCTAACACCTACTTCAACCCCTTCAACACCAAACACTAGCTTGAATAGTTATAATGAACAGTATGATAGATATTAATGAAACAACTCGATCATCCCATCAGAATCCTCACTGTTCGAAATTATTTTATTCGATTAAAATATTACATTAAATGTCTTAATGAAAGTATATGTTGTGACCTCCCATTTGAACCGTTTGATAAGGATCTGCATTGCTCGCTATTCGACCAACGAAACACCCGTCAGGTTTTCCAACAAGCACTATAGATCGTTACCAGGATACATGAGTGTGCTATTTGATCAGGCGCTACACTGGTCACAAATCCCACAAACCTCATTTCTCCCGTCACAACAGTAGGTGAGACGGTATGGTGGTCGGCAGATTGCACTGACAGTTTTCCTGTGGGTACTCCGGTTTACTCACATGTTAATGATTAGCCTTACTCCTCCATCAGTGCCAATTAAAGTGTTGCATATTAAGTACATACATAAGTAAGTGTTCCTATTTCTCCAGTCACAGCCACATATAAGAACTGAGAACCGATTGTGACCATTAACCCATTTAAATCGGAATACACCTTCACGGGTGTGAACTATTTTCTTTTTCTTTTAACCATTTCTTAATGAAAGTACATGTTATGACCACCCATTTGAACCGTCTGATCAGGATCTGCATTGTTCGGCATTCGACAAATGAAACACCCGTCATGCTTCTAACAAGCACTATAGATCGTTATATTGATACATGAGTGTGCAATTTAATCAGGTGCTACACTGGTCACAAATCCCATAAACCTCATAAACCTCGGCAGTTTGCACTGACAGTTTCCCTGCGGGTACTCCGGTTTCCTCACATGTTAATGATTATCCTTACTCATCCATCTGTGCCTATTAAAGTGTTGCATATTAAGTACATACATAAGTAAGTGTTCCTGTGCTGGTAATGGTTATACAATAAATAAATCATCAATAGAAATGTTATTATATTATTTTATATGTACATGTATGTGGCTGTGGCTGGAGAAATGCATCTTATGGGATGTGTGACCAGTGTAGCTGCCCATCAAATAATACACCCCTGTATTCTGACAACGGTCTAAGTTTGTCGTTGTGTTTCATTGATGGAATGGCGAACAGTGCAGATCCTGATCAGACTGTGCGGATGCACAGTCTGATCGGATCTGGATCCAAAACCCATAATCCCCCTTTCTCCAGTCACATATATCTGTGACACAATCTGATAATTAGACACGGGGAAAATATGTGATCTACACAAGTCGCAAAACCCATAATCCCCATAATCCCCATTTCTCCAGTCACAGCCACATACGAGGCCGAGTATAATAAATATTGGCTTACATATCAGCTTGATCATTTCCGCATTCTGATCAGCAGCTGTAATGTTCGCCAATCTGTCGGAGTATCATTTATGATGCTTATACATGACGCCAACACTTTACTTATTTATCACTTCAAGAATTAATGCAGCTGATCAGGAGCTACAATGGTCTAAAGGAAAGTCAATACATCTTGTTTTATCGTGGCGGTCTTTATATTTTCAAAAATTCTGCAAAAACCAGGAACCCACTTTTCCGACGTTTCGGCACAATTAGTTTTAGAATTAGTTTCCACTGAACGCTAATTGCCATCCATTTTATATTTCGCTTAGCGTTCAGTAGAAACTAATTCCTTGATAAAGGCATTGTGCTGAAACGTCGGAAAAGTGGGTTCTTGGCTTTTGCAGAATTGCTGAACATATTAATTGCATTATTGCGGAAAGCTCTTTATGTTACAGTCGAACCTCACCGAACGGCCACCTCTCTACAACAACACCCTCTCTGTAGCAGCCGCTATTTTATATCCCAAATGGATGATTTCCTCTATATCAAACCCTTAGACTGCTGAACACGAAAATTGTCGACTGCTGTTGCTTGTGCCTTCTTTATCAATAAAACCATGTTTTGACAGCACTTTAGAATCATTTCCACTGGCAATGATTTTAAATGCTGTCAAAGCATGTATTTGATGAGAATTATCGAAGAAAGTAAATAAACAGTAGACGACAAAAATTTAATTCAGCGTTAACCTCCCTACAACAGCCACCTCTCTACAACAGCCAGTGTTGTGTCTTCCATGAGTGGCTGTTGTAGAGAGGTTGCACTGTACTACGTATGGTGACCTGTTCAACCCTACAAGCATAAAGCAACCGTCTTCAAACATTGTACAACCTGATCTCATCAGGATCTGCATAGCTTTTGCGTGCGCACGCGATAGGGTTTTGCGTGCGCACGCGATAGGGTTTTGCGTGCGCACGCGAAAGTAAAAACTATTTCCATCATGGCATGTCCCCTCTGTGCCACCGTACATACTTTATATCTGTCGAAAATATTATTTTAGCCTGATACTACCGCGAGTCACTATTAGTAAAATAAATATTACTAAATGATTATATCTGTATAGCGGGCACTTGTAATTTTTAGAACTGGTGAAATAATGACACATACTATACACTTATTTTATTCCTATAAAGAACATGTTGCGCCTACTGAGTGGGCATGTACCTTCAATTTATCCCGGCAACACAGTGCGTATGTGCCTTGAAACACGGTGCCGTGAAACATTTTTGATATCCTGTCAATACGACCTAATCACTGCGTATGAATATGTGCGGTGGCTGGGGTTATTTTTTTGCATTTTAAAGCCGTTTGTAGGTGTTAAATAGAATAAATAGATAGAATAGTAGGTTAGTGCCGTGAATGGGAACACTATCTGGCGCGGCACGGAAACGGGAAGTGCTCGGCAGAGCCTCGCACATCCCGTTTCCTAAACCGTGCCAGATATGTTTTCCCATTTACGGCACTAACCTACTATTCTCTATATTTCCTGATCGTTACTCGGATCATTACCAAACTTCATCAACATGTTCCTCACATTGATGGCTATCCAGCCAGTGTCATTCGGATGGCCATGTCCTTCGTGGGAGCGACACTCGCCGTGGATAGCCATGTTTACGTTGACGGTATCGACTCGTCGCAAAAACGAGCTATGATATTAAATGAAACTAAATATTCAAGGGCAAAACACCTTCGCGTGTTTTATGAAAATCCGACATTCTGTTAGAACATCCGTTCGCAAACAACGTGATCACACCCGCTGAACTACTGCTGGATCGTCTGGAAATGTTAAGAGATGGCTTTACATTTATTGAGCATAGGCTGCATATGCAGCCTATGCTAGGCTGCATATGCAGCCTATGCTCAATAAATGTCAATCTAGTAATTGTTTACAAGAAAACATTGTTAATGTGAAATTTACAGACTATCATAATGTTAGCTTGTTGAGTTCATTTATATCATATTACATGAGCGAAGTCAATATACTTTAACTTCCTGTTGGGACAAAACAAATATCATGTTTCTATCATGTCTATATGCACATACACAGGCGACGATGGGCTTACATGTGTAGATATATATGGGCAGTACATTTTTGGGATTTAACACTTTGAACCCGAAAGCCCGCTATATCGGTTTATGCAAACAGTGCAGATCCTAATGAGACGGCTCATATTTTTGAGAACAACAAATACCCCTTTTTTATAAATGGAATAGTCTGAAAATCATTTTGCGATGATTGGATTGGTTGAAAAATTAACATATCGCAGCCCATTCAGTTACTTAAGGGTGAAAGGGTTAACAGTGCCGAAATGAAACATTGGAAAAGAGTTTGTACAGTGTATTCATAATTGCATAATACATAATACGCGTGTGTCTGTGTAATGGTGAATGGTAAATGTAATTGAAGATCATTCTTTGTTGTTTGTGAATAATGAATCCATTGAGCAAGGCGCATCTGAGTACAGCTGGGATATTACGTATATCGTTACTATCAGTATTACTACAAACGCTAGCTGTGGGGAACAGGGCGAACAGCGCCGGGGACGGGTTCACCAATCAGTTCATTATTCACATCAAGGGGGCGAGTATAGACGTGGACGAATTGACGACAGAGGCAGCCCGGTACCTTCTACAGTACGTAGAGCAGGTAGGTACCACGCACATATGAGACACGCCATATGATTTTGTAAACTTTGTCAACTTCTGACGCCATTTACGGAACATATAGTACATTTGGTAAACGTATTTCATGAAAGTACGTAGATGTCCGAAGGTACATAATCACATGGCGTGTTTCATCTGTGGTTGTGACTGGCGAAATGAGCCTTATGGGTATTGAAACCAGTGTAGATCCAGATCAGCCTGCGCATCCGCATAGTCTTATCTGGATGTGCACTGTTCACCATTTCACCAATGAAACGCCAACACACAGACGCTCCAAGGAGAATGTTAAAGGTGCACGCCCACTCAGTCGGCACAAACTGTTCTCTATATCAGAGACATCGTCTGAGACATTTTCTGGTAAAATAAACATTCATTCACCATTACCCCACGTATTGATTGGCATTATTATACATTTTGACGAAAATTTCCACACAGATGTCAGGGGCGATAATACGCTTTTGACTTTAATTGTGAAAAAAATTGTAAATTGTATAAACGTATTTAATGAAATAACGCAGATGTCCAAGGTACAAACTCACATGGCGTATCTCACATATGCGGCTATGACTGGATAAATGGGGCTTATGGGTATTGTGAACAGTGCAGATCCAGATAAGACTGTGTGGATGCATCCACAAAAGTTGACAAGATTTTCAGAGTACATGCGGTCAATTCCGAGAATATATGAATATTTTTCATGAAAAACCGCACTTGCTGTTGGTTTCAAAATCATATGGCGCATTCTCTTTTGTATTTGACAATCCACCCATGCGGCCCACATAACCACACGTCGCGGTCATATTTCTTTACCATATGGGTTAACCCTTAGACCTCTACACACAACAATTGTCGTCTGATGTTGCTTTTATATCTTGCCTTATTTCTGAATAAAAACATGGTTTGACAGCACTTCAGAATCAATTCCAATGGAAATGGTCTAAAGTACTGTCAAAGCATGTTGTACATTATTCTAAAATGCTGTTACGGTAAAAGCATGTTTTAGAAGATAAAATGGAAACTAGAAAATAAACAGCAAACGACAAAAAAATAAGATAGCGGTGTAAGGGTTAACGTTTAGTTTTAAAGTTTAAAATTATCATACTGTTATTCTGTGACGAAATGTCTAGGTTAAATTACTTTGAAATAAAGTTAACACTCGTTACCTCAAACTATCTTAAGTACACACTGCGGTATACTTGCAAACACACTTACTTGTGCACCTGTAAATAGTCTGCACAAGAAAAAAATGTTGCACAATTATCTCTTGTTCGCACAAATATACCTGGTTAAAGATGGACAGACGGAAGGACGGCTTTTGTATCCCATTTTCGCCACTAATAGTCATATGAAGGCAATACTCCGGAGAATTACAAGCAGTGGGCAGAGAGGAGTCGGGAGCTATTGTGATGTGTAACCCGGCTACATATGCCATGATGCTGCTGTTATCTCTGGTGTGTGGCAGGACTGCCAGCAACCTGGATATGTATACAATTGTGTGTCCTAATATTGTCTGGGGAGCATGGTTGTTTGTATAACTGACCTGAGCTGAATTTAATGAGATTATTGTATGTGATTTACGTCTTCCCAAGTGCGAACGACCAAGGCCATTAATATTACCGTTGTATAAGGTTATGTTTTAAAACAGTCCGCCGTAACATTGCATTATCATCCGATCCGATGCTATCGATCGTGTTTCAACATTCGTAACCGTTTCCGACCAATTTCCATGAATTCTTTGAAATATCTGTAATATCATACATTTAATATTATGACGTCATACCATGCAAGTAGTGACGTAATTAGTAAGAATATAATAATGAGTAAAATGCTACAATATATACTTTGTAATAAACTTTAGTTTGAATGATTATCTTGCTTAGAACACTAGTTATCTCTATTTAATGTGGGGACATATTTTAACCACCCTGCATTTATTGAGTATTTTCAGCCTCGGCCTTTACACCCATCAAGCTATTTGATTTCAAGTACACTATCAGGTATTTTGAAATAAGAATAATTTACAAATATTGACCAGATTAGCGCAGGCGGTGGTGTACGTGTAGGCCTACCAGTAAGGAAAATTGTAAAATGTCTATATTTTGTTGTGAAATGGTCATATTTATTATACAACATTTAGAAAGAAGTTTCCATTATAGACGCTAGTGTAATTACATTAACTAAAGTAAATTAGTAACCATCGATTGAAAAACGTGTTTATAATATTGTAAAATAACAAGAGTTGCTTTCTGTGAAATCTGAGACCCATGCAGTGCCTAACTATTATTGCGTACTACGTATTTTTTGTTAGTATAGGTTTGTTGTTTGTTCGACATATGTTTTGTAACTTTTTGATTTCTATTCTCGTTTTAATGAAATGTTTACTGCCATCACGTTACTGTTATCGATTTTATATTTACAACGTACTTTTGTGACCAGAGTGTATACCCTGATCAGGCTGCGTATCTTATAATTAAGTCTATCTAAGCCGAACATACTGGTAATTCTAAAGGTTGAGGTCCCTTCTGATAAAATGGTATGTCGTCCTATGGAAATAATAATAATATTTCCGAATGTTGGTGTGTCAACTATTGTGTGTACTTGCCGCGCGATGCGCTGGTAAACAAATCACTGCATATGTATCCGGTTTATGGAGGTTCCCTTGTACAGCAGGTATTGGCGCATTACACGAATTTGGGGCACGTAGTGTATTATTGCAGATGCAAGTGGTAAGTGGCACGGTGCTAATTTCACAATCGGATACTTGATACACCGATAATCTATTCCGGAAGAGGCATTAGCTACGGCAAGTGATAGGGTTTAATACTGTAATATATTCAGCTTGATATTAGAAAACAAGTCCCCAGTGACATGCACATTATATACGTGTATTCATGACCGTATCCATAGTAATGAGGCAGCGGCGCAATTCAAATGTTAAAATGTTTTGTGCAATAGTGTAGTATAAATTATAGTATATAACCAGCAACTTCCGCTGAACGGCGTCTGCTGCTAGTGATCAGTCATATTAAACGTTTATATTATTTTAGATGCCATGGTGTTGAAATAAACTGAACAGCGATTTGAAAGCGCCGCTAGATAATGTTATAGTTTATAGATGAAATAATACAGAAATAAGCATTAATTAAATCTGCATAGCATGCAATATTAATGTGATAACATAATAAACAAACTGCAGAAGAAAAGTAAACTGTCAGTTTGAAATGTATATGTATAAAATGTCCCAGCTGGTAATAACGGTTAAATAACGGGTAAATCAGTGAGTGCCTATAATTAAATCATACTCTTGTAGTGGTCATAAGACTATCTAAAAATGAATGAACATTATTGGCATAATACATGTATGTATTTGTTGTCGGACCTCTAAATATGACACGATTGTAAATCTAATTTAGGAATGTAGTATGTGACAATATGGATGTTCATTTGTATACAAACGTGAAAGAAATCTATACTTTTTCTTTTAGCAATGAATGTGTTGTTTACTCATATGATATCATATCAAGATTCATGTACATCATACATGCATGTATTAGTTGGTCTTATGTATTATGGCACCTGTTAAGCATATATATCAAGAGTCCGAATGAAAACAAATGTGATTTGGCCATGCGGAATGGTGTTTCGTTACTAAGTAATGCATGTGTGCAATATGAAGATATTAGCTGTAGGCAAACAGAACTTATAGGTGATTTGAGAAACTCTTACAAAACTTTCAAAACATAAACAGACAGACATTACAATTAAACTATTTTCCTATTCTGTTGTATCCCTGTCTATGCACATCTGCGACCCAGTGCCTTTAATAACGTTAATAAAGGGCTAACGTGATTCTCTCTGGAGATCTGAAAGATTGCAGTTTTATAACTGTTTAATTATCCCAATCAAATCATGATGTATATAATCTGATTACAAAGTGGCTTTTAGATCATATGATCTGACCATTGGTCAGTTGAGCAGCTATAACTATCTGACATCTAGTAACAACCCATGTGGTTTCACAGTTGTACATGTATGTATTGCGAGCAAATGGTGTAAAACAAATAAGCACTCCAAGAAATGAGGTGTGACTTGAGAACAAGAACACAGATTTATATAATAGATAACTCTAAACTGAAGCCACCATAATTAAGAATACAAATTTGTTTGGGTGTCCGGTTTGGAGTGGTTCTACTGTATATTCAATTGCAGTTTATTTAGGATACATTTTCATGAAAAATATTGATATATCCTGTTTATTTCAAAATAGAAGTATAATGTATGGTGGTACCATTCATTTGAACCATCTCAGTGAAATAAATTTCAAATGAGTGGTGCTAACACACCATGATTATATATAATGGATATCGATGTGTGTTACCTGAATGTGGGGTCCTTCAAGTCAGTAGGTCTCAGATATGCGCAAAACGTGATGAAGCGGATTACTGTCTGTTCCACATGTTTCGTCCGACGAACATTTGAATAGTAAATGCAATACATCTAAAAAATATATAACAAAAAGGTCACCCTTCCATTTTCTTATTTCATTAAATTCGAATATATATATATATATATATATATATATGGGCCGCGCTCTGTGAAAACCAGCCTTAATGACAACGTCATGAAAGGCTGAAAATGACGTCGCAAAGTTACGCATAAATTTACCAACGTCACTTCGGATTTTGACACTTGGAATTGTTGCGTCATTGCAATAAGTTGTCCTATTTATAGCCGTACGCTTTACGGCTCACAAATATTTTAATGTTGGATATGCGTGGCATAATTGTACAGTTGTTTTCATAGTGGTTCAGATAGTTGTCTTTTTTTGTCTTCGGTTTCCTTCAAGGAAATACGTAGTAATTTTGTCGATTATTTTTATACAAATGGGCATATTGCATTTATGATTTCTATAATATATTATTTGGACGACTTGTGAAATGACATTTGAAACTAAATAACCATACGACCGGTATTTTTAGATAACACATAACAATATCAGTATTATGTAATCTTAATGCTAATATTTCTTTTAAACTTTATTTGTATATTTATATAACAATTACAAACGCGAGAACAATTGTAGTCGGCGTAAATGGAGGCGTCTGAATGTTTCTTAATTTGGGTTGAAACCTGAATACTCACAGAAAACAAACTTATCCTGTCTGGCGACCACCATCAGCTGTACATGTACTTACAACTTTAAGATCGACCCCGGGGCGCATGTGTGCGCTCTTTACTAATTATGCTATACTGTCCCGTTCAGATTAGAGCGGGGTCGGGTATTTTCGGCCGTCTAAGACACAGGCGATTCTAGCGTGTCTTGGATGGTCAATTATTGTTTGTATATACATAAAACACATTTTTAAACAATGTACAAAACAATTCAAAAGTGCCCGGGTGTAAATATAATAATACTTAGAAAGGTACAAAACTCCCATTCGCCACCATTGTAACGAAAACTCACACAATGTAGACAATTGGAACTCGCCTATAAAACGCATTTCAGCGTGTCGTAACTGCTGTTTGGGGTGAATTTTCGACATAAAGTTTACAGTTGCCAATACATTAACATAAATCTCAAAGATTGTGGGTGTAAACTGAACTAAAAACGCGTCTTACTAACCTAAATCCGCTTTTTAAAATCATACACCTTCGTTTCCTGATTAAATATGAAGGTTAGCCGCCATCTTTGAACATATCGAATCACATGACACGCACTGATTTGGTTGGCTCATGGAAATGACGTCAGTCTCCAGTAACCAACCAAACTACTGCGTGCACGTGATTGAAACATTTTCAAAGATGGCGGCTAATAGTCATTGAGAATGCGGAAGTGAACGTGTATAATTTTAAAAAGCGAATTTAGGTTAGTGGGGACGCGTTTTTAGTACAGTTTACACTCGAAATCTTTGAGATTTATGTTAATGTATTAGCAACTGTAAAATCTATGCCGAAAACCCACCTCAAGCAGCGGTTTCGACACGCTGTAATGCGTTGTATAGGCGAGTTCCAATTGTCTACATTGTGTGGCTTTTCGTTACAATGGTGGCGAATGGGAGTTTTGTACCTTTCTAAGTATTATTATATTTACACCCGGGCACTTTTGAATTGTTTTATACATTGTTTAGAAGGGTGTTTTATGTATATACAAACAATAATTGACCATCCAAGACACGCTAGAATCGCCTGTGGTCTAAGACGGAACCGTACACGCTGTACAAACCCAGTTCCGATTTTGGGATTTATTTATAGATTACACTGCATTACGCATTTTGATGAGTAACACTAACCTTCATTTGAACGTGACAACCGATTTTCGAAATATATAGACAACCTCGGGTAAACTTTATTCATGTATTCATGACTTAATTGTGTGTCTACGTATATCTTCATATTGCATGATCATATTTATGAAAAGGTCTTGGTCTACAGATGTCGTTCTATGGAAAACGATTTAATATGATACATGTAGTGATAATTACGCGGCTCCTCGCATATCGCATGCATCATGTTGACACTGGGCCAAACATGTTTTATTATTTAGTATTTAGTGTGTTGGTATTGTGTCACAGGCATATTTAGTGCGAACATAATTGTAGCCACCGGGGGCCCGTTTCACTAAACTTCGTACGACTAAATGTTCGTAAGTACAAATCTAGGATCGTCTGGAAATTTCAATTGATTGATTTACATTTATTGAGCATAGGCTGCTCAATAAATGTAAATTCAATAATTGTTTACAGGAAAATGTTGTCAATGTGGAATTTACAGATTATCTTAAGTTTGTACTTACGAACATTTTAGTCTTACGAAGTTTAGTGAAACGGGCCCCAGGGACGTAGCCTACTGATTTGTATCTGTATCTGCAACCACTTGCATGTACCTTCTAATGTCACGTAATTTTTAGCGACTTTCAAAAATATCACATTACATCAGCCGTACGATTGCCGTTTGATGACTGTTACATATTATTTTAATTGACCACTTGTAAATATGGTTATATGAATGTATGGCATATATTTTACTAGTAGTTTTGCAATCAGTGCAGACCCTGATCAGGCTGCGCAAATGCACAGGTCTCCAACATTTACAAATTTAAGAAGTCCTACTTTAGATCGTTGTTAATTTACTTACTACTAAACACTGGATGTCTGTGTGCTTTATTTTTTTTTTATCAAAGGGACGTTCTAGTCGGAGGCGTGTAAATAATATAAAGCAAATACCAGGAGCGGATCCAGGAGGTTTTCATTTCTTAGGTTGGGGGGGGGGACTTCTTAATTGAAATAGTTTACTATATTTTCGAACTAACACCGTTTGTTCGTCGACCAAGCTGAGCTCGGGAGACTGCTAGGTGGGTCCAGCGGTATGCCCTCCTGAATATTGTTGATATCTATACCCCATTTTGCTGCGTTATAACGCATTTTACAGCAAACATATCTTTACTCGCAAAATGTTAGGGGGGCGCGCGCCGGGTTTTCCCCTACGTGAATCCGCCCTGGAATACACAACTTCTATATTTGCAGATTCCACGCGTCTAAATTCAAACGAGACGCTTCAAACAAATGTCGCAATTTTGTGGTCGGTACAAATTTAGTGTGTAAATAACTAACTTGATTATATAGTGTGCAGACATGAATTCAAAATACATATACGTACGCCACGATGCTTTTTAGCATGGCTTGGTTGGTCACTCATTTCTTTGTTTACAAAGGCGTTGCATGTACTTTTTCTGAAACGCAACACAATTAAATTGCAAATTTCAATTTCAAATTAATTGTTCCCGACGAGAGGATATAGTGTATACATATACTTGCACCAGTACTATTATGCTTACTGCCGGTATTTTTATCAGAACATTTTATAACAATTATACAATCATGTATGTCATATCGACACATTTTCCGGACATTGACAGGTTTATGTAGTTGTATATATATTTGTTTTCAAATGGTAAACACATTATCAAATATTCAAACCGACACACATTTAAAAATACACAGTAATGGATAATTTTGCCCTGAATGTTCTGTTGGCCACTTTTGATTTTAACAACTATACATTCCACTTATACTAAATAAATACGCATGCTGTCGCGCGGGCATCAGTCACGCAAATAAAAACATATGAAGGAATCTACAAAGTACGGCTGATAAATGCGTACATTTATAAAATTTGAAGAAACTTATATAAAAAATCAGTAACGGCAGTAAATTCATAGACAGGATCGAGACGGGTAGCCCACACAATAACCTTTTTAAGCGGAAACACCTAACAATATCTGCCCTCATCGGTGTGGGGGGGGGGCAGTGGCGCGGCGGTGGGCAGCCGAGGGAGTGGGGGTCAGCGCAGGATTTCCCCATAGACCTGCTAGTACGAGGTACAAGTACACAAGACCGTCCGTCAGTCATATTGGCTACACAGGAAAACGTTCCTCCCGCTTTCGGAAATGTAAATTTAATTCCGAGAGTCGGGTATGGACAGTCGATTTTTAATTTGTTTAAAACTCCGCGGGGGTGTCCGACTAGCCTCTATACACCATCGGGCGCTGAACTCATTGATATGTGCAGCCATAGGCCTATCCAAATTCTAACCAAATTTAGGCCATTCATTTCTACAGAAAATAGTGCATTTGTTTCAATCACAGATTGTTTCAATTTCAAACACCAGGAACGTCGTTTAGTTGTTTGTGTTTGGTCCTTGGTGAGTGACGTAATGTCTACATCAATAAATGACGTCACATTAACTGTTAAGTAAATAACGTCAATTAGATTCTGAACTAAATTCTCAAATAATTACAATGTATCTTTCTGACGGTACATCACATGTCGGCAAATTATAGATTTAACATTGATAGTGGTGCGTTTGGTTTGTTCACTACATGTACTTATCATAGTTTTATTCTGTTCAATGTTTGATAGTATTCATACTAACACTTATAGATACATTTAGTGCAACTTATCAGCAAATACAGTTTACAGCAAGCACAGTCAATGAGTCTATGAACACGCATTTCTACTGTAGGCTGTTGTGTTGCATTGTACAAACGTCAGCGTTTCAATAACGTCATTTTCTCGATGACGTTACTTTTTATACCCCCCGCAACGAGTTGTGGGGGGGGTATACTGGAGTCAGGTTGTCCGTCCGTCCGTCCGTCCGCGTAAACTTAACATCAGAGAAATATTGTTATAACTTCTATTTCCTTCATCTAAAATGCTTAATATTTCACACATGCATTCCTGTAAGGCTCTACTACCATGCTGTGCCAAATCCATGACCGTCCAACCCCCGCTGATCCCAATGTCAAGGTCAAATACTCTTTACAAAACTTAACATCACAGAAATAAATTATAACTTCTATTTCCTTCATTGAAAATTCTTATTATTTCACTTGTGCATTCCTCTAAGGTTGTACTATCATGCTGTGACAAATCTACGACTGTCCAACCCCCGCTGATCCCAAGGTAAAGGTCACATACTTAGTCTCTTTACAAAATTTAACATCAGAGAAATATGTTATAACTTCTATTTCTTTCATTGAAAATACTTAATATTTCATATGCTGTGACAAATCCCCGCTGATCTCGAGGTCAACGTCACATACATACCGTATAACCTCGAATTAACGCCCCCCTCCTAATAATAATATTTGTGTTTGAAATTGGCGGTCCTTGGTTTTTTAATTTTTTTTTTTTTTTTTTTTTTTTTCTTTTTTTTTGTCTTTTTTTTATCTGGCTAATAAACGCCCCCCCCCCCCCACCCCAAACCCAATAAAAAAAAAACAAAAAAACTTTTTTTACCAATGACCGCCAATTTCAAACACAAATAATCTTTAAATCCTTATTTGTGTTTGAAATTGGTGGTCCTTGGTAATTTTTTTTTTTTACTGGCTAATAAACGCCCCTCCCTCCCCCCATCCCCCCCCCCCCCCCAAATAAATAAAAAAAAATAATATTTTTTTTTACCATGACTGCCAATTTCAAACACAAATAATCCTTAAATCCTTATTTGTGTTTGAAATTGGCGGTCCTTGGTAATTTTTTATTTTTTTTTTTCTGGCTAATAAACGCCCCCCCCCCCCCGCGCTAATCCCAGAGTCAAGGTCACAAGCCCACACACTTAGAAATTTGTACATATTTTATGGGTACCTGGGCCCACGCGGGGGGTATTCCGTAAGCCTCGCTTACTGACCAATCTAGTTTTTCCTGGCGTGATTGACATGGTGCTACAAGAAGTGAGATAAAACAAAAACTATGAAACATATTTGCATTTTCTTTTCAGCATATTGTTTGTGAAAGGAGTCCGCATCCAAAAATGTAAAAAAGTGCAAATGGAAAATGTTGTCATTAAGGCCGGTTTTCACAGAGCGCAGCCCATATATATATGGGCAGCGCCATACGAAAACCGGGCTTAATGACAACGTCATGAAAAGCGGTAAACGACGTCGGAAAAACGACGTTTGCAGCGTCGCTGTAAAAGTTCACATTTTGCCCTCCCATTTACGTTTACTGGTGTCAGTTAACATTAAGTGTGAACAGAAAACGGAAAATTATAACTTACTGAAACTTTCACTAATATGAGACGCGATGCCTTGCACCTTAGTAAACATATTATGACGTCATGACTTGACGGCACGTACTTGTGACGATACTAAACGTGAATATATATTTGACGTTATGGCCATGGTGTCGTGACAAAATATTATAGCAAGGATACTTGCACGAGTTCCTCGCAGCATCAATGACTTAGAAATGCTTCAGGCAAGCTGTGCATAGTCGCCAAACTGTCGTTCTTTGACATTGTCACTCTTTTTAATCGGTTATCTTTATGCATTCAAAATGGTGAACGCATAATTTAACTGGCTACATATCAGCGAAGTCCTCGCTTACACTGCACCTTGAATCCTAAATAATCTTAAATATGAACAACCTAGTGTATGCCAACGATATTACCATCTATTATCTTGGTAAATTGAGATACTTTTGAACAATTCAATCCAGTACTTAGCGAATGATATGCCATTTAATGCCACTCATTTTATCATAAACGGAGGTAAACACTCAACTATATTGTAAGGGACCTGCAGTCTGGTTTTTGTTAGGATGATTATCCAGGTATCGGGTTTGGTAGCTCCGCACCAACAAGGATGTACACTGTCAACTATATAATGGCTGAGAATACAATACGAGAGCGAATGTCAATTCAACAAGTTTAATAAAGTCTTAACTAACATGTAACAACAATTAAAGTATTATTTACAGACTGAATATCGGATTATGCGGTGTAGTGAGGGATGTTAGGGCATTACATGGGAGGTTTGGTTCACATTCTTCCAAAAGCACCAATTTTGGCACAGACGTCGCCCATACCATACTGTTTCGATTTTTGATGGGCGCCAAGACGGGCGCCACTTGGGGCCGCCATATTTGCGATATCCAATATGGCCGCCACTCGGATTAGAAATCAATCGTAGGTAAAAACCAAAAGGGCTAGAACCATGAGTAATACCTCTAAATATGGGTATTCGGGCTCGTAGATTCTGATGCTGGTCTTATTTCGACGATTTGCGGTCAAATTCGTCACTGAAGGTTATCTTCAAGGTCATATTATGGTCGAAGTTTGAGTTTTAAGGATTTCACATAACAAATTCCTTAACATTTAAATGACCATTTCCAATTATTAATATTAGCTTTATTTCGCACTGGTTTGAGATCTTCACATACATCATTTGTTAAACAGACGTAAACCACATTTCAATCAATCAATAATCACATGATTTCCTAACATCCCAAATAAAATAAAACCGCGCGTAATTCTGAGAGGCCGAAAATGCGTGAACAACGCTGTCGTTTTTATTCAGATACTGAGTAGTGCAGTTAGTTAATCAATATTAGCAACAGCATAAAATTCGCTTACAAAATTGATGTATGCATATCGCGAATCGTGACAATTATGAATTGGGGTCTTTGTTGTCTTTGTCAATCGGAAAAAACTCAAGAAGCCTTGCAAACTCCCAAGGAGGAGGGACTTGTATCACTTGAGAGAGATTTCAACGACTTCAATGCTATTAATCCTAATACTCTTCCTTCTGGCATTAGCGTCAGCACTAGTCAGTTGAATGATGGTTTAGGTATTGCAGCAACACTTAAATCACACAATGCTCGTATCACACAATGCAGTATCATATTGCAGGAGGTATTAGTAGTTCTCGTGTTAAACGGGCGAGGGAGGTTATTGACAAAGATACCGGCCCTCACAATATATCTAGTCCCAAAAAAATCAGATCATCTGGAGAAGTTCACCCTCCGGCCAATAGCAAGTACTGTGTAATTTGTGAGGGTGAGGACCAGATCAACCTTCATAAAGTATTCACCGATGCCGTAGATGCCAACTTGAAGAGTTGGGCGAAGACCACGAAAAACTTTCATTTAATTGGCAGACTGGTTGCAGTAGCGTCTGATGCGCATGCTGCTGATGTATGTTACCACCATCAGTGTTATGTACGTTTGCGCGACTTCGCTCGCGCTGTCGAGCGACGGGACTCGGCTGGACCCTCAACTCCGTCCTTTGACCCCCTCATATGTGCTCAAATTATTGCTCTAATCGAACATTCGGACACCACTATATTTAAGCTTTCGGAGCTTCGCAAGATGTATCAAAAGCTTATGAGTGATCATGGTCGCCCATGCAGAGATCAAAAAGAGCCACACTCATCTCGATTCAAAGACCATCTGCTCGATGCCCTACCGGAATTGGTAGAGTTTTCAAAGGGCAATGAAGGCAGGAAGGATATTTACATATCTCACACATTGAAGGTGGCCGATGAGCTGGCAAAGACATATGTGTCTCAAATTGGTCAAGAGGACGCGCTTACGTTCATGCGGGCTGCCGTGATGATGCACAAATTTTGCCTACAGAGCCAAGACCCTTTCGGCGGCTCATTCTCCCCCAACTGCCTGACGGAACCAGTGAACGAGGAGATGCGGAGTTTCTTTAACGTAGTGCTCCGGGGCCCATCAACCCTTCATGGGCGTGAACAGAGCGGTGGCGATGCCAATTTGAATGCGAGGGAGAAGATCGCATGCAATATCTCGCAACTGCTCATCTACAATACCAGTAAGGGTACGCACCATGCAGTAAAGACGGATGCAGTGCGACACAACAAGGAAAGAGAAACCCCATTTCCGCTGTATCACGGCCTCAAGCTACACGGTCACGGACGGAGTAAAACACAGATTGAAATTGACAATGAACAGGGTATATCGATATCGTACAGTCGTGTCATGGAAGTAAAGCGATATCTTGCGCGGGCGGTGTGTGCTCGCCATACTCAGGATGGCGTTGTAATACCCACCAATAGTCGTCTCAAGGTCTTCACCACACACGATGTGGATAATATAGATAGCAAGGCTCAGGGCAACTTCTCACTTGATGAGTTCCATGGATATGTATTGAGCGTCACGAACCATCTTTCGCACGAGAACCACGGAATAAAGCGGCCACCAATCACAATTGACCCCTCCGATACGTCCATTGCGAAGCTTCCAGACTCTTACGTGATCCAGACCCCAGTCGAACTCTCTAAAACTGATGTATTTGCACCCAGACTTGGCGACAGCGAAGCCAGACCACTCCATGATATGCGAGGTGCCATTGTCAAGGACGTGGCGTGGATGGAGCACGTCACCAGGTTGCTCGAGGAAGGTGAGCTTTCAGAGGGGGACGTAATCACCTGGTCGGGGTACAACTCGTTGCTTGCGAGCGACGAGTCGGTGAAGCCTCCTGCTGAGATCGGCATCTATCCCCTCTTCCCAGACAAGGCCGCGTCCGCTTCTTCAATGAAGCACGCGATGGAGCTGACGATGCAGGCCACCGAGCTCCTCAACCATGGCCAGATCAGCATTCTCGGTGCAGATCAGCCACTGTATTCGATCATCAAACTCATTCAATGGCAATACCCAGCTACATTTGGAGAAGACAAGCTGGTTATTATGATGTGTGGGCTGCACATTGAAGATAAGATGCATCTCATGATAGGCAAACTGCTGCGCGACTCGGGGTGGGCCACCGGGCTTTCTCAGGCGGAAGTCCTGACATCCGGTCGCGCACAGTCTGCGCTCAATGAGCATCACATCAAGCGCACACGATATGCCCATCAAGTATCTCTCATGTCTCTGTACCTGCTCAAGCAGAAAGCATACTCAGAGTATTGCAAGAATATAATGGGCCCGGCTGAATCATTCGATATGTGGAATCGACGTTCCCAAAACTGTACCCCAGTTCAAGTTCTGGTCAACCATAATTGAGTTGGAGCTGCTAATGGCTCGGTTTGTGCGGTCACTGAGGGAAGGAGACTTCGCACTGTATGTGCAATCATGTGACGAACTCTGCGGCTGGTTTCATGCACTGGACCACACGAACTACGCCCGTTGGCTGCCGGTACACGTACGTGACATGGTCGGTCTTACAGATAAACATCCTGAGTTCATGAAGGGAAACTTTGTTGTGCAAAAATCTGCTAAAAATTTCAGCCTCATTGCCAAGGACCAAGCCCATGAACAATCCAATAAAAGCCTCCAAGCGCACGGTGGAGCGGTTGGACTCTGAGAACCCAGAGGCTCTTACACTATTCATGTTGGCCGGACCTGTATGCGCGCGGGTGGTTGATGAATTCGAGGCCGTACACGAACCACCATCGTCATTCACCGCTCATCACGAGGAAGGACACAGCTTGCAAGTCAAGTTTAGAAAGGATGTACTTTCGTTTGTCGAGGTGGTAAATCAGCGTGGTAATCCTTTCCTTGTTACAAACCAGGAGCTTGTAGCACTCGATACACAGACTGTCATGGAAGAGGCCGTTGCTACATCGCTGTCTCAAATTCGTGAAGCTGGCCAAACCATTGACACAGCATATGTCATGGAAAGGCTGGTACACGTTTCTGTACCAGTATCTGATACAATCAAGCGGAACAACATACTAACCTTTGCCAATCGATCTGACCCAAAGAAAAAAGGCACGAAGGACGTACAGAGGCAGAACATGACCTTAGTCACGCAACTTTTCCTGTCACTCCAATCGCGTCCTGATGCCGACATGACGGAGTTCTTTCGGTTTGAAAATCAGAGAGAGCCACCGAGCCTCGCTGATCGAGGGTCGCTGCGCTTTGGAACAAAGTCAGACATTCTGCAATGCCTCAATGCACCCACTGGCCGCGCAGCTGCTGCCAAACACGCCACGCTCGTGGTTTTAGATATGGCGGCCGTAATCCACATGGTGCGCCCGACTACGGCAAAGACAGTCCGCGAGTACGTGGCGCTACACATAGTACCATTTCTGGAGGCACAAATGAAGAGTGGTACCCAACGCATCGATGCTATTTGGGATAATTACCCCGTGGAAAATAATCTCAAAGCTCTTACACAGCAACGGCGCGGTAATGGCCCATGAACAAGAGTTGGCGATGGAAGAACTCAGATACCAAAGCGTGAATGGAACAGTGGCTTCCTAAAGAACGAGGAGAACAAAAAGGAGCTGTTCTCATTCATCAGTACTCAGATCTCCAAGACTGACATGGGCGGAAAGCTGCTCCTAAGTACTCACTTCGAGACCGTGCTCGCCAACAGACCTATTGACCTTGCATCACTTCAGCCGTGCAACCTTTCCGAGGAGGACACTAGGTTCCTCCTGCATTTAGCACATGCCGCAGAGCAGGGACATACAACAGCATATGTTCGTACAGTGGACAGTGATGTCGTGGTTTTGGCAGTCAGATTTTTCGAGACACTTTGCCTGTCAGAGCTCTGGGTGGGTTTCGGTAGCGGAAGAAATTATCGTGACATTCCAGTCCATTCCATATGCTCCAATCTCGGTCCGTCAAAGTCCTTGGCACTGCCCCTCTTCCACAGTCTGACCGGATGTGACACTGCATCACAGTTTCTTGGATGTGGCAAGAAGACCGCTTGGACAGCCTGGTCAAGCATACCTGAACTGACCGACACATTAGTGGCTCTAACGCATGACCCTAACATGTTTAGTATCGAGTCATTGCACATGCAGCGTATCGAACGCTTCGTCGTACTCATGTACAGCAAAGGGTGTGGTGCAGCCGGTGTAAACGAGACCAGGCATCGCCTCTTCACCACAGGAAGTAGATCACTGGAAAATATTCCGCCTACCCAAGCCGCGCTGTTCCAGCATGTGAAGCGAGCACTTCTACAAGCGAGTTTCTACTGGAGCCATTTCGGTCCAACAGGAAATCCCTGACTTCAGTGAGTGGGGTTGGCACAAAGATGGCACCAGTACTTGGCAGCCCCTATGGACTACTCTCAGCGATGCTTCGGTAGCATGTGCCATTCTCTTACACTGCGACTGCATCAAGTCATGCACAGGACGGTGCAAGTGCAACCGTGCTGGTGTCCGATGCACGGTCCTCTGCAAATGCGAAGGGGAGTGCGTAAATAACGAGAATGTTGATGAGGTGATGCAGTAGTAAGGACGCCCGAACGTATAGGTAGCGAATTAAGAATTATTGGTAACCATGACCTCAAATAGTCAAAAGTATATCAGAATATGATTATCCGATGCCACAAACCCCTAAAAAGCGATATTATTTGTGATCCCAGCTCTTTTGACATTTTTTATACAATTGACCTCTGGCTGACCTCAGGTTCGGGCGACCTCTGCCGTGACCCTGGTTTGTCATATTGCATCCAATCGTCAAATTAGGTCAGAGTCATGTTTCTCAACCCCGGAAACAGATACAATGATATACTGTTCGTACATATTGATTAACACTTAATAAATATGACGAATTTGACTCAAAATTACCTTTATCGTGACCTTAAAATATGACAATGACCTCAAATTCTCTAAATAACATTATAATTGGATTCCCTGAACCCCAAAACCCATAAAAAGTAGTATTATTTATGAATATAGCACTTTTTGTTGTTTTTCTAAGACTGATTTCTTACCCGACTGGCGGCCATATTGGATCTCGCCAAAATGGCGGCCCCGGGGTTTGTTCGTCTTGGCGCCCGTCGGAAATCGAAATAGTATGGTATAGACGACATCTTGGCTAAATTTGGTGTTTTTGGAAGAATCTGAACCAAATATCCCTAACAGCCCTAACTAGTATGCAAATTCGCAAGTGGCTACTTGTCTCCCGCCAGTCAGTACTTTCAGTACTTTGATTTATTACTGACCCGATCACGTCGTACATAATATGCACGTGCGGTTGTAATCATTGCTGATTGTGACGTTTGGAGGGCGAGACATCAAAGGTTACAAGGTCGTGCCGATCTGACCTTCGATACACGCCAACGCGATGTCAACAGAGACACACATTTACGATCAATTTATACTCAACACATATGTATCCATTTCGTGACACTATTACGCATGGAATAAAATAGAACTTTATTTAGTAAGATTTGGCTTTGGAATTATCTTTCGCACATAATTATTCCATAACTTTATGACATCGAAATTTTAAAAGTAGGAGGTGCAGAATCCCCGAAAAAAGGTAAGGCAAAAACCGGCGATGCGATACAGTAACCAATAAGATATATCGAAATATGTTCCCTCCCCCACACAATAAACATGTATTGGTAGCACATACTAATATTCTCCTAAGACGACGATTATCATTGTTTTTTGTCAAGAATTATTGGTGTTTGTCCACATTTGTTCTACTTCTTAATAAAAGCATGTTTCAGGAGCACATGAGAATCGTCTCCTAAGACTATTTGTACGTGTCCTGTTAGGGACATTTTACAATCTCGTGATCTCGCGATATCGAGCATACATGTAGGTTGATCGCGAGATTGCGAAGTATGATCGCGAGATTGCGAGACGAAAACGCGCGATTCTATCATATTCAATATTGCATTTTCGCAACCTCGCCCACAGGTGGAAGATAGCGCGTTTTTGCTTCGCGATCTACATCAACACGCATGAGCAAAACTAACCCGACTTTTCTGTCTGTAACCTGCGGTTTATAATTCGGGTTACAGCAAACTATATTTCCAAAAGCGGAAGGCGAGATGGCGAAAACCCGAGACGATTCTCATATCTGAGACGATTTGCATGTTTTCGCAAGACGGAAACATTGCGAAACGACAGCTCTAGACGAATCATAATGCTGATTGCTTTATTTTGGATTGCGGATGGCAGACGTACCTTTATCCAAACTGTAGATCCCGATGAGCCGGCCGATGAGCCGGCTCAACGGGATCTACGCCATTCATTTGCAATTTGCATTTGAGATACATGCCACATGACCCTGGTGAATTCATGTGGTACGTGTCTCAAATGTAATCCTATTGTATTGCGCGTAACGAAGTCGGAAAAACACCGAGTTGAATTATCACTAAAAATGAAATGGTGCGTGTGAAGACGTGGTAAACGTAGGTTCATAAACAGGGTCTCTATGATTATGTGAAACGAAATGCACGACTGTGTATTCAATTTCCGAATAGTTAAAGCATAATCTGCGAGTTAAATATCAGATAGCGTCAATCTCGTGTTATGAACGCTTCAAGTAACAAACACGCACGGATACAGATACTATCGATTTATAACGAGGTGGAACATAATGCATGTTATTGACCAGTGATCTAGCGTAGAAATATGTAGAATGCACATGATTTACACGACTTATTTATTGAAAATATCTGTTTATTGTAAGATCCATTTTGCCAGTAGAGCCACATAAGATACTACTACTACAACTTGTATATGTACATGTATCACTACTGAACATGGAACGCGAGACTATACTGGTGTAGGGAGTCTGTAAAATACGAGAGTTGTCCTATCCCGCCTCCAGCCTTCGTAACCCTGGGGAACGATCAAAATGTCAAACTAGCTTTATCACCGTGACCTTAGCATGGTGTCTACCACGATCCGACAAAATGGGGTTATTCATGTGTAGACCGAGACCAGACAGTGCCACCGGCCAGTCTATCTATACACATCACCAACTTGAATGTTCGCAATTCGATCAGTCAATTAGCCAGCCCGGTTTTATCAAATCGGGTCACATACGGGGTATACGGATAAGAACATGGACAATACTGCAGTTGGAACAGTTTGCAGATTTTGATTCTCTTGCTAGCGTGTTAGATAAATCAGACGGCTGTGTAGATCCTGATCACACTGCGCGGAAACTGGTTTGAAAGCTGC
Source organism: Conchocele bisecta (assembly GCA_029237695.1). Lineage (NCBI taxonomy): Eukaryota > Metazoa > Mollusca > Bivalvia > Lucinida > Thyasiridae > Conchocele > Conchocele bisecta. The sequence continues at coordinate 12,107,501 of CM055271.1, forward strand.
CCATGCGACTATACACATGACGTATATGCGTAGTCTGACCAGAACCTAATATGTTTATTATCAGTGAAACACCAACCATGCCTCGATATTATATGTCTATTACGCGAATACGAGTACGCAAAATACGAATACACGTATCTTATAGCATTGTCATGATCATGATGATTGGCTAATGCTGCTTACACCGGCGTCATTGTATAACGCCAACAGACTACACACTTATAGTTATATACGACACACTTATAGTTATATATCTATATTATAATGCAGTGTAGACATGTAGACTGGTGGCAAAACGACGGGGCGTATCTTATCACAATATGACCATAATCAGACTTGAAATCACCATATTCACAACCCACGATCAAAGAGCAGGCAAGCAATGACTAACCGTCTTATCGGGACAAGCCCTACAGAGTTGTCTTGCAGCAAGCGTAGATAAAACATGGCGCCAAAAATAATAACTGAAGCACGTTATCCCGGGAATTACCTGTAAACTTTGAAGGCTTTGCGCAATGCTAATCTACGATGCGCAACGAAGAAACCTGTTTACACGTGTTTGCAAGGTGTTGATATATACTAGAAAACTACAATCACTCGGGAAAACTTTCATAGCTTCACAAACCACCTGTAAATATAGCCTTTATTATACAAAAAAGTGCGTGAAATATGCATAAACTCGGCAATTTCCGTGCCACTCGTGCCAGTTAATGTCAATACATAGTTACATTACTTACTAATGGAATACACACACTGGTCTATAGCACGAATCAATGCGAATGATGAGTAGAATCTTACTTGAAAACCTGTTTTCAGCGTAAAATTCTATTCAGCCAACATAACTGACACACGTTATTCGCAAAGGGAGATAATTATGCATGACCTGCAAACATATCGCTATCACGTTATCCCGAACATAATTGAAATCAGTTACACCCCTGACTGGTTATTCTGTGACGAAACTACTAGGTTAAAATACAGTCTACACTCATTACCTCAAACTCTCTTAAGTAAAACTATTATTAACTCAAAGTATGTCCCAGAATGGTAATATACCTAATTTATAGTGGAACATCTCTAAACCGGACACCCTTGGGACCACCCAGAGTGTCCGGTTTATAGAGGTTTCACTGTAGGTCTTATGATTTCAGATAGTTCCAGCCGTCCATGTATATAGAGATACGTCACTGCCACAGAAATCTAGTCAGCGAAAGTATTTTCCGCAACTACTGTCTTTCTTCAAATATCAACTTGCAGTGAGTACCAAGATGAAATGCGACACGCCATGTGAGTTTGTGCGATTGTTCATCAAATACATTTACAGATATTTTCTGTCAATGACGTCGAAAGATGACGAAATTTCGTCAGCTTTCGATGTCATTTACGGAAAATATCTTACGTTTAATACATATATTTTATGAGATATTGCACATGTTCTTAGGTACAAAATGACATGGCGTGTCTCCAATGGCAATATCTATGTACATGATGTTACATGAGCGATCTATATACCCACACTTTGATGAAAATAAATGCGTATATTGCTTTCGTCACGGGTGTCCGACCATTCGGGCACTCGCTCATGGTCTTGGGGTTTGGAGGCGTGACTTAAACAATAGAAAACAAAACTTATATGACAGTTGGTAAGCAACTCACTATGGGGAGAAGATGTGTATTCGTGCACTGTTAGCTCAGTCGGTAGAGCGATGGTATGGTAAACCAGACTTGGTAGAGCGATGGTATGGTATACCAGACTCGTTAGAGTGATGGTATGGTAAACCAGACTCGGTAGAGCCATGGTATGGTAAACAACCAGACTCGTTAGAGTGATGGTATGGTAAACCAGACTCGGTAGAGCCATGGTATGGTAAACCAGACTCGGTAGAGCGATGGTATGGTAAACCAGACACATTTGTCTCGCCCTGTGACATTTGGCGCCCACCAAGGGACATGTTACCCATAGGTAAAGCCATAATTACTCGCATAGAAAGCGAGTAGACACCAGTGACAATACGCTCAGATGACTGCTTACATGTCACTGGGTTTGATACAGTATGCATGATAATACAGGAGTATATCTACATTGTGTACAGCACTGTGTATTTATCCTACTGTTAAACAGACATTACTGGATTCTTAAACAGTTTAACAATGGGTTAACAAACTCTTCAGAAATCAGGCTTTGTATATACATATAAGTGTGGTGAAAACAACCTATTGGATATTATTGTTTAATGTATTGCGAAGATATTGCACCAAGTTGTATTTATGTATATGTCATATTATGTGCAGTATGTGTCAAAAGCCAGAAGAGATACAACTGACTGATGGCTTTACACACTAAAATGCGGACATATAGCAACTCCATGCACCGTATATAGTAACAAGCTAATATTCACATATGTGTTATACCGCAAAAAACGACATAATTATGTGCCGAAGTCCCGAGACCACCAAATGCAGGTCATGAAGACGCGTTTGCTATGCCATATGTTACAAAATCCTTTGCATATTAAGGAAAATATCAAATAATATTTACTTTGGAGCGGGCGCGCTTTCAACTCTTTCAGACATTGTTGTCGTTGTGGTAACCACGTGATCATGCACCTTGTAAATTAGATCATTTTTGATAGGTATATATAAAACCGTATATATAGTCTACAAATAATTGGTGGATTTATATACGTCTCTCGGAATTATTACTAACACGTAACGTTACGTTGCTAGGCAGACAATACCCCTGGCGTCAGTTTTACTAAACTTTGTACGACTAAAATGTTCGTAAGTGCAAAATTATGATGTACATTTCATATTAACAATGTTTTTTTGTAAACATTTATTGGCTTTACAATTATTGAGCATATGCAGCCTCTGCTCAATAAATATGATCCATGAATTGAAATTTCCAGACGATCCTAAATTTGCACTTACGAACATTTAATTTTGAATCATACGAAGTTTAGTGAAACGGGCCCCCAGATCCACGTCGTTCACCTGTGACACTCGACCGTTTATCATTCATTTTCAGATCGAACAAATTCCATCACACATTCATCTGCATATTGAAGAAGAACATGTGATCAGCGCGTCGTCTTATGCATATCTACAAACGAACGCGCGGCTTGTAAGTACAAATTATTGTTTGCCGGAGTTTCTCGGCCAATGAAAGCACAGGATTTCGTCTCAATTTCATCACGTATTCCGACTATTTTACTAATATCTACTAAACGTATTCATTACACGAATAGACGATAATTAACGTGACGGAGAGACGAAATTAAATTATTAAACTTTCTTCGCTATGCTATTTTACGTCTCCTGGACGCCAATCTTCGTTCAGTCGCCACGAAGAAACGAAGAGCAGAAATGTCCTTAACGAGCCACCATAGATGTTGGCGCAATAAATGACGAATTACTGTGCTTTCATTGGTCGAGAAACTAGGACAAACAATAATTAAGCTTTTTCATATGGATGGAAATTTCGGGGTTTGAGATTTGCGACCAGTATAGCTCCTGATCAAATAGCACATTCATGTATCCTGGATATGTGTAACGATCTATATTGCTTGTTATAAGCATGACGGGTGTTTCATTGATAGATTGGCGAACAGTACAGATCCTGATCAGCCTGTGCGGATGCACAGGATGATCTGGATCTGTACTGGCCGCTATGCTCATATTAATGCACCATTTCTCCAGTCACATCCATATTTGAATTCCATGAAGGAGTTAGCCCCCTTATTCAACTGGCCCCTTCAATTCATAATTGAGCAGGCCATGCGATTTTGTACCTACGGACATCTGCGATATTTCATGAAATATATTTACAGAAAATGGGATATTTTCCGTAAACGACTTCAGACGTTGACACAAATATCAGAATACATGCGGAATATGATTCCGCCTGTACTCTGCATTTTTTGTCAACTTCTGACTTCATTTATGGAAAATGTGTAATATTTCGTAAATGTATTTCATGAAATAACGCAGTTGTCAGAAGGTACAAAATCGCATGAGTTGTCTCGTATGCAGATGAATCTGGACGAGGAGACAGTGTGGGCGATGGGCATTACGGGTCACGGAGTAGTCGTCGGCGTCGTCGACGTCGGAGTCAATACGAAGCTGGATGAACTGGCAGCGAACATCGTAAGTATTGTTTTTGTCTGAAATTTAAGGACATTCGCAGTGTAATAACAGTGCATTAAAATGATGTGATAAATATGGAAATGACACCGCTAGTGAAAACAAGATCCGTCGATGTATGACCCCGTAATAAAATATAACATGTGTATCAATTGTATTTGCCATTTATTAATATGTTGTCATAAATAATCGGCAGAGCTTTTAATATACATGTACAGTGAAACCTCACTAAACCGGACACCCTGGGAGGGCCCCAGGGTGTTCGGTTTAGAATTGTTCCACTGTAAACCAGGCATATGGTAATTCTGGAACATACCTATGTATTTTGCAATCATGAACATGCATCATTATCTGAGTCGCTTACCAGGTTCCACTGTGTATGAAAATGTTTGCGAAAACACAAGCTTAGAGAACTATAAGGTTCCACAATTTCCAGCTATGTGTGAACGTATGCCGTGGCACAATATAACAGTTTGAATGCCAAGGCCGTAGGCCGTGGGTTCAAACAGTTCCCGAGTGCTACGGCAAATATTTACCCACGACTGGACATGGTCGAACGTTATTGTTACATGTCCGTCTGAAGCATCGTGTAATGTCAAGGTGCATGATCACGTGTTTATAACAACAACAACAGTGGCTGAATTGTTGAAATCTTTCCCATTCCAAAGTAAGTATTATTTGATAGTTTCCTTAATATGAAACGGATTTTGATGAAATATGGCGCAGCAAACGCGTCTTCATGAGCTGAATTTGGTCGTCCAGGGAGTTCGGCACAGACTTCTGTCGTTTTTGTGAAGAATCGATACAGAGACTACCAAATGCAGCTTAACAAGACGCGTTTGATGCGCCATATTTCATCAAAAACCGTTACGTAATAAGGACACTATAAAGGAATACGTACTTTGAATCAGATGGATTCTGGAAGTTTCAGTACTTGTTGTTGTTGTTAGTACCACGTGATCATACACCTTGAATGTGGTTTCCAAACCCGATTTTCCGACGTGACGTAATCTGTGACGTCATTTTTACATCATATTTTCTTTAAAATCTTCCTAACAAACGGACGGATTTTGATGATATTTAGCACCAAATACGATAGCATATGTAGGGTGCTCTGAAAGTTATTTACAATTATTTATAACTTATATCTTTCACCAAAAAATCGAGTACCGCTCATTTCTTACATTCACGTGCTCTAGTTTGTATTTACATTTACGGTAACCGATTCTTCGTCAAAACGACAGAATTATGAGATTAAAGCCGCCTATACAATAAAGGGCAACGTGTACCGCATTTGCTGCGGTATATTTCATAACGAGAATTCCGCCACGGAAGCGGTGTCTTGTTCGTAACATTTGGCATTTGATCGTAACATGATCATGGACATGTGCTAAAGAAAGTATCACAAAAACTGTCAAATAAGTGCATGCTTAAAACACGAAAAAGGTCAAGGTTGAAGTAACTTTTTGATAGAAAAAAATGACTAAGTGTTTCCACAAACATGTGAAGGTCAAACAGGTCAAGGTCATGTTAATGGCGGCATGAGTGTGTTCCTAATGGTTACATGTATCAAGTGTACAAATATTGAAGGAATGCGTCAAGTAATATGAAAGTTATAGCATGATGACGAAGCTTGTACAAAGTTTTTGACGCAACAAAATGGCTAAGTGTTTCAGCAACAATTTTAAGGAGAAAAAGGTCAAGGTCATGTGAATGGCGGCATTAGTGTGTTCCAAATGTGTACATGTATCAAGTGTCCAAACATTGAAGGAATCAGTCAAGTAATATGAAAGTTATAGCAGGATGAGGAAGCTTTTGACGCAAACAAAATGGCTTTAGTGTTTCATAAAAAAAGGTAAAACAGGTCATGTTCATGTGCATGGGCGGCATGAATGTGTTCCTAATTATTACATGTATCAAGTGTCCAAATAGTAAAGCAATCCGTAAAGTAATATTAAAGTTATAGCATGATGACGAAGCTTATATACATTTTGTGACATTTCGGACGACGAAGGAAAAAGCGACGACTATAGTCGCGCCTTTTGCTAAAATCACGCCATTTAGATATAGTAGAGGATCTAAGCCCACACAAACAAGGGTAGTGTGCACTTTGTGATACAAGTGTGAAATTTGGCACAAATCAACTTTGATATATCCTATACCATAAAAGCCCAGGACACAAGCGATTTATCACCTTGAATCCAAGATGGCCGCCAAAATTAAAGATGGTCGCCAAAATTATTAATATCCATCTTTCTCATCTTCTAGACGTGACAGCGAGGCATACTTTGTGTCTGTAGTATGGTTTTCAGGGATAAGGACACATACTTAATATAGTAAATATATTTTTAATGGCTTCTAATATTCAAAATGGCCACCAAAATCATAGTATTCATATTGCTCAGTGAGAAAGAGGCAACTGTAGTGTCTATGCATGTATGTGTTATGATTTACTTTGGTTAAGTTAACTAACTATGTGCATTGGCAGATAATTGGCAGTTAGCTAGCTATCACAGTTCAAAATGGCCACCAAAATAATGACAGTTAAATATATATATATACCTATGGTTGTGGTAGAAGTAAATGTTTGAAATCAGTAAAATGGAAAACAAATTATTGTATTCAATCAAAAGATACATTCTATATGAACACCATTATGGTATTATCAAAATAGGGAACATACAGCTAGCAAAATGTGACGTATTCCCCTAATGGGACATGTAGCTTTGTTAGTTTAGATTACTTTATAATAGTTACTGGCGCTAGATGCTCACATTATATATATAACTATATAAAATCATTTAATACCATAATTTAGTTTATACTTGATTGGGGTCTGATACCACAGCCATAGGTATATCTATTTAATGCGAATTATTTATCTCGTACATATTGACATGCATGTATATATGCTGTCTATTTATGGTTTACAGCCAATGGAATGTGCATACAATTATGTGTGGTACCGTACATGTGAAATGTTGATAATATATCAGCAATGACATACACAACACAAATATGGGTCATTATTGTTCCAGGCCGTGTTACGGTGTATACAAACACAAGTCAGCATACATGTGCAGTCTTGTCATGGTCTTCACTTCTTACAATCGAGTAGGCGAAACCTTAAACAGGCGATACGAAATCAATTTAGTTGCATGCCTATCTTGGTCTAAATAGGACAATAATAAAACATATTGGCTTTTGTCAGGTCACTGCTCATAACATATTAGTCGCTAAGCATTATGGTACCATCAGGTTATATGTGTACTTATATAATATAACTGTATGTTGCATTACAGGGACAACTTCATGTCCATTATCATTATGGAGTAGTCACTCATGGCATTGATATTCTACATGTAACCATACTCTACCATCTTATTCGTGGCATCCGCCCTGACAAGTACACAGATCGGTACATGCCAATTCATTTCGTTTGCATTTGCAGAGGCCTCTGCATGACTTTTTCCATCCACATTTTATCAGCTCCTGGCACATCTTAGCTGATTCAGAAAGAGATGTCCATAATGGATGCCAACCATCACCAGTATCCTCCCATCCCCAATCTGCAGGGCTGGGAATGTCAGGGTCTTGGACAAGAGTTTGTCCCCAGACATGCAATGCTCTTGCAATGCTGCTTCTGTTGGCGGTATGTTGTCAATTGTTCTTGAACCTTGTGAGAACAATTGCTTCCTTGCACAGTTAACGTTACTCTGATCAGATGTTCTGCTGTACAAGGGCACCACGAATCGCTGAATGGTGTTGAAGCCATCAGCAGACATTTGCACAGGGGTATTTGCAAGACTGATCAAAGTATCTGTCAACTTTCCATACATCACAACATGATTTCTTCCCATACCCAGCAAAGAAGGAGACTGTATCACAGCCTGTGAGGCTGTTGAACATTGGCAATGCCTTTGCCTTCTGTGTACCAATATTTGAGAATATGGTATGGACACCAATGTACATGAATGCCTTCCCAGTACCGAAAGCTACCCACAGCTCTTCAAGATCTAGACGACACAGGATTGACACAGCTAGCTCACCAACGCCTGTGTCTGTTGTGCGGATATTGATTTTGGTGTGTCCCTGTTTCACAAAATCAGCAATGTGAACCATGATGCGAGAATCGGCCTTCTCATGGCTGTATGGTTCAATTGCAGATGTGTCTAGTTCGGGATCAGAGCACATCACACTTGTGTCAGCTGTCGTTACTAAGATCGTCTCGTGCTGCACCTCCTTGATTACATACTCAGCAAGGAAGGAAAACAATTCAGCTTTGTTACTGTCCACCTGAAGGAAGGACTGCCAGTTCGAGGGAATAGGTGCTGTAGCCAGAACATGTATATGCTCACCTGTACCCAGCTTGTTCCGTGTGGATTTCTGAAGACTGTTTGCAATGTAACTTTCCCAAACAATGTACGTGTTTGATACGTCTTAGGATATATGGGGCAATTACATCTGCTGCATAGTCTTTGAATGTGCTTGGAAAACTGGTTCCTCCTTTTCGGGGGGGGGGGGGGGGGGGTGGGGGGGGGGGGTAGCATTTGTACAATGACAGTACCATCAAGTACTTCTGCTTCAACTGTTGGTAACAGTGTATCATCTACAACAACTATGTCAGGGGTAATTGATTGTAGGACCATTACCAAGTCAGCCTTTGCAGTACGCATCTCGCCCATGTCTGTCAATGATGGGGGACATGCCTGGTTTTCATACTGAGACAAATCAGAAAGGTTGCTATTACGTGGAAAACAAGGCTGTATTGGCTTTGAGAGATGATATCTGGTTTTTGGTTCGGGTAAGTGTTTTCTTCGTAGGTGTTTTGAACTATGTAATCTTGTTCTTTGAAATGGTGTCAGTCACCGGTTTTTGACACAACAGTAATCTCTCAGTGACATACCCTTCATACTGTTTGTTGCCAATCTCCTCTACTGTTTGAACCTGTTGCACCCGCAGATTCATCCATCACTACCTTTATGTGAACGGCTATGAGCTCTGACCCATGATCAAGAAATGGGTTATCCATTTCTTTCAGAACTTTCACCATTTCATTCACATTGCCTTTAAAGTCGTCTTGGATGGATTTGGATTGTGCTTTGTATCTCCTGTTCGGTGCGTGTTATCAAATTAATTGATAACTCGCGCGATTTCTGGTCCAGCGATCATCCATCTCAGGAGAGCACTTGAAATTCCTGTCAATCAAACAGCACCACCATCACCCTTTATAAGCAGATTCAGCTGCTCATGGTTGTGGTCCATTGCAATGGAAGAGAACTGATGGATGCTTTTCTGCACTGTGAAGTGCCCTGCCATGAACTCATGGTACACAGTTGGATATCTATGCTCCAGCTGTACCATGTCTCTGATGTGCACTGGCAGCCATCGAGCATAGTGGGTGTGGTTAATAGCAAACATCCAATGAGCTATTTTAGCTAAGCTCTCAACATACAACTCAAACCTTCCTTCTCTCACGGACTTGACATATTGCAACACCAGCAACTCTAGATATAGAGTTACGCTCCAGTTGTTGTTGTTGTTGTTGTTGTTATTGCTGCTGTTCCTAGACTAACATCCCACACTACCTTTCTGTGACACCAACATCGATTGAACATTCTGATAACTTGAATCGAAATAATTATACATATATATTGATCTGTGTCATCAGATCATGATTTGAAGATGTGTTCATGTAATGCATACGGCGGCCATTTTTAACATTGGCGCTATTTTGAACCACATGATATTTTTCAAAGATGTCCTTTATTTTATACAGAATATAGTAACTTTTTTTCTTTAAATATTGCCATCAAACGTGTGTCTCTATGGCATCTATAAACAAAGATGTGTTCAGTTAATGCATACGGTGGCCATTTTTAATATTGGTGGCCATCTTGGACCGCATTGTATATTTAATTTATGTCCTGGGCTTTTTTATTGTATAAATAATAAATGTAACGTGGTAAAAATAACAAATAGCCATCAAATATGTGTCTCTATGTCATCTGTAAGCAGAGATGTGTTCACTTTTATGCGTACGGCGGCCATTTTTAATATTGGCGGCCATCTTGGACCACAGGGCATATTTCACTTGTGTCCTGGGCTTTTTTTTATTGCATACACAATAAATTAACTCTGTGCAAAAGTTCATGCTTGTATCACAAAGTGCACACCTCATGTGCTTAGCTCCTCTACTAATACATCATATAGTCAAGAACAAATGAGTTTATTGAATACAATGGACTTTCACAGTTTAATAACATAATTTATTACTACCCAGTACTGCAAGAGCAAAAGAGGGTGAATATCTGTAATTGTATATTTTGTATTTGTATCTGACTATTACATGTATATTATGTACGGTTTGTGGGGGATGGCCCCGACCCACCACAAACCTATTACGGGGAAAATAAATATTTTCAAACCTGAAAAAAAAAAAAAAATAATAATAATTTATTACATTCAGCTATGCATGTACAGACTGATCCGGATCCACTGGACGTAATGTACTGGGGCCCGGTTGTTCAAAACATCCGTTAGCTTAACGGACTGTTAAATCCTTAACTGAATGGTTAAAATCTCTGTTTTAACAGAGATTTTAACCATTCAGTTAAGGATTTAACAGTCCGTTAATGATTTAACAGTCCGTTAAGCTAACTAGTGTTTTGAACAACCGGGCCCAGGCTGATATGGATCTACGCTGGTGGCAAAAGCCATACTCCTCATTTCTCCAGTCACATCCTCATATATGTGTATATATATAATATTGTAGAAACACGAGCTCAGCTACAACTTTGTGGATAGAAATCACAATGTGGAGCCGACAACATACCCAAACTATCCGGAGTATGGTCTAGACATGGAGTAAGTGTCTCTATAATTATGTATTAAAGGTACATGCCCACTCAGTAGGCACAACATGTTCTTTATAGGAATTAAATAGCTGTATAATTGTGTCACTATTCCACAATTTCTAAACATTACGAGTTCCGCTATACAGATATAATCATTTTGTAATATATATTTTACTGATAGTGACTCGCGGTGGTATCAGGCTATTTTCATATGCAAATGAGGCATGATACATTTAATTATTTATACTAATTAAATGCGTCACCTGAAAAAAATAATATTTTCGACAGATTATAAAGTATGATCATTGCACATCAAATATAAATACAGAGAATAAATAGTAATGTCCGTTAATATTTTAATGAAACTCTGTTATCGCCCCTGATATCAGTGTGGAAATTGACGTCTGATATAAAATGTATAATAATGCTAATCAATATGTGGGGTAATGGTGAATGATTGTTAATTTTGTCAGAAAATGTCTCAGATGATGTCTCTGATATAAAGCACACTTTCTGCCTACTGTGTGGGCATGCACTGTCGTGCCGACTAACGTTCACGTGCATGATTCAGCCGTCTATCGTGTTTGCTAGACATTTCTGAAGCTAGTTTAACAAATAGTGTAGATCCAGACGGCTCGTCACGAGCCGGCTCATCAGGATCTGCACCTTTTGCAAGTACTTTTCATATTTCTGAGAACAAAACCACCCCCTTTTCATAATTTTATATTAGTTTGAAGATAATTGTGTGATGATTGGTTGCAAAATTAACATATCAACATTCATTCCAGTTACTTAGGGATGAACAGGGATAAATATCATATATTTGGTGCTACATGTATTTTGTTTTCTTGTAGTCATGGGAACCGATGTAGCGGTCTAATAGCTGGAGTCAAGGATAACAACCTGTGTAGTTCCGGTGTGGCTTATAACTGCTCAGTGGCTGGTATGTTTGTTTGTGTAGTACCGGTGTGGCTTATAACTGCTCAGTGGCTGGTATGTTTGTTTGTGCAGTTACTTAAGTAATACAACAATGGGTTGTTGCGTTTACTGGGGTGTAGAAAACACGTGGTGTGTTTAAAGTGCGTGGAGTCCGAAGGACTCCTCGCAAACTTTAAACAGATCAAATGTAGTGTGATCCACAGTACACGCAACAGCCCATGAAGTGTAAATAAGTAGTAAAACCATGTGTCGTTGTATTTACTGGGGTGTAGAATACAGTTGGTCTGCTTAAAGTGCGGGGAGTCCGAAGAACTCCTCGCAAACTTAAAACAGACCAAATGTATTTCAACCACAGTAAACGCAACAGTCCATAGTTTTATTACAACTAAACATACCAAAAATAATGTGCACCACAGTAAACGCAACAGTCCAGGATGTTATTACTTATATTTACACTGCAATTCTGAATGAAAATAACCAAACATGGCGTTGAAATTAAGAATACTCTCTTTTACGTAATTGTGTCGCAATTCCTGGAACAGCGACGTCGCCGGAAAATAGTGTGCAGCTATTGACAACCTCGTGGAAATTTATGAAGTCAAACGAACTCTAACCAATCAACAACATGACGCGACGTCACGTGGGTCTAATGTATTGTATTGGGACCTAAGCGCAATACGTGGAATGGGCGTTTGCATTATACATTTATAGAAGGTGTAAATATTGTGCTATAATGAATACCTGCTGTAACGAATTGCATGTTTCCGACGGAAATGTAAAATAACGTTCGAGCATTTGCAGCCGTGGGTAAACGTTTATTTGCCGTGGCACGAGGGAAATGTTTGAACCCGAAGGCCGTAGGCTGCGGGTTCAAACAGTTCCCGAGTGCCACGGCAAACGCTTACACACGGCTGCACATGCTCGAACGTTATTTTACATTTCCGTCGGAAACATGCAATTAGAGCATATCTCTGCAGTACTTTCGGTACTTTGATAGCCCGTTTCATTCAAACGACTGCAATTTACACAATACATATTACGGGGCCGCAGTACACGTTGCGTGATGCAGCCGCGCCAATTTCAAAAGCTTAGTGAGACCGTTGTGAACTGGTCTTGTGACGTAATGGCACGTTCTAGTAACGTCATGGAGTGGCATGTATTACATAGGTGTTGGCTTGACCCCGGAATGAGCATTGTCCACAGCCATGGTCAGACAGCACGGTGCTGTACGTTTGAACACGGCTGTGAGCGGTGTCGAACAACATCAGACATGTAGCCATGGGCGGATTCAGGGGTGGAGGGGGAGGGGGTGGGCCCGGCGCGCGCCCCCCTAAATAAAGATTTTTTACAAGTTACAAGGCACGTTTCTACGTTCGCGTTGTGAATTTATTGTTTATTTTTGCTCCAAAAAGCGCCAGAACGCAGGAATTTCGATGTAGATTTCAAAAATGTTACGGGAGGGGGAGGTGAAATTCCCCCCGGACCCCCCTACCGCTATCCCGAGCTGCTCCGCTCGGTCTACGAACGAGTTACAAAATAGTTACGCCCCACGCCCCCCCCCCCGTAACCGAAATCCTGGATCCACGCCTAGAAACAATTTGTGGTACACGCCAGCATGAATTGTATTGTACTGTATTGTAGTGTACTCTCTGCAACTTAATCATGTCAAGACGTTTCTGAACATTCGTATATTATTGCATTTATTCTAGGCTGACGTTCGCTAAGAAATTAATTTATGAAAAATTCAATATATGATATATGAACTATAACAATTACTTAAAAGTCAAAAGTCAGAGCTCCAGATAAGGTGCGTACTGGCGTATTTTACGCAATTATTTTAGCTGAATAAGCATTGATTATCAAAAGTGGGAGTACAAAATACGCACAGCAATGTGAAAATACCCATTGATTTTCAAATTGAGTAGTGAAAAAAATACTATCATAAAGTTGAAAATTCACGTAGTTGAGCTGCAAAAAGCGTTGCTCAAATAAGTGAATGTTTAAATTTGTTATAACTGTTTTATCATGTGTTCCCTATTTAGTAATGAAGAAAATCAATTTATCCCGTCAACACAGTGCGTATGTGCCGTGAAACACGGTGCCGTGAAACATTTGTGATATCCAGTCAATACTATATTTGCATTTTACAGCCATTTGCAGGTGTTGACGGGATAAATATAATAGTAGGTTAGTGCCGTGAATGGGAAAAAATATCTGGCGCGGCACGGAAACGGGATGTGCTCGGCAGAGCCTCGCCCATCCCGTTTCCTGAGCCTTGCCAGATATTTTTTCCCATTCACGGCACTAACCCACTATTCTCTATAACCCATTTGGTAAAGGTAAAATACGTAATGAGTTTGAAATCAGGGGTTATAGTACGCTTTATACACTATATATGGAGCTCTGAAAAGTGTCACCGATTTCTTGTTTTTTTCAGCGTTAAAGATATTTACAATATCTGATGACGCAATACAAACGGGCAACATCGGCGTTTTCAGCGTTGCGTCTGTAGCGAAAGCGAACATTCACAAGCTACATGAGATCCATATATACTCCAACAGTTGGAGCCCAAAGTATCCCTTCCATAGCGCCGATCTAGCATCACAAGTAGCCTTCAAGTATGGCGTAATGGAGGTGAGTGAGATTCGCTAAGGCCATACCGTATCATTTCTATGTTAAGCGTCCACCCAGTTGACCAAAATCTACCTACGTATCCGGCAACAACTAACAAGACATGAGTAGATATATAATAAACCTACCTACGTATCCGGTAACAACTAACAAGACATGAGTAGATATATAATAAACCTACCTACGTATCCGGTAACAACTAACAAGACATGAGTAGATATATAATAAACCACATACGTATCCGGCAACAATAACAAGAACATGAGTAGATATATAATAAACCCACCTACGTATCCGGTAACAACTAACAAGACATGAGTAGATATATAATAACCTACTACGTATCCGGTACAACTAACAAGACATGAGTAGATATATAATAAACCTACCTACGTATCCGGTAACAACTAACAAGCATGAGTAGATATATAATAAACCTACCTACGTATCCGGTAACAACTAACAAGACATGAGTAGATATATAATAAACCTACCTACGTATCCGGCAACAACTAACAAGACATGAGTAGATATATAATAAACCTACCTACGTATCCGGTAACAACTAACAAGACATGAGTAGATATATAACCTACCTACTACGTAGGCCGGTAACAAACTAACAAGACATGAGTAGATATATAATAAACCTACCTACGTATCCGGAACAACAACTAAGACATGAGTAGATATATAATAAACCTACCTACGTATCGGCAACAACTAACAAGACATGAGTAGATATATAATAAACCTACCTACGTATCCGGCAACAACTAACAAGACATGAGTAGATATATAATAAACCTACCTACGTATCTGGCAACAACTAACAAGACATGAGTAGATATATAATAAATACCTACCTACGTATCCGGTAACAACTAACAAGACATGAGTAGATATATAATAAACCTACCTACGTATTCGGTAACAACTAACAAGACATGAGTAGATATATAATAAACCTACCTACGTATCCGGTAACAACTAACAAGACAATGAGTAGTATATAATAAACCTACCTACGTATCCGGTAACAACTAACAAGACATGAGTAGATATATAATAAACCTACCTACGTATCCGGTAACAACTAACAAGACATGAGTAGATATATAATAAACCTACCTACGTATCCGGTAACAACTACAAGACATGAGTAGATATATAATAAACCTACCTACGTATCCGGTAACAACTAACAAGACATGAGTAGATATATAATAAACCTACCTAGTATCCGGTAACAACTAACAAGACATGAGTAGATATATAATAAACCCACCTACGTATCGGTAACAACTAACAAGACATGAGTAGTATATAATAAACCACCTACGTATCCGGCAACAACTAACAAGACATGAGTAGATATATAATAACCCACCTACGTATCCCGGCAACAACTAACAAGACATGAGTAGATATATAATAAACCTACCTACGTATTCGGTAACAACTAACAAGACATGAGTAGATATAATAAACCTACCTACGTATCCGGCAACAACTAACAAGACATGAGTAGATATATAATAAACCTACCTACGTATCCGGCACAACTAACAAGACATGAGTAGATATATAATAAACCTACCTACGTATCCGGTAACAACTAACAAGACATGAGTAGATATATAATAAACCCACCTACGTATTCGGTAACAACTAACAAGACATGAGTAGATATATAATAAACCTACCTACGTATCCGGCAACAACTAACAAGACATGAGTAGATATATAATAAACCTACCTACGTATCCGGTAACAACTAACAAGACATGAGTAGATATATAATAAACCCACCTACGTATCCGGTAACAACTAACAAGACATGAGTGAGATATAATAAACCTACCTACGTATCCGGTAACAACTAACAAGCATGAGTAGATATATAATAAACCTACCTACGTATCCGGTAACAACTAACAAGACATGAGTAGATATATAATAAACCTACCTACGTATTCGGTAACAACTAACAAGACATGAGTAGATATATAATAAACCTACCTACGTATCCGGCAACAACTAACAAGACATGAGTAGATATATAATAAACCCACCTACGTATCCGGTAACAACTAACAAGACATGAGTAGATATATAATAAACCTACCTACGTATCCGGTAACAACTAACAAGACATGAGTAGATATATAATAAACCTACCTACGTATCCGGTAACAACTAACAAGGCGTTGATAAAAAACGAAGGTAAATTTATGTTAAAAACACTTTGCAGGATTGTGAGAGTTTTTAGCATAAATTTAAATTTCATCCATCAAACTTTAGAAAAAAAAGAAGAACATATTCTTATTAAAGGTACATGTCCACTCAGTAGTCACACAATGTTCTTTATATCAGAGACATCTTCTGAGACATTGTCTGGCATAAATAAATATTCATTCACCATTACCCCACGTATTAATTGGCATTATTATATATTTTATATCAGACGTAACTTTCCACACTGATATCAGGGGCGATAACAGCTTTTCTTTAAAATGTTTACGGACATTACTATTTATTATTTGTAATTATTGTTTGATGTGCAATGATCATACTTTATAATCTGTCGATTTGTTAAGGTGACGCATTTAATTAGTATAAATAATTAAGAAATATCATGCCTCATTTGCATATGATTATAGCCTGATACCACCGTATCAGTAAAATAAATATTACGAAATGACTATATAGAGAATATTAGTATAGTGTCATGAACGTGAATAAATATCTGTCGAGGCTGAGAAATCAGGATGGGCGAGGCTTGCCGAGCACATCCTGATTTCGAGCCGAGTCAGATATTTATTCACGTTCATGACACTATAATAATATTCTATTTATCCCGTTAACCACATCAAAGTTGTTCAAATGTCTCTAAAAATGCATTTGTGGCCGTATCAGTAACATAAATATTTCGAAATGACTATATATGTATAGCGGGAACTCGTAATATTTAGATTCGAGCTAAATATTTTGGGTTTTGGGGTTCGAGCCTGACTAGCGGCGTGCGTTGTGTCCTTGAGCAAGACACTTTATCCACACTGCTCCAGTTCACCCAGCTGTAAATGGGTACCGATAATTCGTAGTTGCTCTGTAAATACGAATTACCGGCTTCTCTCAAAAATCTCCACCTCCGTTCTTTCTCCCATTCTTGGGAGACGGCATGCAATGTCCTAGAGCCAGTGCCGCCGTTAAATATAATCTAAAGAAAGAAAAGTAATTTTTAAAACTGGTGGACTAGTGACACAATTATAAACTTATTTAATTCCTTTAAAGAACATTGTGTGCCTACTGAGTGGGCACATGCCAACTCAGTAGGTACACAATGCTCTAAATAAGTGTATACGTGTATACTGAGTGGGCATGTACCTTTAAACTTATTAAGTGGACATTCATGAACGGATTTTTTATTTGGACAAGTCCCCCAATCAGTTTTCATATTGCCAGTAAACAACGTAAAATAGCATACACATTGTGTTTGTTTTTTCACAGAACCACTTTCAAAACCTACCCGCACGTGGACACTTAGCAGAGAAATAACTTGCTATGACCCAAGGCCAAAATAAAATTTTCGTTTCCTATTACGCTCCAACAAAAAAAGTAGGTAGGTAGGTAGTCAAAGTTTATATTTTGTAAACACTTTTTATCTTCTAACGACATCAGACGCGCGCCCAATTTAGAGTAGTACATGTCATGGCTAACTATTTAAGTTTATATAGTGTAGTGCTAAACAGCTATAATGTTGACACGACTACTTTTTTATGGGACGATTTCAGTGATTGTTTTTAATTTTCTTTATTATTAATTATTTTTTACTAATAAGGTTTAGGATCGGAGGAAAATCTAGGTAGGGTCGGGTAACCGGAAACAAACTATTTTATGCCTAAGATCCGCAGGTCCATATGTATGGCAAGCCAAATGCTCAATAATTCCTCCGCAAACTATGGTTTGGAGCTTAAACCCTACGGTCTGTTTTACGAAATCTGCCCACATTTTACGGCTATATAAACAATGCAAAACAATAATCTTTTCGATAATATTAAATCTTATCAAAATTTAAGAGTGAGCCTTCTTTTTATTTCGTGAAATTTGGTCCAATATTAGACATTCCATTGTAGAATGTGCCTATTTCCTATGAATCCCCATGTTGTCCGTCCTAGAGACATTACATGTAATATGTTTTAGTTTGCAATATGCCTACAGGCCATTGAGCATATATCCCTATTGTGATACCAGAGCTCCAGTTAAGCTGCGTATTTGCTTAAATACCCAAATAAAATTGCCAGAAACCCCAAATGAAATCAAAAGCAGCGAGTAAAAAAAGCAATCAAAAATTTGTGGCACCTTCATCATGCTGCAGAAAACAATTAACAGACCACACATATAGCATATTTTTCTTATTTTCCATGAAAACACATCTTGGTATGTCATTAGAATTGTCTCCAAGGAGACAATTATAATGAAATGCCAAGACATGTTTTCATTTCGGAGCAAACTATTCAATACTTTTCTATTTATTGTAATGAGAGCTCGTAGCTAGTTATCTCCCATTGAATTTATTTATAAAAATCCGTTTCAAATTGTGTAGTTTATGGCCTTATTGCTTATAAACAGAGCAAATATAGCATGATTTGTTGTGAAAAGGAGTCGATATAGTGATGTTGACTAGTTTTGATCAAAAGGATCTTACATATCTGCGCCATCTGTTCTGGGACTACATTATTTGCCAGATTCATATTTGCACACTTATTAATGTTATTGCAATCAGTGTAGACTCAGATCAGACTGCACAGATGTGCAGTATGTTCTGGGTCTACTCTGTTCGGAAGACTAAATTGTTAAGCTATTCAGCAAGAAATAAACGCTGAAATACAGCAACGGACAGGATCTCTATATCAGTGATTCTATATGTTATGTACATCTGGTGTCCCGGTGTAATTTATTGATAAATCACACAATTTATAAGGAAAACAATTGTTTCAGTAAAGAAACTATGTATAATACCAATACTTATTCTGCAATAAATTTACATTTTGTTGTCAAAAATACTGACGTTAATGTATCTGTCCCGCGAAATCGAATCTTTACCTTTACGCTGAACAAAAAATGTAAAATCAGAGTACCCTCCCTTTCCTACTCTCAGCTACTAATGCAATGAACACGCGATGGGCCCGCGATTTATAAGTAAACACGGTGGTAACCAACTTAAGTCATTGCCGAGAACGAGGCCGGTCTGTATTCGGAATTTTAAGTTTACACATTACTGCATCATTACCGTTCGGGGTTTATACACGTCCATATGTATGTAGGTCGGCTCAAACCAAAATGGGTGGATATACACACTTACAACGTTGCATTTGCATGTTCTACCTTCATGATGCGCTGTATACAGAGGGGGGGGGGGGGGGGGGGTGGGAGTTTTTAAATAATAATCATTACCGTTACGGTCATTTCCGTTGTGTAACGGTAATGACGATCGTGTAACGGCAATGATAAATTACCATACTAACCAGTCAGTTCATGCGTGAATTAGATATAAACTAGGTTCCATCAGTTGTCGTTCGGTAATAGCACATTTATTCAGACCTACAACATTTATGTATCAGGATTTAATTTGTAAAAGCTCTGAAACAACAAAAAACAGACACAGCTTCCAGGAGTGTGGGTTTCTATTGGCAATAACAAAGTAAACATTAACTTGAAGTTATATTGTACAGCATATGCAACGTATAAATATGTTTGTTATATATGCTGTATTACTATTTTAAATAAATGGAGAGTCATTACCGTTACATTTTGTCATTACCGTTACATAAATAATTTCCGTTACGCCCATATTTTTGGAGGTTGTGCTATTAATTCAATGTAGCTTTATAACGATGTTTGGTACATGTGGTAAAACACGGCATTCTGTTACATGCCAAGCTATTTTGTTTTCTTTAACTTTACTGATTCATATTAAATATATGTTGTTGGGTTACCATAAAGGAGAAATTCCACGACTTGCTACTAAATTTCTCTGTTTCAAACTAACACAATTAGCCAAGTTACGATATTCTTGACACTTTTCTTGATAGATGCCCCTTCATTTTTATGTTTTATGCCGTTGAAAAGAAAAAATTGTAAATGTAAATCTATATTTACGTCATGTAAATGTAAGTAACGGAAATGACATTTCTGAGACCCCTGGTCCCAGAAGTGGAAATAAAATACATAAAATGACGAGAACAATTGGCTATACTATTATAAATGTAACACCTGGACTGTCATCCAATGGAATAACTACAGTTTAATTAATTAATGGTTCTACCTCGAAACTAGAAAAACGGCACCAATATGTACATACAATAATAGAATCACTGATATATATACGGTACATATATTTGCAAAGGGAAATAACTAGCTATGATCTCTCATTTCGCAAGCAGTCACAACGTAAAGACGAGTTATTTCCCTTACACCATAAGAGATGTAACGTCGGTCGCCGGAGGACATACATGTACGATGAGGATTGTAGTTAGTTATTTCCCTTTGCAAATCTATTAATAGAAATCAGGTCCTGTGGTTTATTTTAGTGTTTATTTCTTACTGAATAGTGCGACATTAGGACTGAGAACAGGGTAGATCTAGATCAGAGTGCACATCTGTGCAGTCTGATCTGAGTCTACGATATTTGTAATAAAACTTGATGTGTGTCAAAATATGAATCTGGCATAATGAAGTTCTTGATCAGACTGTGTCGATATGTAGGATAATCAACATCAACACTAGTCGAAAACACTATAATGGATCATTTACACAACAAATCGTGCGACAGTCGCCCTTTTTACAAGCAATAAGACCCTGAACTATACAATTTTGACCGGATTTCTATAAATAAATTCAAAGGGAGATAACTAGATACGATCCCTCATTACACCGTATCAATAATCCAGCTATCACGACGATGGCGTTACAGGTTAGAGAATACCAAATAGTGTGAAATCGCCAAGGGGCCAAGGGGTTATGCAAAAGTAGTCCGGTATGAACAAAAATAGTGCGGGTGTTTCGAGTTCATAGACACATTTTGCTTGCAATTATTTGTCCATTTCTACCCATTTTCACTCGAGGAACATTTTGGGGTGCTTTTAACAACAGTGTTCAGCACATTTGTAGCATTTGAAAGAAAACACTGAACCTGTTTGTCACGTGGTGTAAACAGAGTTTCCGCGGCCAAAAAATGTAAACAATATTGGGGGACATGAAGATATTGGATTTGTGTTTCTTATGAGTAAGTTAACCTATTGTTTAATTCATGCAGAACCAGTACAGACCGGCAGCAGGTCATGCGCAAGTAGGTCCCACAGCATCCATGCGAATAGTGAAAGTAGGACAGACTGGCCTTATTGGATGAGATTCGGTTAAATTATATAGTAAAACTATTTGGTGTGTTCGAACCTCAATAGTCCAGCTGTCACGACTGTGTGTTTTCAGGGGAGGCACAAAAAGGGGTCGATATACGTATTCCCCGCCGGCTCTGTCGGCAACGGCTACGCCAACAGTATATACACCATTGCCGTCGGTGGACTGGGCGTGAACGGAACTCGGCCGACCTATACAGAGCAAAATGCTTGCACACTCACCTCGGCATATGTAGAAGGAAGGAAACTCAGAGATACCTATTTGGTCAGTCAGTTTTCCACGGTGTTCCGTTTAGGCCATCGTACTATCGTCATCGTGGTATCGTACTATCGTTATCGCAGCATCATGATATCGTACTATCGTCATCGTAGCATCGTGGTATCGTCATATCGTCGCCGTACTATTGTCATCGTAGTATCGTACTATCGTACTATCGTAGCATCGTGATCAGGCCCATACGCACCCCCTTAACCCTTTCAACACCACAAGCCTGTATAGTGGTATTGGAAAAAAAGTGTAGATCCAGATGAGCCGGCTCGTGACGAGCCGTCTCGTCAGGATCTGCACTTTTTGCCAGTAATTTTTTAGAACAAAAACACCCCATGTTCATAAATGGACTGGTCTGAAAATCTTTTTGTGATGATTGGATTGGTTGCAAAATTAACATATCAAAATCAATTCCAGTTACTTAGGGGTGAGAGGGTTAATCTGCAGAGGTCTGTCCGTGAATGTGCAAAAAAAAATTTTTGGCCCTTCGCACCGTCGATAACGCGCCCCCCTAACTTAATTCCTGCGAAAGGGCCTGGTGATATCGAACTATCATTATCGTATCATTATGATGATGTACTATCGACATCGTAGCATCGGACTATCGTCATCGTAGTATTGTACTATCGTCATCGTAGTATGACGATAGTACGGCGACGATATGACGATGGACTAAACGGAACACCGTAGTTTTCCATTATTTTTAGTTGCGGGCAGTAACTGCAAAACTCCCGTACTGTTCGGTTTTGCAGAGTTACTGCCCGCAACTACTGACTGTCAGTTTAACATTTTATAAGTACATGCACAATATTCGTATTAATTGAAACCATAAGGCGAATAACCACCGACCAGCCGTTGTTTGATACATAATATAGTTTTATAATTCACACCATGATCAAGGGAGAATCGTGACAATTTAAGGTAGTAGGTAATAGATAGATACACTTGACTTCAATGATAAATGCTTCATAAGAGTGATGTGATATATGCATATAACATATGTGAATATTGTCTCGTTACTGTATACTATATGGTATGGAACGTCAAATGTACATAAACTCAAATAATTAATGCTAGCTTCAAATAATTAGTGCTCTCTCTAATTCTATTAGTGCTCTCTCAATTTCAATTAGTGCTCTCTTTAATTCAATTAGCGCTAGCTGTAATGATAATTAATAGAGAGAGCACAAATTGAATTAGAGAGAGCACAAATTGAATTAGAGAGCACAAATTGAATTAGAGAGAGCACAAATTGAATCAGAGAGAGCACAAATTCAATTAGAGAGAGCACTAATTGAATTAGAGAGAGCACACATTCAATTAGAGAGAGCACAAATTGAATTAGAGAGAGCATAAATTCAATTAGAGAGAGCACTAATTGAATTGGAGAGAGAACAAATTGAATTAGAGAGAGCACAACTTCAATTAGAGAGAGCACAAATTGAATTAAAAAGATCACTAATTGAATTGGAGAGACTGGCATGTGTATGCACTGGTCACCAATGATCCACACAGACTGACGTGGCTCTACACTAGTCATAATATGAACAATGTGAAGATACGGAAAGAACTTTTGTATCTACACGATATGAGGGGATACACAGTTACACAGTACATACTGTTGTTCGAAGTTTGCCTCCTCCTCCTCGCAGTGGTTTGACATAGTTTTGCAAATTTAGGACACTCGCTGATTGATAAATTGAATATATATTCAACATCCTGGACGGCTATTCTATGATAGAGTGTACAAAGTATGTTCCACTTTTGGTGAAAAATCACCTTCAATATTTGACGAAATCAACATATGTGTCATGTTGCTGTACATTCTTGAGGACAGGAATCCAAAATATTTCAGCACAAAGAGATCAACTTCAATGAAAATATGTATATGTTCCAATGCCAGTCAGTCTGAGGTACGGACCCCACAAATTTTACAAAAGTATACATATCCGCATATCAGAATACTCTACAGACAATATATAATGAAACATATATAGTTGAAATGGAAATATGTCGAGTAACCATGGAGATATTCAAGATGGCGTCCAAGATGGCCGCTGTTTTGAAAATAAGCATTAACATGTATAATTGTTCAAATCACTCTATAAACCAGTGCTTCAATGTTTGATGGCAATACTATATGCATACTATAATACGAACAAAAATTTGAAA
Organism: Conchocele bisecta; assembly: GCA_029237695.1. Taxonomy (NCBI): domain Eukaryota; kingdom Metazoa; phylum Mollusca; class Bivalvia; order Lucinida; family Thyasiridae; genus Conchocele; species Conchocele bisecta. The sequence continues at coordinate 12,131,929 of CM055271.1, forward strand.
AATGAAGTGAAGGAAGATGACATGTGATGCAGGGTCAAGGTCATATTCAAGGTCAAAGTTCAAATATTAGTCATTTTGTATTGTTCCTAACACTAATCATACCTTTTATAATCAAGTTTTGAATGGAAAGAATAAATACCAACATATACGAATACTATTAATCTACAAACATTATGTAATGCATATATTTAGGTAAAATGACGATACATTTATGTAGAATAGCCGTCAAGATATACAAGATGACGTCTCTTTAATTCAATTAGCGCTAGCTGTAAGGATAATTAATAGAGAGAGCACAAATTGAATTAGAGAGAGCACAAATTGAATTAGAGAGAGCACACATTGAATTAGAGAGAGCACAAATTTGAATTAGAGAGAGCACAAATTCAATTAGAGAGAGCACAAATTCAATTAGAGAGAGAGCACTAATTGAATTAGAGAGATCTGTAATTGAATTAGAGAGAACATTAATCGAATTCGTGCTAGCTCTATATTATTTGCAGATAGCTCAAAAACACATACATTTAATGCTCTCTCTAATTCAATTAGTGCTCTCTCAAATTCAATTAGTGCTCTCTCTAATTCAATTTGTGCTCTCTCAAATTCAATTAGTGATATCTCAAATTCAATTAGTGCTCTCTCAAATTTAATTCATGCTCCCTCTATTAATTAAATTGAATTAGAGAGAGCTCAAATTGAATTAGAGAGAGCACAAATTGAATTAGAGAGATCACTAATTGAAATTGAGAGAGCACTAATAGAATTAGAGAGAGCACTAATTATTTGAAGCTAGCATTAATTATTTGAGTTTATGTAGATTTGGCGTTCCATAATATGGAGCACTGTGTTGCCATCTCCGCCATCTTTGTATGTACTATGAGAGTAAACAAAATAAAATGTGATGCAATACATAATAGACGAATATGACAACGGCAAACTATAAATAGTATGCCAGCAAATTATACAAAAGACGCGATATCTGAGCATTTCTCCCATCAATCTCAAACTAAATGTTGATGTGTAAACTTTTCAATCTGGCACATCCTATGTTAGTGTACACGTTGCCCGTAGGTAAAGCCATATTCTAATGCACTCTATAAATATCACGCAATCTGATTGGCTGATGGTCATACATTACAGATATATCATTGTTGATGAACGGTCGCAAATTATATGAGAGCAGACCGTGGCCGAGGGGTAACACCGTCGGACTACCACGCTGACGACCCGGGTTCGATTCAGGGTTCAGTTCCCGGACGTCAATATTTCTGAGATACTTTGTATTTCTTGCCCTACTAGTCCTTTCGGATGGGGACTTTAGAAAGGCGGTCCCGTGTATCAGATTTGAAGGAAAGTCTGGGCACGTTAAAGAACCAGATGAGACTATTCTAATAAGAGCTAGGCCCCCTTGGGCCGGTTTCATCTGTATCCACCTCCTTCCTGTCTCCCCTTCTTGGGAGACGACATGCAAGGTCATCGAGCCAGTGCCGTCGTTAAATCCACGCATTTACATTTACGCAAATTATATCCGGGTATGGAAGGTTTTCGAGCCAATTCCCACCCTTAAATATAAGCCGAATAGAATAGAATAGTCGCAAATTAATTATTTTCTTATGTCAGTAGTAAAGGAGTTAGATTGGTTAATCGCAGCGGGTCGCCATTAAACAGATTTTCCGACCTATCATTTTCTGATATACGCTGCAAATTTGCAAATTACAATACAGTTAACCATGTATTTTTTCGCAGGTTTAGTAGGTGATACAGTAGGGACACTGCACCCAGGTAACTGCTTACATGTCACTGGAGTTATAGCTAATACCAGAGTAGAGTCGTGGGTATATATGGTATGTGTTGTGTGGTTTGCCAGGTAAAAGTGATACAATGTTCGATTTTCTGTGTATGAAGCTATTTATAATGGCGGTTCATGTTGTTAAACACACATGCATAAACCTGTCTAGAAAAATGACGTATTTTACAGTTTGGTGTCATATAATCGATAGGAGTCCGTTCTCATGACTTTTCTACATGTGATTAGCTACATTATATCATATTTTCTACTTCACATTTTGAGTTCTTTGTCAAACGGCAGAACAGATGAAACTTGCTGATGGCTGGAACACACAAAGATGGCCGACTTGGCCACCCGATGTGCCGTATAGGTGAGGCAGTGTTCACATATATGTTATACATATGTTCCATCACATTTACGAAGCAATTATCTTTGATTGAAACGATGATCAGGTATATAGTTGGTCCTTAAACATAAATTTATGTGAACGCAAAGTTTGATATTCTTTTGCGGCGACGTTACACAATATGAATCGGTGTTGTTTCGATATTATTTGCCAGTAAGCCCGACTTTCGTATGACGCGGTCCATATGTATTATAGCGTTAGTCGGTGTACATACGTGCGTGCGTACATACGTACGTTAGTAACATCTTTCATTTTCCATAAATTATGAACCGCTTCACAGATTTTCATAATATTTGGCCACACTATGTGCCATGAGATGATGCTTTGTTTTGCATACGACCCACGTCCGACCGCCAAATGTGAAGGTCGCTGAGGACTTATGCTCACCGTGTTTGTAAGGCTTTGTAAGGCAAATGCGTTAACGTTTGTTTTTATGTTTGTTTTATTATCAAGGTGCCAGTGAGGGTATTAGCTGCGTAATAACGATGTCCTTGTTGTTTTATTACATTGCTATTATTCTGCACTTTATTGTTAAAGTTTCTACTGTGTGTTTCACGAAACATGCCCAAATTGTATGGCCATATAAACAATGCAAAAACAATATTTTATTTCGATAATAGAATGAGCCTTCTTTTTGTTTCGTGAAATTAGGTCAAATATTGATTTTATTACGAACAATTTATTTGTCTATGGGTATTTAGCATGGTGGGAAAGCTGAGGAAGGAGCTGTGGGAGAAGGAACATGGGTAAATGGATTTTTCGCAATAAAATCAATAGTTGACCAAATTTCACAAAATAAAAAGTTTGTATCTACACGATATGAGGGGATACACAGTTACACAGTACATACTGTTGTTCGAAGTTTGCCTCCTCCTCCTCGCAGTGGTTTGACATAGTTTTGCCTATCAACAGCTAAGATCATGTAAGGCCGGGCAAACGGGTTCGATCCCATTTTAACCTGCTGCATTGGGGGGGGGGGGGGGGGAGGATTCCAAAATCAGAACTGAATATTTACATCGAGAAACAATATATTCAGCCCTGAAATTAGAATAACCTGACCTAGTGGCAGGTCCATACCACACCAAAGTCACTTGGCCCCTTCCCCTAAAATAGGATTACGAACAATCGTAATACTCACATAAGGGGTACATGTATAAACAGATTCAACTGTCACATACAAAATGCCAAAGACGTATGTGAGGGCCAAACCAGGTCTCCAGTCGGATTTCCGGTAAGGATGAACCCCGATCGTTAAATTACCCATCGTGTGGCTTCTTGGTGGGTGGAAGGTGGATGCAAGCCATCGCTTGCATCCACCTTCCACCCACAAAAAAGGCTCATTCTTCAATTTTGCTTTAATTTAATGTTATTGAAAAAAATATTGTTTTTGCATTTTTTATGTAGCCGTAAAATTTGGTCAGGTTTCGTGACACAAACAAAATAACGGTTTGGTATACCGTGCTTGTTTTACGTGTACTATGCATTAACGAAAACATATTGCAAGTGTTACTAAATTAGCTACAATTGTACCAATAGAAACTATGGCAAATAACCCACTGACAACTCAATGCATGTTTGTGTGAGGTGTGTAATAAATGACAGATAACCCACTGACAACTCAGAGCAAGTTTGAGTGAGGCGTGTAATACATAGAGTGTATTTAACAACTATTTTGAAATACCTGATGTATTTTCCGAGACATCTGGAGTTTCTTTGTCTTATTTACAGATGTAAAGGGAAATAAATCCGGCATTTCAAAATGGTAGTGGAATAATTTGTATATTACATCCTATTCGAAAAATGTGAAATGTGCAATTTTGACGTTAGCCTTGTTTCTTCGCCGGAAATGACGTCAAAACGTGACGTCAATTACGTCTCGCGAACGTCTAAGAGGAAAAATTTCCTTCAAGGAAGTAAATCCTACAAGAATCACGGTAAATCTCTGGGTAGCATGTAATATACATGTATAACATTTATTACACTCTTGCACATTATTTACACGGGTTTCGCTGTGAGAGAAAACCCGTAATCAACTCCTTACAAATAATACACCGTGAAGAGAACACCCGTAAGTGTACGCCTGTTTTCTTGGCAACCACGAGCTACCATGCAAAATGTTTAATTTTTATTACAGTCAAAATAAGTTATTAAAAATTTGAAAAGGGTCTCCACTAATCTAGAATATTAAAGTGATTGAACACATTCCAAACATGCACTCAAATATATCTGGTTCAGAGAAAAAGCTGAGTAATGTGGATTTAAAAAAAAATACATGACGTCACATTTGACGTCACACAATGTTACGTCAAAATACGGGAAAACACGTCATTGTAAAACTATTCATGCGCACAACCAAATTCATTGATTATAATCTAAAAACAAATGACTAAATGTGCATCTATATCCACCGTGGAAGTGTAATAAATAGGATATTCCATCGTACATGTTTAAATAGCGGAAATAATACACTCGTTTCCGTCGGCTTCCGTGCAAGCAACTCGTTCGCCGACGCACACTCGTGTATTATTTCCCGCTATTCAAAATGTACGATGGAATATCCTCTATATCTGTAAAAACACAATCGTTAATCCGATTTTCAGGTGACGGCCTCATTTTACACCCAGCCCTGCACAAAGAACTTCAAAGGAACGTCCGCCTCTACGGCTATTGTCGCCGGAATTGTCGCGCTGGCATTGCAGGCCAAGTAGGTTACATCATGATGGAATGGCGAACAGTGTAGATCCTGATCAGCCTGTGCATCTGGATCTACAGGGACGCAAAACTTGTCAAATTACTTACAAATTTGCGTCCGTAAGATTTGCGTTAAAGTTTTCGGGTACCCATTATTATATTGATAGTGACTTCAGACTTCATGCACTTTTTTATCATCATCCATATTTTCATTCCATACCACACCCATGCGGCCATGTCAAGGTCAAGGTCAAATCACTTAGACATTTTCGTTAAAGATTTTATTTGTCGTTCCAGGCGGCGCCCTGGGGTATATGTGAGTCCCTGATCACTTTCTGTAGTTCCTTTCACCAAACATTTTGAAATTTCACATATGCCTTTCTCTAATGATTCTCTATAATACAGTGACAAATCCACGACGCTCAAACTCCCGCTAACCCCAAGGTCAAGGTCACAGTCTTAGTACTTTCATACACTTAACGTTGGGGGAAATTTGTTATAACTTCTGTTTCCTTTCACCAAACGTTTTGATATTTCACACATGCCTTTCTCTAATGTTTCTCTATCATGCTGTGACAAATCCACGATGCTTCGATCCCCGCTAACCCCAAGGGCAATGGCACAGTCTTAGTGCTTTCATAAACTTAACGTTTGGGGACATTTGTTATACTTTCGGTTTCCTTTTGATTTTTACACAGCCCTTCCTCTAATGGTTCTCTATCATGTCATGCATTACATAAGCGTTATGTATTGACGATGTAGCACTAAGTTCCAAACTAACGTCAACGCCCTACAGATTATTGGTATATTTTAGTGAGCGAAATGGAAACATTATTCCGCAAGTGTTTACCGTTGACTATGGTGTATCGGTATACTGCAACCTATTGAGTATAAAACGGAATATTTACACAGTCTATAAATTCATAATGCAAACGCCCATTCGACGTTTTTCGTTTACATCCCAATGCAATACATTAGACCCACTTGACGTCGCGCGATGTTGCTGATTGGTTAAAGTTCGCAACGTCGCTGTTCCAGGAATTGTACAAAATTACGTAAAATAAGGTTACTTTTAATTTTAACGCCATATTTGGTTTGTAACAGTTTAGAAATATCTAAAAATGCAGTGTAAATATTATAAGTAATAAAACCATGGGCTGTTGCATTTACTGGGGTAAATAATATATTTGATCTGTTTAACGTTTGCAAGGAGTTCTTCTTCGGACTCCTCGCAAACTTTAAACTGTATTGTTCACCCCGATAAACGCAATAGCCCATGGTGTTATTCATTAAAAACGTGCAGCTAGAAATGTTCAAGTCTAGCATTGTGTAGACATTGTGATTGACGTTAAACGGCATTGCAGTGCATACCTGACGTGGAGGGATGTACAACACCTCATTGTGAACTCGTCCCGACACACGGGCCTTCAAACGTCACACGAGTTCAGACCGAATGGTGCCGGCAAGTACTGTAAGTTTAGTATGGTGGTTGACTAATGAAATTTCGGTTCTTCGTTGCCAACAAATGCCAATTAGCGTCAATTATGTTTACAAAAACGTGGCGATGAAACGTATATTAAAGGGTGCAAATTAACGTGGCGTAACGTTGCGTACAACCCTTTGAACACTACAGCAGTGATTGCAAAGAGTGTAGATCCAGTTGTGTTGGCTCGTAACGAACCATCTCATCAGGATCTGAACTGTTTTTGCAAATAATGCAAACAGATGGAAATCATTGATACCGATTTTTCTACTAAAATCTCAAAGCAAATGTGATAATTTCCACACTTGCCCCGATATTGTTGATAACTTTCTAAATCATTTCTGTATTACTTTACCTACTTTTGAAAAAAACTTGCTATTGTGGGTACACATATACATGTATCTACTGTCTGTTTCACGAAACCTGCCCAGATTTTACGGCCATATAAACAATTTTTCGATAATATTAAATTTTAGCAAAATTTAAGAATGAGCCTTCATTTTATTTCGGGAAATTTGGTCCAATATTGATTTTATTGCGAAAAATCTATTTCCACATGTTAAATTTAACATGGATAATTTTTTCTAATTTCAGAAGTAGTGCACCGATTTTCCAAATGTAACTTGTGTAGATCATTTCCAAGCTATCTAGCTAGGTTTCAGAATTAATTTCCAATTTTTTTCGTTTTTTCGTCTGCTCTTCCACGTTCTCCACCTCTTTTTCCCCCATGGTAAATTCCCATAGAGAACTCATTTTTCGTAATAAAATCAATATTTGACCAAATTTAATGAAATAAAAGAAAGTTCATTCTTAAATTTTTATAAAATTTAATATTATCGAAAAGTATTATTGTTTTTGCATTGTTTATATGGCCTTAACATTTGGACAGGTTTGTTGAAACAGACAGTAGTAGATATACTGTGCTAAAATGTATACGAATACAATAGAAATGTTTGTATATCCTATTGCAGGAAGCTCAGTAGTAAACTGACAGCTAAGGGATACAAGTATTTCAATGTTGATAGTTTTGATAGTTTCCAAGTATGAACATACACGTCCAACGTCGGTAGTAATTAAGCCTTTGGCTTCCTAGGCGTATCTTTTATGTTTCTTCAACACTGGTATGTCTTCCTGGACTGCGCACATTGGTTTTGTTTCAATAAAACTAGTTACGTGTACATGCATGTATCATCGGTGTGACAGGACAAACCCTGCCAGCAATTATCATATTGACTAGCCATATCCATGTGTGTGGCAAGGAAAAGCAGACATTGTACACGCTACACCAATTGATAATGATCAAACGAATATATTTTCCAGGTTTCTGGAGCCAATTGTATAAAATTTTCGACCACATGGTCTTTATCAAAATAGTGTGAAACTGTATTGGTAGTCTTAATAAAAAGAGTGACTTTTAAACAATGTGTATTAAATGCGCTTTCCTTCGGAGGTTATTGGACATTACTATAATTATCACTCCTTTGTGAGGAATATGGAGGTGAATTGGCATGTTGGAAGTCTGTACATGAGAAAACACATAGGACTGCCAATACAGTTTCACACTATTTTGATACCATGTGGTCGAAAATTTAATAAAAAGAGTGACTTTTAAACAACAATGTGTATTAAATGCGCTTCCCTTCGGAGGTTATTGGAAATTACTATAATTATCACTCCTTTGTGAGGAATATGGAAGGTGAATTGGCAATTCTGCACATGAGAAAACACACATAGGACTGCCAATACAGTTTCACACTATTTTGATAAAAACCATGTGGTCGAAAATTTAATAAAAAGAGTGACTTTTAAACAATGTGTATTAAATGCGCTTCCCTTCGGAGGTTATTGGAAATTACTATAATTATCACTCCTTTGTGAGGAATATGGAAGGTGAATTGGCAATTCTGCACATGAGAAAACACACATAGGACTGCCAATACAGTTTCACACTATTTTGATAAAAACCATGTGGTCGAAAATTTAATAAAATGAGTGACTTTAAAGGTACATGCCCACTCAGTAGGCACAAACTATTCTTTATATCAGAGACATCATCGGAGACGTGAAAAATAAACATTGATTCACCATTACCCCACGTAAAGATTAGCATTATTATACATTTTATATCAGATGCAACTTTCCACACTGATATCAGGGGCGATAATCGTGTTTCCTTAAAATGTTAACGGACATTACTATTTATACTCTGTATTTAGTTTTTGATGTGCCATTATCATACTTTATAATCTGTCAAAAATATTATGTTTTCAGGTGACGCATTTAATTAGTATAAATACTTAACAAAATGCCATGCCTCATTTGCATATGAAAATAGCCTGAGACCAACGCGCGTCACTATCAGTAAAATAAATATTACTAAATGATTATATCAGTATAGCGGGCATTCGTAATCTTTAGAACTGGTGGAATAGTGAGACAATTATGCACTTATTTAATTCCTTTAAAGAACATGTTGTGCCTACTGAATGGGCATGTACCTTTAAAACAATGTATATACTTGTATATATTCATAAACAAAACAAGTTTGTCAATGATGAACGAGTATAACAACTGATCAATATTTATCATCGTTTAATGAAATATCGCACATGTTCTTTGATACACAAGCACATGGCTTATTTCTACGGAGCCCCGCAGGGGACATGGATTTTTTTTATGAATTCGTTCTCACGAAATAACAATACTTTCGTTTCGACAAAGTAACAGTTCGTTGCCTCAAATTAACAATTCGTTCCCACGAATTAACAATTCGTTCCCTCGAATTCACAATTCGTTCACAGGAATTGTTTTGGCGCCCAACTGCGTGCGCACAAATGTGTTGCGCGCGCAGCTGGGCGCCAAAACAATTCGTGGGAACGAATTGTTAATTCGAGGGAATGGGAACGAATTAATAAAATTGTTTCATATGTAGTTCATGACTATTTCGGCTTCGGATTGCTGCGAGCGGACGAAATAGTGAAAAATGCCAAGGACTGGAAACCTGTCAATGAGCAGATTGTATGTGAAACAGGTGCACAGACTCGTCCACGGAACCGCAGGTAAAATGGAGAATAGTAGGTTAGTGCCGTAAATGGGAACACATATCTGGCGCGGCTCGGAAACGGGATGTGCTCGATAGAGCCTCGCCCATCTCGTCTCCTAAGCCTTGCCAGATATTGTACCCATTCACGGACCTCACCTACAATTCTATGTATCCTACACCTACATCAAGCTTTAAATGCAAACAAATAACCACAGCGGCGTCGTCAAAATTGGAGAATCGACTAGTATGACAACCGCAAATATTCATACGCAGTGATTAGGTCGTATTAACAGGATACCAAAGCTGTTTTACGGCATCGTGTTTCACGGCACATACGCACTGTGTTGACGTGACAACATGCGTACACTGTTTGTTTCATGTATTGTGTAACCCTTTACTGTGCCAGTCCGTCCGTCCGTCAGTCCGATTTTCTTTACGTTTTTCGGGTAGCTACTATAGTGAAACCTCTCTAATCCGGACACCCTGGGAGGTCCCCAGGGTGTCCGGTTTATGGGGGGTTCGTTGTAAATCAGGCATGTGATCAATCTGAGACATAGTTGTGTGCTACGCGATCACGAACAGGCATTATCACCTGGGATAAATGACCAAGAAACTCATCAAAAATAAGATCACACGCAGGTGTCTGGTTTAGAGAGGTCCCACCGTACATGTATATATGTATAACCAGAAGGCGGATTGGCTTGAAACGTATGCTTATTAGTCATCATCCATGTTTTCATTCTGTAGTCAGACGGCTCCTGGTCTCGTGGTCAAGGCCAACTGCATTTTAACAAGTTCGTGTCAATTATTCTTACTTGGCGTTAAAGTTTTGAGGTATAGCACCCATTATTGTTACTTATTTATTTGTTCACACATATCTAGCTGATACAAGGTATGGGATCACGTGGTTTCCGAACTATGTGATGTTTTACGTCCTTTTATTAGGGCCCCGCCGAGATTCGGCGGTGCTCTATATGTTTCGCCCTGTCTGTCCGTCGGTCTGTCCGTCCGTTTATTCTCGGTTTTTGTGAAGAGTTTCTCAAATCACCTTTAGGGGCCCTAGGTGCGTCGACAGCTAGCTATATTGAATTTTATTTAAAAAAAAAAATCCTAGCAAACGAGCGGGTTTAAATGATATACAGTGCACCAGATACGATCATTTTCTTGTTTTATAGTCAGACTAACAATTATGTTAAACCTTGTACTTTTCACGAAAAATGGAGTACGGTATATTTTGACAATTTTTCATTGATAACTATTCCTTTTATCATATTATTATTTCTAACACTGTGGGAAAGTAGTTCAATTGCTATAATGAATAAATATTTATACAATTCACATGCTCCATAATTCTGCTTTATTGACGATATGATTAGGATTCTCCGGCAAAACAATAGCAATATTTGACCGAGTATATACGGCATGTGTGTGCCATGTTGCAACAAAATTGGTTCTACTATTTGAAACTATTGAAATAAAACCTACTCAAATGACGTAAAATATTAAGTGACACTTTTCAGATACCACGTGTTACCAGTTACACAACCGGCTACGTTAATCTTGCCAAGATCATCATTCACCGTTTCTGGACATGCTAACTCGCAATCAAGTACTTTGATTGTCTGAGCCTGAGCTGTATCACAGCTCAGGCTCATACAATCAAGTGGCTTGGATTGAAACACAATATTCAAGTATTTTGTGAAAAAAAAGTTGAAAAATATTGTTAAGATTAGCGCAGGCGGTAGTGTACGCTGGCTGTGTTTAATGTTTGTACTTGTTCAAATTGTTTCTATAACTATCACAAGGTGCATGATCAAGTGGTTACAACAACAACAACAATGGCTGAAAGTAAGTATTATTTGATATTTTCCTTAGTAGGCAACGGATTTTGATGAAAATTGGCGTAGCAAACGCGTATTCATGAGCTGCAGTTGCTGGTCCCGGGAGTTCGGCAATACTTATGTCGTTTTTGCGAATAATAGATTTCCGTGTCAGTAGACACGTAAATCGATTCTTCGCAAAAACGACAGAAGTTTGGGCCAATGTACCAAGAGTACCGAGACCACCAAATGCAGCTTAACAAGATGCGCTTGGTGCGCCATATTTCATCAAAATCCGTTACATAATAAGGACAAAATATAAAAATAGGCACTTTGAATCGGCGGTCTTCTGGAAGTTTCAATACTTGTTGTTGTTGTTGTTGTTGTTGTTGTTGTTGTAACCACGTGGTCATACACATTGTATTACTTATTGCCCTGCTACTACAATATTTAATACATATCATTATGAACAGGTCCCATAACAGTATCGCCGTGCAATTCGTACCCGTACACTGCTGCTCCAAACCCGGCAAGTGCATCGACAATTTGGAGCATGTCGTGTTGGCCATAACATTCAAGGTAGGAATGTACGGAGCCCCGCAGGAGACATGGATATTTTTTTATTAATTCGTTCCCACGCAATAACAATTCGTTCCCTCAATTTAACAATTCGTTCCCTCGAATTAACAATTCGTTCCCACGAAATGACAATTCGTTCCCTCAAATTAACAATTGTTCCCTCAAATTAACAATTACTTCCCACTATATAACAATTCGTTCCCACTATATAACAATTCGTTCCCACTATATAACAATTCGTTCCTGTGGGAATGAATTGTTATTTCGTGGGAACTAATTGTTAAATTGAGAGAGCGAATCGTTAATTCGTGGTAACGAATTGTTAATTCCTGGGAACGAACTGTTAAATTGAGGGAACGAATTGTTATTTCGTGGGAACGATTTGTTATTTCGTGGGAACGAATTGTTATTTCCTGGGAACGAATTAATACAAAAAAATAGTATACGCCCCCTGCGGGGCTCCGTAGGAATGTATGATATAGATAGTGCATCCCATTCGTGAGTGAGAGCGGATATTGTTGATCCGAGGAAATTATGTTGACCAAGCGTTATGCCCCAGTCATAGTGTCACGTTGTGGCAGCGCCGTTGTGCCCCGTTTCTGACACCTACGATTTGCAAATTTCCGAATATCAAAATCGGCCACGGTGTGCCTCGTTATGCCTGGCTGCCGCCACGCTCTAGCCACGGTGTGCCTCGTTATGTCTCGTTATGCCTGGCTGCCGCCACGCTCTAGCCTCGCTGTCATAACGTACTACAACGTAGAAGAAACGTAGGCCAATGTCGTACAACGTCGTACAACGTAGCGTAACGCAGCTCATAACGTAGTACAACTTATCATAGCGTGACATAACGTGACACGGGGAACGTGAAAATGTTGTCAACTTCTGACGCTATTTACGGAAAATATTGTAAATTTTGTAAACGTATTTCATGAAATTACGCAGATGTCCGAAGGTACAAAATCACATTTATACAATTACAATTATACCTGCAGACCCCCGACGTCAGAATGGTCACTATGGTACTCACATCTCCGAGTCAAACCAAGTCTCTCTTAATAACGATGGACCGTCACCGTGAGGATAGCACGCACCAAGTGATCACCACCAAACTCACGTCCGTACACTTCTGGGGCGAGAATCCTGAAGGCACGTGGCTCATCCGGTTGATCCAAGCAGACGCAGGTAATGTAGCCCAATAGTATGGAACGCCAAACCTACATAAACTCAAATAATTAATGCCATCTGTAAATAATTAGAGCTATAATTAAATATTAAGAGCGCGCTCCAAATAATTTTAAGAGCTCTCTGAATCACTTGGAGCTAGCTCTAAATATTTAATGAGAACTATTAATTATTTAGAGCTACATGTAGTAATAATTATTTGAGTTTATGTAGTTTTGGCGTTCCATACAATAGTTATGTATAACCATTTATCCCGTCAACACAGTGCGTATGTGCCGTGAAACACGGTGCCGTGAAACATTTTTGATATCCAGTCAATACTATTTTTGCATTTTACAGCCATTTGTAGGTGTTGACGGGATAAATAGAATAGTAGGTTAGTGCCGTGAATGGGAAAAAATATTTGGCGCGACACGGAAACGGGATGTGCTCGGCAGAGCCTCGCCCATCCCGTTTCCTGAGCCTTGCCAGATATTTTTTTCCCATTCACGGCACTAACCTACTATTCTCTATATCATTACTTAAAGTAACTATAAGTTTAACCCGACTTGTCTGTCAGTAACACAGGGAGACTTACTTGTAAATTCGGGTTACTTTAACACTTTAACTAGAAGTCTGCTTTTATCAGGTAACCTGCCGTGTATTGACCGAATGCGTACTGACTGATAACATACTGTTGTACCAGGCATTGACTTGATACAAACATCCGGGTTACAACGAAAACACATTAACACTGTTTTCTTGTAAACAATTATTGGATTTACATTTATTGAGCATATGCTGCATATATGCTCAATAAATGTAAATCCATCAATTGAAAGTTCCAGACGATCATAAATTTGCACTTACGAACATTTTAGCCGTACGAAGTTTAGTGACACGGCCCCTTGAAATTCCTATGCGTTTCCGGGCATTCACTGATAAACTTGATATCAAAAGACACTAGCCTGGTATTGTCCGTCATTGTCTTGCACACAACCTGAATTTTCTGAATGAGTTACTGTTTAAAGGTACATGCCCACTCAGTATGTACAAACTGTTCTTTATATCAGAGACATCATATGATACATTTTCTGGCAAAATAAACATTCAATCACCATTACCCCACGTATTGATTGACATCATTGCACATTTTATATCAGATGTAACTTTCCACACTGATATCAAGGGCGATAACCGTGTTTCCTTAAAATGTTAATGGACATTACTATTTATACTCTGTATTTATTTTTTGATGTGCAATTATCATACCTAATAATCTGTCGAAAATATTATTTGTTCAGGTGACGCATTTAATTAATATATTTCATTAAAAATACTATGCCTCATTTGCATATGAAAATAACCTGATACCAACACGCGTCACTATCATCATTGTGGAAAGTTATGTCTGGTATAAAATGTATAATAATGCCAATCAATACATGTGGTAATGGTGAATGAATGTTTAGTTTGTCATAAAATGTATCAGATGATGTCTCTGATATAAATAACATTGTGTGCCTACTGAGTGGGCATGTACCTTTAAAGGTCAAATGAAGAACTTTTTTTATTGATAATACAATTTGATAATATGCAATAAATGCTGAAAATCGCATGTAAAAATAGCAGATATTTAAAAAGTTACAAATGTAAATAAAAGCTGAAATATGCGTGTTCCACTGTGAAGTCATAGAAGAACAAGTATTTTTGTTTTTACTTATATTAAGTTTAAGTGACTTTTTTTCTGAACAAGTATTTTTGTTTTTACTTATATTAAGTTTAAGTGACTTTTTTCTCATTATTTTATTACATGAACTTGATAATTTATGATGAAATAAAATGAAAAATGTAAAATATTATTTTTATTAATTAAAGCTTTTTATTGTGATTTTCATAAATTTGCATAAAATGTACAATTATGAAAATTTGCGTAACTTTTGATCGGATTATTATTTTTACATGGGTTTTTCTACATGTCGTTAATTATCTACCAGCATACAAAATATATTTTAAAATTTAATTTTTCTTTTCATATGACCTTTAAGGTCAGGGTAATCCTTCCATAAACGGTGCTGAACTGACGTTATATGGGACATGCATGACATCATCGACTGAACGCGCTAAAATCGAGCCGAACATTAATCTGGCTGTGCCGACAACAGATGCCGCAGCCATGGCAACCGCGACTTCCGCGACCGCTGATAATGGTGCGTATTACTTGACACACATTGACTTGATAAATAGGGCTTATGGGATGTCTGACCAGTGTAGCTCCTGATCAAATAGCACACTCCTGTAGCCTGATAACGATCTATATTGCTTGCTAAATGCATCCGGGGTGTTTCATCGATGTAATGGCGAAAAGTGGCAGATCCTGATCGAACTGTGCGGATCTAAACTGGTCACAAGTCACAGCCACATAGTACCGATACTCATTTCTACAATCTGTCACGTTTTCCGTAAATGACGTCGAGAATTAACAAATAAATTAGACCTAGATTAGTCTGCGCATACTGGTCAGGGTAGTCACTGTTTGTCATGATGTTAGAGAAACACGAAACCGAAATAATGATCGTAACCATGTTTTATGACTGTCCAGTAGCCTATGTCACCAAAATTGCAAAGTATACTTATCTTGCTAAGTACACTTTGAGGGAGAAATTTTCAATTTAAGGATAAATTTATTAATTTTTATTATACTGAATTTATTACATTATCACAGCCATTTTGTCAGTATAAATAATTAAAAAATATCATGCCTCATTTGCATATGAAAGTAGCATCATACAACCGCCCGTCACTATCGGTAAAATAAATATTACTAAATTATTATATCTGTATAGCGGGCACTTGTAAGTTTTAGGACTGGTGGAATAATTACACAATTATTCACTTATTTAATTCCTATAAATAACATTATGTGCCTACTGAGTGGGTATGTACCTTTAAATACATTTCTAGCTAGTACAAGGTGTGGGATCACGTGGTTTCCAAACCCAATTTTCCGACGTAACGTAATCTGTGACATAATTTTTACAGTATCTTTTCTTTAAAATCTTCCTAACAAGCCGACGAATTTGGATATGTAGCGTAGGATGGCATATGTGTTTTATGGGTGCTCTGAAAGTTATTTACAATAACACAAAAATTTAACAATTAATCTAGTACCGTTTATTTCTTACATTCACTTGCTCTAGTTTGTATGTACATTTACGTTAACCGATTCTTCGTCAAAACGACATAATTATGAGATTAAACCACTTATACAATAAGATGTAACGTATACAGCATTTGGTGCGGTATGTTTCATAAAGATATGTCATTCTATTAGAAAGATAGTAAAGGATATTAAAGCTATTTATGACCAAATACGAGAAAATATCTATCGAACCACGAAAACACATGACACCAAAAAGTCCGGCCAACTTTACCTTAGCCTCGTCTTGATATCGATCTGAAACGATGTCCATGCCAATCCAGGACATAGAACCCCGGAATTCCCATGTGGCAGCTGCAATAAATCAGTCAGAAATGGCCAAAATTCCATCCAATGTGACTCGAGTGATATCATATAGGCTTGTATCATATAGGCTGTCAAAAACATAGGCGCTCATACACACAAAATCCTCGCCGATCATGAAAGTTATTCATGGAATTGATTACTGTGCGGCCTGCCAAACATCAGCTCCAGCATTTTCGACTCGTCAATATCGTTTACTACATCCAACATGTTCAGTGAGCTAGACACCTCAACCTCACACACACGCCTAACATCGACACCTGTGAAATGAACACATACTACAAAGCAAAACAGGAAAAACAGAGCCAGAACACTCAAACTACTTATATTAACATAGATTTTCAATCCATCGTCAACAAGCAAGCAGAGTGTTATGCCCTATTAGACGAGGAGAAACCTGATGTCGTAGTTGGTACCGATACCTGGTTATCCCCAAACATTCTTTCAGTAGCGAGCTATTCACTGCAAACCTAGGGTACACCCCATACCGCGAAGACAGGAAAACTACAATCACACGTAGCGGCGGTGTTATCATTCTGGTAAAAAACAGCATGATCCGCACAGAAAAACCAGAGTTCAAAGCAGACTGCAAGATAGTCTGGGTTAGTCTAGAAGTTGTAGGTGCCAAACCCACCCATATTGGAGCATATTACATACGACGGGAAGATGACCTCAACAGCATAGAGGAACTTAGAAAATCCGTGGAGAAGGTAAGCAAAAAGAAGGGAAATATTTGGATTGCTGGCGACTTCAATCTACCAAAATTGAGATGGAACAACAACGAGCCAACACTCAGTGATGACATGTGAGTATATGAGTCGTTCGTGGACTTCCTCGATGATTTTAACCTGACATAAATGGTCACGCTGCCTACCAGATACAACAATATTTCGGACATATTCCTCACCACAAACAATACCCTAGTTGAGAAGGTAAGCAATCTGCCAGGACTAGGTGACCATGACTTAGTTTCTGTAAGCACAAACCTCAAGGCAAAGATGACGAGACCAAAACCAAGGTATGTACAACTATTCAAGAAGGCCAACTGGGATGGAATAAAAGAAGGGTTGAGGGCATATCAAGAACAGTTTCTTTCTACATCAGAAGGTAAGTATGTGGAGGCACTTTGGGCAAATTTCACAAAATCACTAAACAAGCTAGTGGAGACTTATATCCCAAACAAACATGTCAGTGGCAAATTCTTTCTCCCATGGATTACGCAAGAAATCAAACGGAAGATCAGAAAGCGCGAAAAATTGTTCAGACATTACAGATAAACAGGTAACCGACAATCTCGAAAACTCTTTCTCCAGACCCGAAATTCCGTAAAGGCAATGCTAAAGGTAGCTTACAAGAACTATGTTAAGGACTTACTACGACTCGGAACGACATACCAGTGTAAGCCAGACATCCGTGTCCCAGTGAATACTAAGAAACTATTCACCTTTTTTAACAGCTCCTAACAAGACCAACATGACATTTCCCCTCTACTGAAGAATGTTAAGCTGTTTTCAGACACTCTAGAAAAGGCAGACATCTTAAACGATCAATTCAGTTCAGTATTCAAAGAGCCCACTGCGCCTTTCCCAACTCAGCCAAATGAAGGTACAGGAACAAGAGGAAACAGCGCATCTAAAACAGACGACTCCCTTAAACTCCAACACGTTTTCTATCATACTTGACTTGCAGTTCTACACTAAAGGTATTGCAACTCTATTAAAAAAACGAAAAACAGAGGAAGCAGCAGGCCCAGACTAACTACAGCCGATCATATTGAAACAGCTGCGAGACGAAATCGCCCCAATAGTACAGGTAATGTTCACACAATCGCTTCAAACAGGTGTTATGCCAACAGAATGGTCTGTGGCAAATGTAGCTCCATTCTTCAAAAATGGTGAGAAGACATTAGCGGAAAACTATCGCCAAATTTCCCTTACATGCATACTATGCAAGGTCATGGAGCACATCGTCACATCCAGCATATGCAAGCACCTAAAAACTGAAACAACATTATGTACGAACTACAAAATGGATTCCGCGAAAGGCGATCATGTGAAACCCAATTAGTCATGCTAGTCGAAGACCTAACTAGGAGTGCTAGTTCTAGCAATCAGACAGACCTGGTCCTACTAGACTTCAGTAAAGCCTTTGACAAAGTATACCATGAACCATTACTATATAAACTCCACTGTTACGGTGTCCGAGACCATACACTAAACTGGGTCAAAGCTTTCATTAACGGCTTTCCTAGTTTATATCAAAGACCTTCCAAACGATATGTCACAGGTGCGCCTCTTCGCGGATGACACTGCAGTATACATCACTATCAGACAATTGGACGATGGCAAAACACTACAACATGACCTGGACACACTTCAAATATGGGAAAAAACTGGGACATGTATTTTGATCCTTCCAAGTGCCAGGTCTTGCACATCACAAGGTCAAACACACCGGTCAAGTCCCCATACACACTGCATGACCATGTACTAGAAGCAGTCTCGTCAGTCAAATACCTCGGCGTTACCATCAGCAATAATCTCTCCTGGAACCAGCACATCACAAACATCACAAACAAAGCAAATAGTACTTTGTGGTTTGTCAAAAGGAATATCAAAACTACAGGACCCCAGAGTACGCGAACAGACATACAAAACTCTACTCCACCCCCAGACCGAATGTGCCTCAGTGGTCTCGGATCTACACGCACAGCAAAACATACAGCAACACGCTCGCTGGACTGTCAATGACTACTCACGGCATGCTAACGTAACTGACATGTTGTCCACTCTAGGGTGGTGTAGCTTGGTGTAACAGGAGGTTACAGGCGCGACTATGCCTTTTCTATAAAATTGTCAATAGTCTTGTCGCCATACCACTCCCACAACAGATACATCCGTCAAACAGAATTTCTCGCTACTGCCATTCCATGACTTTCCGTCAAATACATACAAATACAGACTTTTACAAGTACTCGTTCTTCCCTCGTACAATGGTGCAGTGGAACTCCCTGCCTGTACACAGTGACCCAACCCGACCTTGACCATTTCAGGTCATCGTTGGGCACTGTCCGCAACTCCCTCCCCTAAGACGATATGGGTTGTTTTTAACCTACTTTTATCTCAGTGTTCGATCTATTTTTAACCTTTCATCTGTTGTCATACCTTCTATCACACTTGTGCTGCCTTGTATCTACTAACTTGCTCTTGACGCGCAGCCTGCTAAAAATCCCCGCGAGGGGTGTAGCAATATGTAAAGAAAAGAAAAAGAAAAAGAAAATATACTGCAACACATCTAAACATGACGATACGCCGTTCACATGATCGCACACCTTGTATTATATTCATGGATGATCTGTGAGAGAAACTGTCAGCTGTTAATTGTCAACTTAATAATACCGTGAAGAGAACATCCGTAATCACCCACGTGCACTCTCCGGCAGTCGCTATAACTAAAGTACCTCCCACAAAAATGCATACGCAGAGGCAAACGCCCCCGAAACATTATAAAATGTTTTGTTTGAAAACAGGGTCTCCACTGGTCCTTAAATTCCTGGAAAGTCATGTAATTTGAAAAAATAGATTCCATGTCTGGAAAGTCATGGAATTTGCCTCTTTTTCTGTAAAGGTAATTGAAAGTCATGGAATTTGGATTCCAGTCCAATTATTGGTCAGGTGTTGTTGAGGAAAGTTAAGTGCAATTTCGTGATTTCGAGCCAAACTATTTGGAATGGTAAGGGCACCTGACACTAAATCAGGATTTTGTAAATTCAGAACTGAACTACTATTTCTCTCTCCAACAACACAGGTGTATTCCAGGCTCGAAATGGCTCAAGTTATGAGTCAATAAGCCGTAAAATACCGTTTCATCAGCATCATCCACGCAAATATGGGACCCTAACTTTTGAAAACAGGTCCTTGAAAGTCATGGAAAAGTCATGGAATTTCGTCTTTCCAAAAGAGTGGGAACCCTGTGAATTTTTTTTTCAGAATTGTATTAAAAAGGATAGTTCACGTTATATGTTACATATTCAGTTAACCACTACAGCAAACATGGTAGGTATTCGATACAGCTTCAAATTATGACGATGTGCTTATGCAATAAATATAATCTAACATGTGTGATGATTTAATATGCTATTTATTACACTCGTTGACTGATGTCATTAGAAACTCGGCATAGCCTCGTTTCTTATGAAATCAGTAAACTCGTTTAATAAATATCATATTAAATAATCATCCATGTAAGATCCACTATTTATTAAACTCGTTGACTGATTTCACACGAAACTAGACATAGTCTTATTTCTTTAAAATGAAGCCAGCAACCTCGTTTAATAAATATCATATTAAATCATCACTCATGTAAGATCGTCCATTTATTAAACGCATTGACTTATTTCGCAAGATACTCGACATAGCCTCGTTTCTTATGAACTCAGTAAGCTCGTTTAATGAACATCATATTAAATCATCACTTATGTAAGATCTTCTATTTATGAAATGTATGCGTTCTCTGTTTCAGAAACATCAACAGCACTTCTCATAGGATTTGTAGCCATTGTGGTCGCCGTGATGATCCGTGTCTGTTTTTAATTTGATTTCATTCGGTTGTGGTAGTGTCTTTCGCAGGCGCGTACTCAGAGACAAAGCAGCAAATACTGAATAGGATTAGTAAAAATAATACTGTTGATTCGTGTTTCTGAATCAAGATGCATGATCACGTGGTTACAACAACAACAACAACAACACAGGCTGAAAGTGTTGAAAGCGCGCCCACTGCAAAGTAAATATTATTTTATATTTTAAGCCCTCCGATCCAAAGTACGTTTTCTTTTATTTTGTCCTTATTATGTAACGGACTTTGGAGAAATATGGCGCATCTTGTTAAGCTGCATTTGGTTGTCTCGTTACTTTGGCCCAAACTTCTGTCGTTTTTGCGAAGCATCGATTTCCGTGTCTACTGACACGGAAATCGATTATTCGCAAAAACGACATAAGTATGTGCCGAAATCCCGGGACCACCAAATGCAGCTCATGAAGGCTCGTTTGCTGCGCCATATTTTATCAAAATCCGTTGCCTAGTAAGGAACTATCAAATAATACTGATATCAGTGGGCGTGCTTTCAACACTTTCATCCATTGTTGTTGTTGTTGTTGTTGTAACCACGTGATCATGCACCTTGTGTTTTTAAGCAGGATAAGCGCAGTGACAAGAGCAAATTCGTCGGTTGATTGCATTTTGGTTCGTGTATTTATTTTACAAAAATAGACAATAGAACAAATATATATTAAAGGTACACGCCCACTCAGTAGGCACAAACTGTTCTTTATATCGGGGACATCATCTGAGACATGTTCTGGCAAAATAAACATTCATTCACCATTATCCCACGTATTGATTGGCATTATTATACATTTCATATGAGACGTAACTTTCCACACTGATATCAGGGGCGATAACCGTGTTTCCTTAAATTGTTAACGGACATTACTATTTATACTCTGTATTTATTTTTTTGATTTTTGATGTGCAATTATCATACTTTGTAATCTGTCGAAAATATTTTTTTTTTTCAGGTGACGCATTTAATTAGTATAAATACTATGCCTCATTTGCATATGAAAATAGCCTGATTGGAAATTTCAATTGATGGGTTTACATTTATTGAGCATAGGCTGCATATACAGCCTATGCTCAATAAATTTAAATCCATTAATTGTTTACAAGAAGAAAGTGTGAATGTGAAATTTACAGACTATCATAACTTTGCACTTACGAACATTTAGGTCTTACGAAGTTTAGTGAAACGGCCCCAGTTCTTTTACACCATGGGTTGATTGTGTTTACTGTCTGTTCCACGTTTTGCTGCCGACGAACTTTTGGCTATTTAACACATGTAATCTAAAAAATATTTAAATGTAAGTACTTTTTCATCTATAACAAAAACGTCACCCACCCCAATTGATTTTATTTGATGAAATTCCATAAAATATTGATTTTATTGCGAAACAAAACATAGGAAAAACGTTTTTCGTAATAAAATCAATATTTGGTGGAATTTCATCAAATAATTGTTTTGGGGGATGGTGACTTTTGTGTTATTGATGAAAATGTACTTACATCTAAATGGTTTTGGTATTTAATGTGTTTAATGGCCACAAGTTCGTTGTGAAATTTAGAATTGTATATATTACTGTCTCAGTGTTCCACGTTTTTCTGCCGACGAAATTTTGGCTATTAAGCATATTACATCTAAAAACTATTTAAATGTATGTACTTTTTCACCAATAACAAGAAAGTCACCCTCCTCAAAAATGTGTTTGATGTCAATCATCAAATATTGATTTTATAGCGAAAAAACTATTTTCGTATGGGAATTTAGCATGAGGTGGAAGCATTGGAGGAGTCAAAAAACGAACGATTTTGGAAATTGACTCCGAAACCTGTCTAGATAGCTTGGAAATGAGGTAAATAAGAAAACAAAAGTTAGATTTTGAAAATCGGTCCACAAATAAAAAGATATTTTACAAAAATTCTGTTTTTAGCCCCCATGTTAAATTCCCATAGGAAAATAGTTTTTTCGCAATAAAATCAATATTTGACGGAATTTCATCAAATCAAACAATTATTTATGAAAAAGTACCTACATGTAAATATGTTTTAAGATTCAATGTGTTTAATGGCCAAAAGATCGTCGGCAGCAAAACGTGGAACAGACAGTCGGTTATTTTAAACGGCATTGTGATAAGTGGAAATGAGTCTGTATATAATTATAATTTTGTATTAAATGTCAACTGTGCATGTATATGTATAATTGTTTCGTGTTATGTTGTACAGTTGATGGGACGCAAGCAAATAAATAAATATTGGAATTTGGTCTGATGAGATGGTGCCATTGGCTGATATAATGATCTGATGATCTTCGAGACAAGTCATACATATACATAATATATAGAGGATATTCATATTTTTGCGACGAATATGACATATATGTTCAACGAGTGGTGTGAAATGTCCATATTTCACGAGTGCCGTTAGGCACGAGTGACATATGGACATTTCACACCACGAGATGAACATGTCATATTCGTTGCAAAAATATTAATATTCTATTTATTATATACCGCTCCATGTAAATTAGCAGTTTTTTAGACTGTATACGGTAATGAATGTGTATTTGCAGCCTGTTTGCGCTGTTTTACTGCCGATGCGCGTTATGAATATAGATAGCGGAAGTAGTCGTATTTTCACCGGAAGTTGTTTATTTCATCGATGAGAACATATGACTTTTATTTACATCGTATAACTATGTATTTCATGTGTACATGTAGATTTATAATAAATATGTAAATTAAAGTAAATATGTCGTGACATGTATTCAATAAACATTACACTAAGAATGTTTACAACAATATCTAGGAATCGATAAAGGAGCCTGTACTCTCGTGCAGAGTGATTGGAGTCTTTCCAGCTTCCTATTAATATGTGTATGCACATGACACAAATGTAACAAGCCTACATGCAGAGGCGGATCCAGCATTTGGGGAACGGGGGGGGTGTCCGACAAATTTTGAAATCTAGATGTCCAGAAATGCACTGTCCTGTGTTTTACGGCATTTAAATATTCAGACTCCAACTGATGGTAAACTGTGATCTATGTAAGCTCCGTGGCTGAACGGGGGAGGGGGAGGGGGTGGGGGTGCATCCCCGGAACCACCCCACCTCCAGATCCGCCCTGACATGTGACTGCATCCGCGCAGTCTGTCTCGCACCAATTATGATTGTAACTCATTGTATCTCATTTTGAAACTACGTGTATAGGTTAGACACCTGTATGGACACTTGTACATGACCTGCAGCCAGTCTGTACTGGTTCTGCATGAACTAAACAATAGGTTCACTTACTCCTAAGAAAGAAAAATCCAACCTTGTCATATCCTCCAATATTGTGTACATTTTTTGGCCACGGAAACTCCGTTTACATCAATCAAGTGACCAACAGGTTCAGTGTTTTCTTTTAAATGCTACAAATATGTGTCGACAGGTAGATGTGCAAAGTTATATTCGATTTTCAGTTCAATCCCCCGATCGTGGGTTATCTCCCCCTTTTGGACTTATTATTTCACAAGTGTGTCTCGTAGCTGGCAAAACATTTTTATGGCACCATATGTGTTGCCTTGTTTACGTTGACGGTATCGACTCGTCGCCAAAACGAGTTATAGAGAATAGTAGGTTACTGCCGTGAATGGGAAAAAATATGCATATGTATATATGCACAGTCTGATCTGGAACTACACTGGTCGGAAAAAACCCAAAAGCCCCATTTCTCCAGTAACAGCCACATATAAACCCGATGTTGATCGGATAGTGGCCCACATATTGTTACTGTGGTATAGTTTTAAAATGATTTGATATGGCCTGATGTTTAACTTAAATGAATTACTGTGATAGTTTACTAATGTTAGTGTTATTCTATGGCAACTTGTTATACGTTTGGATATACATGTACATTGTGTATCAACGTAAAATTCGTCAACATTAAAAGCCGTTTAATGAACTGTGTTTGTGTTGTCTTCCAAGTACCATGCCCACCACTAAGGAGAGATTGTAAACCGTAATCAGTCCACTGACAGATCTGTTGAACGTTCTGAAAATGTAATAAGCCCACCAGATGTGTGTATTTTATCTAACACGATCAAATGGCACACTCCTTGCATCGAAGTCTGCAAAATAGCGGTGCTTTAAATTATAATTTAACCGCTGCTAGAATATGACTGGTCAATGTCTACAGAGCGGGGCCTCCAATTCCACGGGGTGTATAGTACGTAATGAGCACCTGCTA
The DNA here is from genome assembly GCA_029237695.1 of Conchocele bisecta. Lineage (NCBI taxonomy): Eukaryota > Metazoa > Mollusca > Bivalvia > Lucinida > Thyasiridae > Conchocele > Conchocele bisecta. Next base: position 12,157,272 of record CM055271.1, read on the forward strand.
TTTGGATGGGGTGCACTGAATCAGGTAAGAAAATACCCCACTTCAAACGATACTTTATTTCATAATATCTCAGCAACTACTGAAGCGATGTTGACGCTACAAAACCTTGAACATATAATGGCAACTCCTGCCTCGTGAATTTAGCCGTTTAGTTTAGGAGTTATTTTGAGAAAACGTAATTTTGCTGAAAATAAGGACAGATAGGGTGCACTATGGTTTAAACATAGGGTTTCAATTCCTAACGGATTGGCGAATGTGCAGTATTATTGCATGACAACTCTACTCTGTCAGGGCCTGTGAGTATTCGTTTGTCTCTTTTGGTGGCTATATACTGCATTTTCTACCGATTTCGGGGCAGATTTGCGATCCGAGTGTACCCAATTATTCTTACCTGATTCAGTGCACCCCATACAAATAATGTAACAGGTGCCCGTGACGTACTACAACTACCGTGAACAATTTTAGTGATTTTGGACAATATTTTCACTTGCAACGTATATACAGTTGAACCTCTCTAAACCTGACACCCTGTGCGATACCCAGGGTGTCGGGTTTAGAGAGGTTACGCTGTAATTCAGGCAAACATGGCCACCCCAAGTAAAATTTAGAACTTATTAAGAAAGTCTTAGTTCTTGTTTCTCCAAAATCCCAGCGGTGGAGTTTTTGAAAGACAAATGTACATATTTTCCACTCTGTCCAAATAGCGGATTGTGTCACAGATATTTGTGGGGCCTATGGGTTTGCAACCAGTGTAGATCCAGATCAACCTGCTTGCCATTCCATCAATGAACCACCCGTCATGCGTGTAACAAGCGCTATATATCGTTATCAGGCTACAGGAGAGTGTTATTTGATCAGGAACTACACTGGTCACAAACTCCATAATCTCCATTTCTCCAGTCACAGTCACATATAAGGACTGAGAACCGATTGTGAACATTAACCCATTGAAATCAGAATACACCTTCACGGGTGTGAACTATTTTATTTTTATTTTAACCATTTCTTAATGAAAGTACATGTTATGACCACCCATTTGAACCGTCTGATCAGGATCTGCATTGTTCGGCATTCGACCAATGAAACACCCGTCATGCTTCTAACAAGCACTATAGATCGTTACCAGGATACATGAGTGTGCAATTTGATCAGGCGCTACACTGGTCACAAATCCCATAAACCTCATAAACCTCGGCAGTTTGCACCGACAATTTTCCTGCGGATACTCCGGTTTACTCACATGTTAATGATTATCCTTACTCCTCCATCAGTGCCAATTAAAGTGTTGCATATTAAGTACGTATATAAGTAAGTGTTCCTGTGCTTGTAATGGTTATACAATAAATAAATCATCAATGGAAATGTTATTATATTATTTTATATGTACATGTATGTGGCTGTGGCTGGAGAAATGCATCTTATGGGATTTGTGACCAGTGTAGCTGCCCATCAAATAATACACCCCTGTATTCTGACAACGGTCTAAGTTTGTCATTGTGTTTCATTGATGGAATGGCGAACAGTGCAGATCCTGATCAGACTGTGCGGATGCACAGTCTGATCTGGATCTACACTGGTCGCAAAACCCATAATCCCCCTTTCTCCAATCACATATATCTGTGACACAATCTGCTAATTAGACACAGGGGAAAATATGTGATCTACGCAAGTCGCAAAACCCATAATCCCCATTTCTCCAGTCACAGCCACATACGAGGCCGAGTATAATAAAAATTGGCTTACATATCAGCTTGATCATTTCCGCATTCTGATCAGCAGCTGTAATGTTCGCCAATCTGTCGGAGTATCATTTATGATGCTTATACATGACGCCAACACTTTACTTATTTATCACTTCAAGAATTAATGCAGCTACAATGGTCTAAAGGAAAGTCAATACATCTTGTGTTATCGTGGCGTTCTTTATATTTTCAAAAATTCTGCAAAAACCAGGAACCCACTTTTCCGACGTTTCGGCACAAGGCCTTTATCAAGGAATTAGTTTCCACTGAACGCTAATTGCCATCCATTTTATATTTCACTTAGCGTTCAGTAGAAACTAATTCCTTCATAAAGGCATTGTGCTGAAACGTCGGAAAAGTGGGTTCTTGGCTTTTGCAGAATTGCTGAACATATTAATTGCATTTTGCGGAAAGCTCTTTATGTTACAGTCGAACCTCACAGAACGGCCACCTCTCTATAACAACACCCTCTCTGTAGCAGCCGCTATTTTATATCCCAAATGGATGATTTCCTCTATATCAAACCCTTAGACTGCTGAACACGAAAATTGTCGACTGCTGTTGCTTTTGCCTTCTTTATCAATAAAAACATGTTTTGACAGCACTTTAGAATCATTTCCACTGTAAATGATTCTAAAATGCTGTCAAAGCATGTATTTGATGAGAATTATCGAAGAAAGTAAATAAACAGTAGACGACAAAATTTAATTCAGCGTTAACCTCCCTACAACAGCCACCTGTCTACAACAGCCAGTTTTGTGTCTTCCCATGAGTGGCTGTTGTAGAGAGGTTGCACTGTACTACGTATGGTGACCTGTTCAACCCTACAAGCATAAAGTAACCGTCTTCAAACATTGTACAACCTGATCTCATCAGGATCTGCATAGCTTTTGCGTGCGCACGCGATAGGGTTTTGCGTGCGCACGCGATAGGGTTTTGCGTGCGTACGCGATAGTTTTTGCGTGCACACGCGATAGGTTTTACGTGCGCACGCGATAGGGTTTTGCGTGCGCACGCGATAGGGTTTTGCATGCGCACGCGATAGATTTTGCCCTATAGTAAAAACTATTTCCATCATGGCATGTCCCCTCTGTGCCACCGTAGATACTTTATATCTGTCGAAAATATTATTTTAGCCCGATACTACCGCGAGTCACTATTAGTAAAATAAATATTACTAAATGATTATATCTGTATAGCGGGCACTTGTAATTTTTAGAACTGGTGAAATAATGACACATACTATACACTTATTTTATTCCTATAAAGAACATGTTGCGCCTGCTGAGTGGGCATGTACCTTCAATTTATCCCAGCAACACAGAGCGTATGTGCCTTGAAACACGGTGCCGTGAAACATTTTTGATATCCTGTCAATACGACCTAATCACTGCGTATGAATATGTGCGGTGGCTGGGGTTATTTTTTGCATTTTAAAGCCGTTTGTAGGTGTTAAATAGAATAAATAGATAGAATAGTAGGTTAGTGCCGTGAATGGAAACACTATCTGGCGCGGCACGGAAACGGGAAGTGCTCGGCAGAGCCCCGCCCATCCCGTTTCCTAAGCCTTGACATATATGTTTTCCCATTTACGGCACTAACCTACTATTCTCTATATTTCCTGATCGTTACTCGGATCATTACCAAACTTCGTCAACATGTTCCTCACATTGATGGCTATCCAGCCAGTGTCATTCGGATGGCCATGTCCTTCGTGGGAGCGACACTCGCCGTCGATCGCCTTGTTTACGTTGACGGTATCGACTCGTCGCCAAAACGAGCTATGATATTAAATGAAACTAAATATTCAAGGGTAAATACCTTCGCGTGTTTTATAAAAATCCGACATTCTGTTAGAACATCCGTTCGCAAACCACGTGATCCCATACGAAGTTAAGTGAAATGGCGTATACGTACACGTACGAACGAAGTTAAGTGAAATGGCCCCCTGATGTTCATGACAGCACGTTGGGTATAGTAGTTAGTACATCGCGGGCACCTGCTATTTCAATGGTGTGCACTGAATCAGGTAAGAACAATCCTCCACTTGAGACTATACTTTATTTAATATCTCAGCAACTACTGAAGCGATTCTGACGCAGATACCCCAGACAATTGAATAGCAACACAGATTTAGCGGTTTAGAAGTTATTCCGAGAAAACCTACAGTTTGGTGGAAATAAGGAAAGAGGGGGTGGGGTAGGGTTTAAAATTCGGGTTTTACTGACGGATTGGCGAATGTGCATTATTATTGCATGTCAACACTACTCTATCAGGACCTGTAAGGGTTCCTGTGTCTCTTTTGGTGACTATAAACTACAATTTCTACCGATTTATGGGCATATTTTGGATCCGAGTGCACCCCATCTTTTCTTATTTGCAGCAAAATGTAGGTTTTCTCGAAATAACTCAACGGTTAAATCTACGAGGACGTGGAGTAGTTTCAGTAATTGTTGGGATATTAAATAAAGTATGGACTAAAGTGAAGGACTTTTCTTACCTGATTCAGTGCACCCCATCCAAATAGCAGGTGCCCTGACGTAGTATAATCACCGTAGTGCGCAATTTAATATATTTTATTTGTGATCTTTGTTTACAAAATTTACATACATGTATGTATAAATTGTAGTACATGTACATGTAAAAATTAAAATATATAAACAGACCCGACCTTATACGTGCATCTAAGAAAACTAAAAGACATAATTGCTATAGTATTGGGGGCCTTATCTATAATAAAATCTAGAACTTATTAAGAAAGTCTTAGTTCTTGTTTCTCCAAAATCCCGGCGGTGGAGTTTGTGAAAGACAAATGGACATATTTTCCACTCTGTTCAAATAGCGGATTGTTTCCCAGATATTTGTGACTGGAGAAATAGGGCTTATGGGTTTTGCGACCAATGTAGATCCAGATCAGCTTGATCAGGATATGCACTGCTCGCCATTCCGTCAATGAACCACCTGTCATGCCTGTAACAAACAATATAGATCGCTATCAGGCTACATGAGAGTGTTATTTGATCAGGAACTACACTGGTCACAAATCCCATAATCCCCACTTCTCCAGTCACAGCCACATATAAGAACTGAGAACCAACTGTGACCATTAACCCATTGAAATCGGAATACACCTGCATGTGTATGAACTATTAGTACACACTCCATTATCTAGCTGTGTACGTGTAGTTATAAATCTGATTTTAGCTTGTTGAGTTTATTTATACATGTATTATATTACATTAGCGAAGTCAATATACTTTAACTTCCTGTTGGGACAAAACAAATATTCATGTTTCTACCATGTATATATGCACATACACAGACGACGATCGGCTTACATGGGTAGATATATATGGGCAGTACATTTTTGGGATTTAACACTTTGAACACGAAAGCCCGCTATATCGGTTTATGCAAACAGTGCAGATCCAGATGAGCCGGCTCGTAACGAGCCGTCTCATTAGGATCTGCACTGTTTGAAAGTAATTTTCATATTTTTGAGAAAAACAAATACCCCCTTTTTATAAATGGAATAGTCTGAAAATCATTTTGCGATGATTGGATTGGTTGAAAAATTAACATATCGCAGCCCATTCAGTTACTTAGGGGTGAAAGGGTTAACAGTGCCGAAATGAAACATTGGAAAAGAGTTTGTACAGTGTATTCATAATTACATAATACATAATACGCGTGTGTCTGTGTAAATGGTGAATGGTAAATGTAAATGAAGATCATTATTTGTTGTTCGTGAATAATGAATCCATTGAGCAAGGCGCATCTGAGTACAGCTGGGATATGTATATCGTTACTATCAGTATTACTACAAACGCTAGGTGTGGGGAACAGGGCCGGGGACGGGTTCACCAATCAGTTCATTATTCACATCAAGGGGGCGAGTATAGACGTGGACGAATTGACGACAGAGGCAGCCCGGTACCATCTACAGTACGTGGAGCAGGTAGGTACCACACACATATGAGACACGCCATATGATTTTGTACCTTCGGACAACTGCGTAATTTCATTAAATACGTATACAAAATTTACAATATTTTTCATAAATAAAATAAAAGGTTGACAATATTTTCAGAGTACATGGGGAAAACTTTGTCAACTTCTGACGCCATTTACGGAAAATATTGTACATTTTGTATACGTATTTCATGAAAGTACGTAGATGTCCGAAGGTACAGAATCACATGGCGTGTTTCATCTGTGGCTGTGACTGGCGAAATGAGCCTTATGGGTATTGCAACCAGTGTAGATCGAGATCAGCCTGCGCATCCGCATAGTCTTATCTGGATGTGCACTGTTCGCCATTTCACCAATGAAACGCCAACACACAGACGCTCCAAGGAGAATGTTAAAGGTGCACGCCCACTCAGTCGGCACAAACTGTTCTCTATATCAGAGACATCGTCTGAGACATTTTCTGGTAAAATAAACATTCATTCACCATTACCCCACGTATTGATTGGCATTATTATATATTTTGACGAAAATTTCCACACTGATGTCAGGGGCGATAATATGCTTTTATATCTTGCCTTATTTCTCAATAAAAACATGGTTTGACAGCACTTCAGAATCAATTACAATGGAAATGATCTAAAGTACTGTCAAAGCATGTTGTAAATTATTCTAAAATGCTGTAAAATCATGTTTTAGAAGATAAAATGGAAATTAGAAAATAAACAGCAAACGACAAAAAAATTAGATAGCGGTGTAAGGGTTAACGTTTAGTTTGAAAGTTTAAAATTATCATACTGTTATTCTGTGACGAAATGTCTAGGTTAAATTACTTTGAAATACAGTCTACACTCGTTACCTCAAACTCTGTTAAGTAAAACTATTATTAACTCAAAGTATGTCCCAGAATGGTAATATACCTAATTTAGTGGAACATCTCTAAACCAGAGTGTCCGGTTTATAGAGGTTTCACTGTAGGTCTTATGATTGCAGATAGTTCCAGCCGTCCATGTATATAGAGATACGTCACTGCCACAGAAATCTAGTCAGGCAAGGTCTTTCCCGGAACTACTGTCTTTCTTCAAATATCAACTTGCAGTGAGTACCAAGATGAAATGAGACACGCCATGTGAGTTTGTGCGATTGTTCATCAAATACATTTACAGATATTTTCTGTCAATGACGTCGAAACATGACGAAATTTCGTCAGCTTTCGATGTCATTTACGGAAAATATCTTACGTTTAATAAATATATTTCATGAGATATTGCACATGTTCTTAGGTACAACATGACATGGCGTGTCTCCAATGGCAATATATATATACATGATGTTACCTGAGCGATCTATATACCCACACTTTGATGAAAATAAATGCGTATATTGCTTTCGTCACGGGTGTCCGACCGTCCGGGCACTCGCTCATGGTCTTGGCGTTTGGAGGCGTGACGTAAACAATAAAAAACAAAACTTATATGATAGTTGGTAAGCAACACACTATGGGGAGAAGATGTGTATTCGTGCCCCGTTAGCTCAGTCGGTAGAGCGATGGTATGGTAAAGCAGACTCGGTATAGCGATAGTATGGTAAAGCAGACTCGGTAGAGCGATGGTATGGTAATCCAGACTCGGTAGAGCGATGGTATGGTAAACCAGACTCGGTAATGCGATGGTATGGAAAACCAGACTCGGTAGAGCGATGGTATGGTAAACCAGACTCAGTAAAGCGATGGTATGGTAAAGCAGACTCGGTAGAGCGATGGTATGGTAAACCAGACCCGGTAAAGCGATGGTATGGTAAATCAGACACGGTAATGCGATGGTATGGTAAACCAGACTCGGTAGAGCGATGGTATGGTAAACCAGACTCGGTAAAACGATGGTATGGTAAAGCAGACTTGGTAGAGTGATGGTATGGTAAACCAGACTGGGTAGAGCGATGTTATGGTAAACCAGACTCGGTAGAGTGATGGTATGGTAAAGCATACTCGGTAGAGTCATGGTATGGTAAAGCAGACTCGGTAAAGCGATTGTATGGTAACGCAGACTCGGTAGAGTGATGGTATGGTAAACCAGACTCGGTAGAGCGATGGTATGGTCAACCAGACTCGGTAAAGCGATGGTATGGTAAATCAGACTCGGTAAAGCGATGGTATGGTAAAGCAGACTCGGTAGAGTGATGGTATGGTAAACCAGATTCGGTAGAGCGATGGTATGGTAAAACCAGACTCTTGTGTCCCGGGTTCGTGCACATTTGTCTCGCCCTGTGACATTTGGCGCCCACCAAGGGACACGTTACCCATAGGTAAAGCCATATTTACTCGCATAGTAGGCGAGTAGACACCAGTGACAATGCGCTCAGGTGACTGCTTACATGTCACTGGATTCGATACAGTATGTATGGTAATACAGGAGTATATCTACATTGTGTACAGCACTGTGTATTTATCCTACTGTTGGACGGCCATTACTGGATTCTTAAAAAGTTCAATAATGGGTTAACAAACTCTTCAGAAATCATTCTTTGTATATACATGTACCTTTGGTGAACACAACCCATTGCATATTGTCGTTTAACGTCTTTCGAAGATATTGCACCAAATTGTATTTATGTATATGTCATATTATGTGCAGTATGTGTCCAACGCCAGAAGAGGTAAAACTGACTGATGGCTTTTACACACTAAGATGCGGACATATAACAACTCCATGCACATTGTATAGTAACAACCTAATGTTCACATATATGTTATAACTAAACCCCATCACATTTAAGAACCAATTATGTTTGAATCAAACGATGATCAAGGGTCACACGGTGGAAATTATATAATCTTTGATAGGTATATAATGCCGTATATAGTGTACAAATAATGGGTGGATGCGGTAACACGTTTCGATTTATATACATCCCTTGGAATTGTTAAGATGTTAAACGACTAAAATTATGATAGTCTGTACATTTCACATTAACAATGTTGTTTTGTAAACAATTATTGGATTTACATTTATTGCGCATATGCAGCATATGCTCAATTAATAAATTCATCAATTTAAATTTCCAGACGATCCTAAATTTGCGCTTACGAACATTGTAGTCGTACGAAGTTTAGTGAAACGGTCCCCTGATGAGCAGAAGAAGCTGTGAAACCTGTTGGGCTTAACCAATACCTAATAATGTAGTAGAATCGGACTTTTATTTCATTATATAGTTTCCTTGTGGGAGCTCGAAAACTTTATTATAATTATATATAACTACATGTACAGAGATAAGTGGGCGGGGTAATTTGTTGCAATTGTGCCGTTTACTGGGCTCCAGATCCACGTCGTTCACCTGTGACGCTCGACCGTCCGTCATTCATTTTCAGATCGAACAAATTCCATCACACATTCATCTGCATGTCGACCCGGAACCTGTGAGCAGCGTGTCTTATGATTATCGACAAATGAACGCGCGGCTTGTAAGTACAAATTAATGTTTGCCCGAGTTTCTCGACCAATAAAAGCAGAGGATTTCGTCTCAATTTCATCACGTATTGTGACTATTTCTCCAATATCTACTAAACGTATTCATTACACGAAAAGACGATAAGTAGCGTGGCGAAGAGAGAAACTTGGTTTCTTCGCTACGTTATTTTACGCCTCCTGGACACTAACCTTCATTCCGTCGCCACGAATAAACGAAGAACGAGCCACCATAACGAGCCACCATAGATGTTGGCGAAAGCGTCGCAAGATGTGATTAATTGAGACGAAATATTGTGTTTTCATTGGTCGAGAAACTAGGGCAAACAATAATGAAGCTTGCTGATATATTGGAGATTTATGTGATTTGCGACCAGTGTAGCTCCTGATCAAATAGCACCCTCATATACGCTGATACATGTCACGTTCTTTAAATTGCTTGTTATAAGCATGTCGTGTGTTTCATTGATGGAATGGCGAACAGTGCAGATCCTGATCAGACTGTGCGGATGCACCAGCTGATCTGGATATATACTGGCCGCTAAACTCATAAGCCCCATTTCTCCAGTCACAGCTACATTTGAATGTTGGCGGGAAAAAAGTAGGTCATACTTCATGCTTCACTTGAGGGTCCTGCGAATTCACTCTATACTACTGTTAGCCCTTGGGCCGTATTCCACAGACCCTGTTAAATGTACATGCACACTCAGCAGGTACAAACTGTTCTTAGATAATTAGAATTGTGTCACTGTTCCACCAGTTCTAAACATTACTAGTACCCGCTATACAGATATAATATAATAATTAGTAATACTTATTTTACAGATAGTGACGCGCGGTGATATCATTGCACATCAACAAATAAGTACGATAATAAATAATAATGTCCGTTATCATTTTAAGAAAACACGGTTATCGCCCTTGATATAGTGTGGAAATTTACGTCAGATATAAAATGTACAATAATGCCAATCAATACGTGGGGAAATGGTACATGAATGTTTATTTTGCCAGGAAATGTCTCTGATAAAGATAACATTTTGTGCCTACTGAGTGGGCGTGCACCTTTAATTCACAACTGTGTCATATGCAGATGAAACCTTCAAATCACAGTGACAGTCAGTCACAAAAATAATATAGGGCTCGGTGAAAGACTTAACCCCCTTATTGCACTGACCACGTCAATCGAAAACTGTGCCATATGCAGATGAAAGCATCAACTCACAGTGACAGTGATTGTCACACAAATAAAGGGTTCGGTGGAATAAGGGGGCTAACTCCATGAAGCCATGAAGCCACTGGGCCCTTCAATTCATAATTGAGACAGGCAATGCGATTTTGTACCTCCGGACATCTGCGATATTTCATGAAATATATGTACAGAAAATGGTATATTTTCAGTAAACGACTTCAGACATTGACACAAATTTCAGAGTACGTGCGGAATAATTAATTCCGCATGTATTCTGAATTTGTTGTCAACTTCTGACTTCATTTATGGAAAATGTGTTATATCTTGTAAATGTATTTCATGAAATAACGCAGTTGTCAGAAGGTACAAAATCGCATGAGTTGTCTCCTATGCAGATGAATCTTGTATGCCAACCATACTACGATATGGGCGTGGAGACAGCGTGGGCGATGGGCATTACGGGTCACGGAGTAGTCGTAGGCGTCGTCGACGTCGGCGTCAATACGAAGCTGGATGAACTGGCAGCGAACATCGTAAGATTTGTTTTGTCTGAAATGTAAGGACATTTTCAATGTAATAACATTGTATTAAAATGATGTAATAAATATGGAAATGACACCGCTAATGAAAACAAGATCAGTCGATGTATAACCCCGTAATACAATCTAACGTGTGTATCAATTTGTATTTGCCATTTATTGATATGTTGTCATAAATAATTAAATAGTATAGAGGGAATGAGTTCATTACCGCGACTAATGGGAGCGGAATTTGGGGGTCTTTAAGTAACCACCAATATCAAAAATTGGTTATGGTTTATATGGCGAAAAATATGAAAAAATGCCGCCACCCTCAATTCGCGAATTGAATTTGGGTGGATTCATTTTTCCGAATTTTGTATATTCGAAAAACTGATTAACTCGTAATTATTTAATAATTTTAATTTTTTTTTAAATTTAATTAATTAATTATTTAATTTGGAAATGATGAGAATCTTCAAAACTTAACCGGCAGCTGGGTGTCAGAAGGCACCGCAAGAAGTTCTTCGCGAACAAACCCGCGCGATGGACCATCATCCAAATAGTAGAGCACGGGTTCATCGGGTTTGGTAATAGATCGATCCAGATGATATACATTGAGAGACCACACGGGATCAGTCGCACGGCGGCGACCACCTTCGAGCTCTCACGGTTGATAGAGGTACCGGACGGCAACATCCGATGGAAGCCGTTTCTCCGTTAAACCAACGGGTCGCCCGCGCGAGACGGCATATGGTTTGTGCGACACATGTTTAGACTTGATGGCATTTACAGGCTTTTTACCGATTAATCTGGTCACCTCGCCGTTCAATGCGGAGACCACGGCGGGCAGCCTGGTCACCCACTCGGTCGATCGCGTATGAGGATCTATAAGCTCTTTGGCATATTGGTGCCCGAACAACCTCTCAGCCAGGGTTCGATTGAACCGCTCCACGATCTCCTGGTCCCGGTGGACGTCCACGCGGCCGCGTCTGACAGAAACGTCATGTTTAGCCAATAGATGAGAGACCGCGCCCATGAACTCGCGGCCGGGATCGACCTGGAGAAGATTCGGCCATTTGAGAGGACTCCTCTTATATATTCGGGAAACTCCACCTCCTTAGACTCTTTCGTGGCCAGCGGCTCTGCCCCCTTATAACGACTCGCTACGTCAACGATTGTCAGTGCGTACTTGTACGTCTTGCGACCCACGCGATCGTGAGGGAGAAACAGGAGGTCAGCTTGGTGGACTTCGTTCGGCACCTGCACGACGAATTTCGGCCGCGGAATATTGGGAGGCGCGGGCAAATAGATCTGCCAGATGGCCTGCTTCTTGAGCCATTTCGTGGCGGCATTTTCGGAAACCTTGGTCGCCGCCGCGAGGTTCTTGATGGCCGCGAGTCCCTTCCAGTAGTCGCGGGGGCTGTAGTATGTGTTCGCCAACTTGCGCGCTAGGCACACAGATAGTTTGGTATCAAGCTTGCGCGTGTCCATCGTATGCGAGGTATTCTAGTAGGTCGAACAGTCTCCAACATGCCCTCTCCAGATCGTCCGGTAACTGCGTCGGCTATAATAAACCTTTGTTGGAAGTTTCGCTGCAGCTGCCGGTTGAATTCCAACTCAGGAGCGGGAACTCCGAGGAATCTAACATCCGCTTTGCGAAAAGGGAGGCCGAGTGTTCGTCCTCGCGCCACGTCTCGAGAGAATCTTGTGCCAGACGGATCAGACCCTTTACGCCAGCTAAACGGTGTTTAAGAGCCGTGTAGCCTACATCTATCAGATCAAAATAAAGCTCGTCAACTAACATCGTTCTATATATATATATATATATATATATTATTTAAAAAATATTTTTAAAATAATTGTTGCTTATTGCTTTTGCTTATTTCTTTTTCAATATAGTAGCTGACGAGACCCACCGCACCCATTCCCACGACAATGAACGCGACCTCCGACGGTACATAGAGATCTGAAAGTTGGGGCTCGGGATCCAGCGGTGCGAGAATTTTCTGCGGTTATGTCAGCGCGTATTCGCGCATGGCTTCGTCAACGTTCCGGAAAGTTTGCACGGCGTGACTCTCGCGGCGAAGCTCTTCGTTGATCCAATCCACACGGGTGGTTCGTTTTTCCGACCATGCTTCCTTTGCGCTATTAAATTGTTCTACAGCTAAATCATCCGAGTTTTTCAGTTTCGAGAACAAAAAGTTGCTACCGCTGAACGACAATGCGTTCGCCACCGCTCCAAATATCGCTAGTCCGTTCGCACTAGCCATTTATTTCCATATATTAACAGGTAGAATTCCAGCTTTAATTAGACAATCTCGTGTCCCAACTGCGGCCGCTACATCTAATGTCACGAGCCCTACGTCTCTCACAGTCATGTCCAATTCGGGAGCGGGCCCTCCTAAGGCTATCTTTGATAGTCGAGCAAACCCGATACTGAGACCCGATATCACCACGGCGTGATAAAGCGCATTCACTACCATTTTACCAATGTTTTCAGCAATTACATATAGTGATTATTGCATATAAAAGGGATCGCGATTAATGTTTAAATGGGGCGCAATCGGTTTCGTAACTTCCTTCGGAACCGCCTCAAACAGTGTTGGGGGTTGACTCGAAAGGTATTTCCACACACACACGGTGCCCACAACTGCCAGACCACCACCAACAACCCACGGGATGATCCAGGTAGGAGCTTCAGCAATCCACGATTGCTCCGACAGTTCTTGCGGAGATTGAACCGCAGCTGTCTTCGAGTGTTCTGATGTTTCTGCCCCCAACTCCAATTGCGATTGGGGCTCCTGAGCCGGAACGGATAACGACTCTTTGGCCTCTCGAAGCTCGGCGAGTATTTTATCTTGTTTAGCTTTTCGGATGACAGCCGCTGCCCGCCCAACTGCCTGTTTTTTTGGGTTTTTGTGTGCTTAGTTTCCGAAAGAATCTGTCGAACCTCCAGGCGCTCCTCGCGCGTTGGGATAACGTCGTTCTCTCGAAGACAGTCATCGAATGAGTCTCGGTCCTTGCAGTGAAAGAGGGCGACCCATTTCGTTTGCTCTCGCAGATCCTTGAGAACGGCATTGTACTTCTGAGTGAGATCCATACACTTTGCCCCGCATGGCGGCCCGAAAATGGGAGCACGGAGAGCATGTCCTTCTTTGTGGTCATCGCCGCCTTGGCCGAGCAGTCGTCAATCACGTATAGGGTGGGCTCGCCCTGGAAGATTTGGTATAAACCACGCAGCCAATCGTGAAGCCTATCACCTGGGTCAATAACGTATACCCCAGGGTCGGTCCATATCCACAGGCGCCGCTGATAAGTCTCGTTGTGCCGCACAGCGGGACACAGGATCACAATGTGTCGAAAGAAATCGCTGAAGGACCCCTCGAGCAAGTCGAGGATGAAATCCGTTTTTCCGCATCATGTCTGCCCACATATTACGGCAGAGTGGTCATCACAAACTTTATTTTTATCTAAATCTTTACATTTAGTACAGTGCTGGGACGTATCGACCATCTTCGATGTTGAGTTGTGCGTCTGTGATTATATATTGATACACGTTCAATGCGCCAGCTCCATCCACCTCTTTGGTTATCTGGATCGTCACACCCTCGCTAGCGTTCTCAATTTGGCGTCCACTACCGTGCATTTGGTCGTCGTCGCTGACTCGCATGTATAGCCATAACGCGTATTTGGTAGTCAGGAACTGCGGGAGGGAGACGTCCGAGCGCTGCAGGTCTTTGGTAACCGCGGCAACCTCTGGGGAGCGTTTAGAGCCGGCAGCAAACTGCTTTCTGACTTCGTCCCACTGCTGATGCGCGCGAAGGCCATGGGGATTCCCTCGATCGTCACCTCTACCTTTGTGATTTTGGGGTTATATAATTTGTCGGAATCAACCCTCCACGAACAGTATCAGTATACCTTTCATCGAGCGGGCGGGTACGTTTACATTAATATTCCACAATGTGTCACTATTGTTTTTCGTCATCTTGCGGTGGCGAAGAACTCGGTCGTAAAGTATGGCAACGCGCCCGGCGTACTGGGATCTGATCAATCGCGCGAGTTCGGGCATCGTGACCATGTCGTACTCAAACGAAACATTATCGATCGTATACGTCGATGCTATGTCGGTGGCTATGAGAACCCGGCCGTAGTCGTTGAACGTTAGTTCGTATTCGAGGCGGTCAGCCAAAGCGCTCTGATAGTAGGGCATGTGACTCTGCAGCAACTCAAAGTCGAGCGGCATGTAGAAGCGGTTGCCGTAAGCGGCTGCGATCGCGTTGTCGCTCGCGACGTTATCTGCCTTGTCACCAGCCCCGATTCTAAGTCTGGTTACGTTCTTATTTCGGCTGGTGTCAATACCCTGATAGACCGCATTTTCGCGCTCTTGCGCCGTCTTCCACAGGTCCTGATAGCAATGGCGCGACCCAGGTTCTGAACGACGGTTCGGGTCGCGTCCGTCGACGTCAGCGAAATAGTGAAAGCGAGGCGAACAGTCCCCGGCACAATGACGTCGTTAGCTCCGAGTTTGGGGAGGCGGGCCAAGAGCTGCTGGTTCTGGTCGATTGTCGATGGGTTGTTCGTAATAACGACGCTCTGTCTCACGCCTTTCGCCCTAAGGGGCTCCCGTAGTCTGCGGTATGGATTGAGTTTGCGGCCGTATTGACTCGAAGACATTTTCAGCGAAACTAAATACTCTATTAAACCCGTATGGTTTTTTCTTTAATACAACGTTAAAGATGGCTGATTACGATATTGGCATGGACGAATTCGGCCGAGACGATGACATCGATGGGTGATGACATCGATGATGACATCGATAACGATAACGAAACGCCCTTCATAGAGACTCCAGCTGGCGAGGAAATAGGTGGCGCTACCAACACCATTAGTCTAAGCCAGGAATTAGTCAAGTCAACTGTAGACGACTACTACAACAGTTTGGCAGAAAAAGGTGAGGTCCCATATGTCGGCCGCGACTACTCCAAGTTCTAATTGGATCTGAAGGGTAGGTTGCGACTAAAAGCATAAAATATCCCGATGAGGACCGGAAAACCTCTATCGCTGAGCACCATTGCCGGAAACCGGGGCTGTGGCCAAATGGTAAGGGACGAACTAGGATGCTTAGATTGGAAGCGTGGTAAAACAATTATGCCGGTCCGCGCTGTAGCGACCCTATAATCTACCAACGAAACGATGGCGAAGACGACCGCCGCGATAGAAACTGTCGAGATCAGCGAGCTCCCTCGAGTAGCCACCGACGCTATTTGCAGAATGGAGATCAGCGAAAGCGAGATAGACGGACTACTCAGCACGATGGATGACCCACCGTTACCTCTTCGCGAACTCCGGGGACTCGATAAGACTCTGCAAATAGTCCGGGGCGAACTGGTCCTTAACCTCTCCAAACTCACGGCGCTGGATGAATATATCGCGCTAGAAGAAGGAAAACTGGAGGAACCCCGTGACGATAGAGAATCTACCGAGCGGATCACCGAACGCCTGCGGTCGTTGCGGGATGAAAGAGCAGCTCGCTTGGAGACTGCATCGACCTGCCGTGAGACGCTCCGCACCCAAATAAGTCGGATCCGCGAAATAATGTCGAGGGTTCTTCACGAGGAGACGACACTCGGTGAGCGACTTCGCACTCTGTTCAGAGAGCAGGGCGTCACAATAGTAAGCATCCTCGCAGCTCTCGGCATGACTATATCGACCATAGTTCTAGCTATCACTGGTGTTGGTGGTGCGGCACTGCACCGGCGGCTGCACCCGCGCCAGCACCTACGCCATCGTAGTATCATATTACTCGGTGCCATATACATACATATTCAAAATGCATAGTCTACTGGGGTGCCGGCATACTGCAAAATGTCTTGATACCGCTGGATCGACGCCGGTAGGTCCACCGGAGATGAGATGGCGTCCTCGACATTTGCCAAGAACTGGTTTTGCGCGTCAAATGCCGTCCCGTCTCCTATTATAGAACTACGCGCTTGCGCCTGTGCGCCGAGGATGGCCCAGACGTATGTGCGAATGGAGTCGTTGAGGCGGCTAACTCCAGCCCTGGCGAACCCCTTCCCCCTATCCAAAATGAAAGTCCCCCAGCCTATCTCGACGTGTTCGCTTTGTTCTATGTTGTCGATATGGATTATGACAGCTTCAGATGGAAATTGTTTACACCAGGCAAACTTACAGTGTACTGGTGGATCTGAAGACGCGCCGAATGTCATAGTGTTTGAATCGAAATTTCCCCCATTGCGGGTTACGATATTGTTGTTTAGAAATACATCGCCTAACCCACCATTTTTAGTAACTGTTTTCTGTTTCCAGTCGGTATTTTTAGAAATCTGAAATTCGACACATATTCTTCCGTAGGCCTTGTGGTCGTACGAGCTGTATAGAGGGTCCCAATTACCATCTTGGGGTGGTTTCACGCTCATCTCTTGTATGATTCTCCTGATCGTGTAGTAGAATTGAAAAGTATAAACACTTTCGCAGAAAGCGCTCTCATTATACTCCATGTGGTTTATGTAAGAGACACCACACCCGGTTGTGGCACACCACACAGCAAAATTTAACTGGTTCTGCTAAAACTGCATCGGTTTTGCTTTCCACGCGTCTATGGTTTCTTGGGTAGTAATTTTGGGCAGCATATAATTATCAAATATGTTTGAAAAAGTTGTATCAAATCCGGTGTCTTCGTTTACTCTTATTGTTTGGTTTATTAGCTTTCTAATTAAGTAGTGGATTCCTACCGTTAAGTAGTGCACATCTCCCCCAGCGTACTTTGCCTTTGAATTGAAGCTAAATGCCTTGGTATCCAACGACATTTTAATCGGAGTTTAGTATGTTTGCTACTATCACTAATGTTCAAAAAGAGAGTTGTGAACTTCAGAAGTCAATCGACAACTGCTGCGGAAAGCGCCGGGTAGGCCTCAGATAAATCACCTTCACGGTTGGGTGAGAGAATGTGGGGAAGAGCGAAGGGTTTGGCTATGTGAAGGATGGACGCCAAGTAGGGGTAGCGCGGCCTCCCGGACTGTGGAGTTTTAGACAGGTGAAAGATTTTGTTACCTCAGAGCTTGACGGTAGAGTCAACCTCACAGTATCGAAGGCTACCGGGCTCACAACAATGACCATCGGCCCAGACAGCCGGATAAGGGTCTCCCCGACGTTGTGTACTCGACTCGGGTTTAGAGAGACATACTCCGCAAGTAAAGGATTGTTTGTCCCGGGTGAGTACGTCGGTGATAACCCGGTGGACTTCGCGTTCACGAAAACTCTCCGAGTACACCTGGATCGGGTGAACACATCGTACAACACGTTAGACGGATCTCCCAGCACAATACTGAAAACCGTGCAAGCCAGTGATTGTTTCTTTGGGGAGACTGTGACCTTAGACTTCCCATGCCCCGAGATGAAAGTTTTGGAATCGGGACATATCCACGAATTTACGGTCTCTATTCTTGATGATCATGCGAGAGAGTTGAAGAACTATTACCCGATTTCGGTCGTCCTAGAAATTTCAAATTAATTCAAAGAATTAGACTCAAGTTCGTAATAGAATTTATAACAACCAACATTATGAGTATATACGGACCAGGTAGTTCTTCCAATTCCAATCGCGATTGGGTGACAGATATAAATTGGAGAATCCGAGTAACGATGATATTCCCGACGGATCCAACCCCACAGGTGATTTTTTAACTACCGGAAAAACCATATCACTGATCAATAGAACTATATCGGCGGCCACGGACGAGATTCACAAGAGTCTACTATCACAACTTAGAGTATATGCCCTGACTGTGACTACACAAACTCGTGAAGAAACACATACAGAACTAAACGAACTAGGCGGAAAAATAACCGAATTTCGGGAAGAGGCACATACAGAGTTTATGGAAGTTTCCGAACTAAACCGAGTTCGTAAAGACGCGAACAAAGCACTTGAGGATACCTCTGAAAAGGTTTGTGTTGAGGCCCATACCGCTATCGAGAAGCTTGCCGCATTGTTGGACACATCTGTAGAGCAGTTTAAGTTATTACACCGCATAAAACCCATCATCACAGTTTGGGCTGAGAAGCGGGGCGCATTGAATGAGGGGATCTATGAATATTCGCTTGGTGCTAAAGCGACCAATATATGGGGGATACGTCATGACATCTCCAGGTACGGTTCGACGAATGGCGGTCTGTTCGGTTAATGCTAAGGGTAAACCTGTGGGCGCGGTCATCGTAAATCTCGTACTGGATGGGGAAGAACGGGCGGTTGGAGTCACTAAACTCGCTGGACAGAGTTCAGCGGTGGTTTTGTTCGCCGGTGACGATCCAATTAAACTTTCCGAAGGTAGTGTTATTAACTTTGTTACGAAAATCGCTGACCCAGCGAGTTCTTCCACTGTAGTGACATTGTTAATTGAACTAAATTTGTAAAATTTAAATATGAACGAATCACCGCTTCCGAGCACGCTAAAAGGTTTTGGTGAAAGAAGTTCAGATTTTAGGTTAGAAAATATCGCAGAGATGCAGGATATTCTAAAACGAGAGGGGGAAACTCGGAAAATGAATGCTAAAAAATATAGACGCGCGGCAAACATAGTGGAGGGGGCGAGCGCCGTGCTGGCAGCAATTTCTATAATGAGTGGGGCCGGAACAGCCGCATTATTGTCTACAGTCGTGGCAATTCCCATTGCAGGGTGTTTGAGCGGGGTAGCCGATGGGGCGGGGTTGTTATGTATGGCGTTTAGAGTAGTGGGGAGAAAATTCGAAAATAAAAGTAGAAAGCACGACAGAATATCGGTTCTCGCAAGAAAAATAGCATCGACGTTATCGTGTCCAAAGCGTTGGCCGATAACAATATATCAGACGCTGAATTTGAGTCGGTGGTTTAGGAGATGTCTCGATATGAGGATTTAAAAAATACTATTAGAACTAAGACACGCGCCACCCTTCCCAAGATTGAGAATACTGATTGGGATAAATTTAGGTTAAAACTGGGAGATAAATTGGGGGTTGGGAAAAGTTAGTTCCTTATAGAAAGCATTGAATTGTGGAAGGCAGAAAGTTTCGGCATACTCCGGTGATAAAAAAAAAAAAAAAAAGGTTTTGGATACAAAAATAAAAAATACAAAAAAAATGTCTTGGGTCCAGCCGAGATTCGAAATCGCGCCGGCATACTCCGGTGATAAAAATTAAAAAAAAGAAAAGTTTTGGGTCCAGCCGAGATTCGAACTCGCGCCTGCAAAACGAGGTGTTACGCTCACATCTATTACACCCCATCATTGGACTGTCCACCGCGGACCCCTCTTCATCATTACCTTAGAATGCGTAGAGCAGCCGAAGTGTAATAGACATGGCGAACATATCAGTGCTGATATATATATATTGAGTACTGGCGTCCCAGTAATGTAAATGTGTTTATTTCTCGTATATAAACCTAACTTTGTTGGGGGCAGTTAAGCATGTTTTATTATTTGTTTTATTATATTATATTATATTATGTTTTCTATTTAATAATAGGGGTGTTCAGCTTTAAATTAATAAAAAATAAAATAACGAACCATTCGGAAGTTCGTGAACTATATAACCTCGCTAAGTGTTTATATCTGTGTAAATCGATAACCTGTTTACATACCATCGATAAGGAGAAATACACTCGGCAATATACACATGTTCATAACCCGTGTAATTGGAACATTGTCATCTGCTTGGTGTTTGTGATGCGTACACCGAATATGCTTGTACAGTGGAAGCTCTCTAAATTGGACACTTAATATACATTTAAGATGGAACATCTCTAATCTGGACACCTACAGTGGAACCTCTCTAAATTGGACCCCTAAGTGTGCATGTTCATAACCCGTATAATTGTAACATTGCCGTCTGCTTGGTGTTTGTGATGCGTGTGAGGAAACAAACTATACATCAGATCGTTCTATCTTTATAACTGACTGGTTCAAACAGTTCCCGAGTGCCACGGCAACCGTTTTACCCACGGCTGGATATGGTCCAATGTTATTTTTACATTTCCGTCCGAAACATCATGTAATGTGAGCATGCATACTCAAGGTGTGGTTTCCGAACCCGAGTTTCCGACGTGATGTAATCTGTGACGTCATTTTTACATTAGATTTTCTTTAAAATCTTCCTAACAAACGACGGATTTTGATGATATGTAGCGCACCAAATACGATGGCATATGTGTGTTATGGGTGCTTTGAAAGTTATTTACAATAGCTTACAACTTTCCAATTTCTTACATTCACGTGCTCTAGGTTTAATCTACATTTACGGTAACCGATTCATCGTCAAAACGACAGAATTATGAGATTAAAGCCGTCTATACAATAAAGGGCAACGTGTACCGCATTTGATGCGGTATATTTCATAAAAATCATGTCATTTCTATACGTCATATAGTCATGTCATTTCTATACGTCATATAGTCAAGTCATTTCTATACGTCATATAGTCGAGAACAAATGAGTTTATTGCATAAAATGGACTTTCACAGTTTAATAACGCAGTTTATTACATTCAACTCTGCATGCACAGACTGATCCTGATCGACTGGTTGCAAAAGCCATAATCCCCATTTTTCCAGTCACATCCACATATATGTATATATATAATATTGTAGAAACACAAGCTCAGCTACAACTTTGTGGATAGAAATCACAATGTGGAGCCAACAACAAACGAAAACTATCCGGACTATGGTGACGATATGGAGTAAGTGTCTCCATCATTATGTATTAAAGGTACATGCCCACTCAGTAGGCACAACATTTTCTTTACAGGAATTAAATAACTGTATGATTGTGTCACTATTCCACCATTTCTATAAATTACCGCTATACATATATAATCATTTTGTAATATTTATATCATATAATATAATATAATATCATATGCTAATGAGGCATGATACTTTTAATTATTAATACTAATTAAATTCGTCACCTGAAAAAAAATAACATTTTCGACAGATTCTAAAGTATGATCATTGAACATCAAAAATAAATACAGAGAATAAACAGTAATGTCAATTAACATTTTAAGGAAACGGTGTTATCGCCCCTGATATCAGTGCGGAAATTTACGTCTGATATACAAATGTATAATAATGCTAATCAATATGTGGGGTAATGGTGAATGATTGTTTATCTTGCCAGAAAATGTCTCAGATGATGTCTCTGATATAAAGCAGACTTTCCGCCGACTGAGTGGGCATGCACCTTTAAAGGCACTGTCGAGCCGACTATAGGTCATCAACGACCATCGTTCACGTGCATGATTCAGCCGTCTATCGTGTTTGATAGACATTTCTGAAGCTAGTTCAACAAACGGTGTAGATCCAGATGAGCCGGCTCGTGACGAGCCGTCTCATCAGGATCTGCACCATTTGCAGTAATTTTCATATTTTTGAGAGCAAAACCACCCCCTTTTCATAATTTTATAGTCTGAAGATAATTTTGTGATGATATGATTGGTTGCAAAATTAACATATCAAACTTCATTCCAGTTACTTACATGTAGGGATGAAAAGGGTTAAATACCATATATTTGGTGCTACATGTATTTTGTTTTCTTGTAGTCATGGGAACCGATGTAGCGGTCTTATAGCTGGAGTCAAGGATAACAACCTGTGTAGTTCCGGTGTGGCTTATAACTGCTCAGTGGCTGGTATGTTTGTTTGTGCAGTTACATAAGTAATACAACCATGGGCTGTTGCTTTAACTGGGGTGTATATTACATGTGGTCTGATTAAAGTGCGTGGAGTCCGAAGGACAGACTAAACAGACCAAATGTATTGTGAGCCACAGTAAACGCAACAGCCCATGAAGTTTAAATAAGTAGTAAACCCATGAGCCGTTGCGTTTACTGGGGTGAACAATACAGTATGTCTGCTTCGGACTCCTCGCAAACTTAAAACAGACCAAATGAATTTGAACCACAGTAAACGCAACAACCCATGTATAAATAGGGCTTATGCTATTTTTAACCAGTTTCCCTGCCTGCTGATCACAGTGCACACTCATGTAGCCTGATAATTGAATGCAGGACGGGTGTTTCATTGATGAAATGGCGAACAGTGCAGATCCTGATCGGACTGTGCGAATGCACATGTTGATCGGGATCTACACTGGTCGCAAAATGGGTGGCAGGTGCGATGGGTAATTTAAAGGCAAAACAAACATTCATTCACCATTGCCCCACGTATTGATTGACATTATTATACATTTTATATCAGGCGTAAATTTCCACACTGATATCAGGGGCGATATCCGTGTTTCCATAAAATGTTAACGGACATTACTATTTAACGATCGGGATTGAACATTAACGTTGACATTATTGTATGTGAGAGTTGAATCTGGTTACACCCCGTATGTGAATAATACGATTATACGTAATCCTATTACTTTAGGGGAAGGAAGGGGCCAAATGACTTTGGTGTGGTATGGACCTGTCACCATGTCAGGTTATTCTATACAAAGTGTACAAATGGCGGCACGCTTTGTAGCATGCACTTTGCGTATCTTAAGATGAAAGTTACTTATTATAGATCAAAACATAACTCCCTGCTAAGAAGTATGTGTTGTTTGTTAAAGGTACATGCCCACTCAGTAGGCACAAAATGTTCTTTATATGAATGTGGCCGGGCTGGTCGCTCTAGCTTAGCGATTCCCAAGGCCGGTAGAGTAAATCGGGGGTTCTCTATCTGGTTTGGACGGGTGTAGATACGTGGGAGGTGGATATAGACTGTAGATACAATATTTACCATGACATATTATTATTATTGACATGTACAAAATGTATGAACTAATCAATATGGCGTCGGGAAAAAAGTGAGAACAATTCAGATCTCCAGCGATATATATGACACAAATGAATATTTGATGTAGCATACATGTATATCCCTGGGGACAAGACAATGCACTATATTAACCCCAAAACATTACCTGTAAATACAATATTTACCATGACATATTATTATTATTGACATGTACAAAATGTATGAACTAATCAATATGGCGTCGGGAAAAATGTGAACGGAAAAGCTGCGTGCGCATGCAACATGTATTTGTTAGTCAGGTGACTTCCTAACAAACAAAAGAACTGCACTAGTCCAGTCAACAAATGCCTATTCTGGACTGTAATAGTCCAGTACACTACAGGTAAATCTGAAAGTGCTACATTGACCAGTTGACTGGACCTACTAGCTACTAGACTACAAAGAGGGTGTATGCACATTAAAAAGGCTACATTAGTCAATGAGTGGAATGAATTACAATATATCACAAAGACAAATTTTATATATTTTAATTCATCACTGCAAATTCCAAATACATGTACAACAGAAATGGTTAGGAAGTGGATGGATGGGATTAAATACATAACAAACACAGGTTTTGTATATTTATTCCAACACCACCCCACAAATTCCAACTGCCGCATGAATTAAATAAGAATATAATTGTGTCACTATTCCACCAGTTCTAAAACATACGAGTGTTTTTATTGTCTTATATTTAAGGGTAGGATTCGGCTCGAGGACCTTCCAAACCCGGGCAATTGAGCCCAAAAATGGCAGGCCAATGACCGTTGGTCCGTTTGTTTCCGAATTTACTAATATCTGCCATACAATCGAAATATCGATGGTCTAGTAATATAAGGTCGTAAGTGCTATGCTAAAGCATAGCACTTACGACCTTATGTTACTAGACCATCGATATGTGCATTAAATGAAGGAGTCACTGAGGTGGTTAATTTAACCTAGCTAGTTCATTCTCATATCGCACGTAGCAGTTATGTAAGACCGTGACAAAGGCTGAGTGTGAGTGCCTTTTTCACGGTCTTACATACATACATTAGGTCATGCCTTTTGTATATGTACGTAAAGCCGAATAAACATATGTAACTTTTAAAGCGGCATGCATGTATTCGAAGGTATGTCTGAAAACGATGCCATCATATCTGTGTAAATAGTACTAAATACCCGTTCCACACCCCCACCCCAACCCCCCCCCCCGCATCGCCACCCCCCCCCCCACCCCCCCACCCCCCCCCCCCCGAGAAATAGAGGGGCTTTAAATAATTATGCTGTTAAATCCAGTTAATGTCCCGGTAGTATGCCCCGCAGTGCAGGGCCATTTGGTTGTTGATGAACGTCGCAAGAAATGTTTAGCAACAGTTAAAGAACCTGCAGTGCGGGACATCATCGGCGGTTTATCATTTTTGATTATGCAATGATCTCCAGTTTAACACATATGAAAAGTCTTCACCCACGGACCATAACTGTGAAGTTTGTCCAATATCAGCCTGGCGGTTCATGCAAATAAGACGTTTGAAATCTCTAATAAAATAATGACCTTTTGACCTTTCAGCGGTCATCTTGGATTACGTAATGATCAGATTTCGACAATAAATGCTCCAAAGAGATCGTCTTGTCGATACATTCGATTTGATAATGATATGACCATATTCGGTCAAGTTTGAAATTTGTGATTGTGTGACATATTCGTTTATACCAAAAAGTGAAAAATATTTGGGTGAGATTTTCGGTTTGTGATGTATTCGGCCGAATTCGGCCAGATTCACCGAAATGTGTGACGCATTCGCACGAATATATCACACGTGTGATATATTCGTTTCTGTGACATATAAGGTTCAACATACGTATATTATTGCATTTATTCTAGGACATTCAAAGGTGATATTTCCTCGTAATAATATAGTCGGCACCCTCTCAGTCTGTTCGTTTGTCCGTCTGTCTGTCCGAGATTTACCCGGCTATAAATGGCCTTATCTGTTGATAGGCCGTTAAACACCAATAAATCAAATCTGTCCGAGATTTACGTTGTCAACTACCTACTATCTCTGTTAAAGGAACATGCCCACTCAGTAGGCACAAACTGTTCTTTATAGGAATTAAATAAGTGAATAATTGTGTCACTATTACACCAGTTCTAAAAATTACGAGTGCCCGCAATACAGATATAATAATTTAGTAATATTTATTTTGCTACGAGTAGTCTTTATCTTCAAAATGGCCAACGAAACTAAGTGTGTTATGTACATCGCCACATCAAAGATTCTAGTAGTTCTGTGGCTGTAGTTATCTTCTTGCAAATGATATTGTGATTGGAATGTGTGTGTTTTCTTGAAAACCTATGTATATACAACATATAACCAAACTGAAGTTTGTTCCATTTCTTAAGAGCCGCATGGCCGCCTTTTTGAATTTCAAAATTGCCGCAATATTTTTAAAATGGCCGAAATTTAAACTTGACAATCTAATATTTAGTATACATGTTTAATGCAATGGTGATATTTGTATGTTTCTTCTGCATATACTCATAATACAATGAACATAAACTGTTGAGATTATTGCTAACTAGTACTGTAGTACCAGGTATTATCTTCAAAATTGCCGCTGAAAATAAGTGTGCCACCTACGTTGCCACTTCAAGGATTTACATGTATTACGTATTGTTGTATTACGTATTTACATGTAATACATATTGTTGTGGCTTATAGGTATGTTTCTCCAAGTGATAGCTTGGTCAGCACATGTGTTTTCCTTTAAAATAAGAAGATAACAATATGGCAAATCATCCATTGTATCCAATAATATGTATATTAATGTATTGTATATTGCATTAAAAAGGTAAATACTCATGTTCTCCCTTCTTGTAATGGGAAAGCGTCTGCTACGGCGATATGATGCACCATCTGCAGTATGTACAATGTAAGATTTGGCATTGACTGGTCTCAACAATTTGCTGTCTTTATGGAGTCCAACTTGGTCGCCAATGTTTAACTTATTTAATTTTAAAGATATTATGCTTTTATCATAGCGTTTCTTGCTCTGTCAATGAATGGATCTGATTTTGTCACAAATCTAAACATGTATTGGGATTACCTGCTCACAAGTGGTCAGTAAACTGGATAGAAGCCTCTGTCCCATCAATAACTGTGCAGGTGACCATTCTGTGCCGGTTATGGCAGTTTCGATATTCCAGTATACCCAAATATAGGTCTGCACATTCATCTTTTGTTTTTAAGAAAGATTACTATTCGCTCAGCTAACCCACTGGACATTGGCTAAATAAAGCACGTGACATTAAGGAATATCATTTCTTTGCAAAATCAAGGCAAATTGCAGACTTCATCTGACACATGTATATTTGGTATGCCATGCTTACTGTAAATCCCTTCAACTGTCCAATAGCCATTTTGAATTTCATGCTGTGTGACTATTGTTACCAGAAATTCATTTCATTCCATGTGGAAATGTTTATAGCAACAGTATGTCATGGGTGGTCTATATCAGAGTCTGTCTCTTTCGCATTTCAGTCTTCAATTGAACATATTCCTACCATTTCACAAGAACATAATATCTAGCGCTCGTCTAAGACATTTCTGAATGCCGAGATAGCCATTGTGCAGGGCTTGTAAAATTTTAGACTCGAAGGGAGACATAATTATGTGTTTAGATCCTTTCAGATCATCTCCGTATTCCCATAACGCCACTATTTGTTTGCGTTCTGAAATTGAGTTATCCGTTTAGACTCGTTTTTTAGCAGAGTCAATTGTGCATCTTACTACAAGTTTGCACACTGACAGGTACGTTCGCGAATACTATATGTACCTGTGTATCCATACCCTTAATAAAATAAGAATATACGTATATTACTGACTCGTGGGTTAGCATATCAGTAACTAGTATGTTTTTGCCAGAAATGTGTTTCATTGACAGGCCATATTTGATTCAACAGCAGTAAAATATCCTGTAATCTGTGATGACATGAATAGAGTATATGTATTTATATCATGGATATGAGAGTCAAGTAATTTTACTCCACTTGAACAGTCAGTCCGTACACATAACGAAACCGTTTCTGGCCAAATAACATACCTCATTATTCATGTTCAATCAGAGCATATTAATCACAATATGTCAATTTCAATAAATGAAACGCAATTTGGTCAATCAATGCACTAATCACTTTTATATTGACACAGAAGTTGTGATCTCTTACGACCATCTGGTAATCGTAAATATTGATAATGACCATGGAACAATACTGCCTTTTCAACGTGGTCATTTTTCTACAGTTTCCTGCATACAATTCTGTATTAGGTATAGAGTGTATTCAACCTCTCCAATTGTGTTTTGCATTCAATTTGACACGTTACACACGTCGTCTACTCATAATGAACATGTGCGCATGACATTTTAAAGGTACATACCCACTCAGTAGGCACAACACGTTTTTTATATAAATTAAATAAGTGTATAAGAGTGTCACTATTCCACCAGTTCTGAAAAATACCAGTGCTCGCTATACAGATATAATCATTTAGTAATATTTAGTTTACTGATAGTGACGCGCGGTGCTATCAGGCTATTTTCATATGCAAATGACGCACGATATTTTTTAATTATTTATACTAATTAAATGTGTCACCTGAAAAAATAATATGTTCGACTGATTATAAAGTATGATCATTGCACATACAAACATAAATACAGATAATAAATAATATTGTCCGTTAACATTTTAGGAAAACAGGGTTATCGCCTCTATGATATAAAATGTATAATAATGCCAGTCAATACGTGGCGTAATGGTGAATGAATGTTTATTTTGCCAGAAAATGTCTCAGATGATGTCTCAGATATAGAGAACATTTTGTGTCTACTGCGGGGTATGTACCTTTAATGCCGAAAAAGTCATTTAATCTCATTAAGTTTGTATAGGGTACATATTTTATGTAAGCAACTCCTTTGACCACATGTTGAGTGTGATTGTGCCAGTACTGCCTTTCAGGAACACCAACAAGATGTAGACTTTAATGCAGATGGTGATAGAACAGACTGAAAACACTGTATTCATATTTAATAAAATTATTACATACACACAGTGGCCATTTTGAAATATAACATGTTTGTCATAAACAGTGACTTGAAATTGACATTAGTCATATATATTTTACTTTCAATAATGATTATAGTCGGGGAAAACATCTGTTCAAATAGTTTGTTCATGGTTATATCAGAATTATATGATTTTCACGGCAGCCATTTTGAAAAGTATAATACAATAGGAACAAGTCTTGTTTTCTTTGAGGATATAAAGAAATTCTGTTCCAAGAACATAGCAAAACAGTCAACACAACCGAACTATAAATACACTTTACTAAAGACAGTACGTAGTGAAGACACACGAAAGATTATTTATATAGAGGCCAATTTTAAAACAAAATTTGTGTGCTCTCAAAAGATGATAATCACCAAAATAAAAAAATAAAAAAATATGCTACCTGTATTAGAAGTGTATATATAATGAATATAACATTTCAGGATGGCCATTTTGAAATCCAAGATGGCGGCCAAATGAATTGTCGAAAAAAAAAAATGGAACCAACCCCAGTTTTGTCCTTCGTGCTCTAAATATGGCAAACAACATTGGCTACAAGAATGTAGCAAACAAAATGCAAATCTACATAACAGTATACACTAGTGACGCTAATCTTTAATTATTTATGCAAATTAAATGCGTCACCTAAAAAAATAGTATTGTCGACAGATTATAATGTCTGATCATTGCACATCAAAAAATAAATACAGAGAATAAATAGTAATGTCAGTTAACATTTTAAGGAAACACGGTTATCGTCCCTGAACACAGTGTGGAAATCTACATGTATGTCTGATATAAAATGTATAATAATACCAATCAATACGTAGCGTAGGGAAATGGTGAATACATATTTATTTAGCCAGGAAATGTGTCAGATGATGTCTCTGACATAAGGAACATTTTGTGCCGACTGACTGTGGATGTAACTTTAAAGTAACTCGGATTGACCAACAACTTCATAGACGTATTTGTCACCATCCGTTCATTCTATAGCAAACTCATCCTGTCATTTTACTCAATGTGAAGTTAAAATTACTTAGATTT
This sequence comes from Conchocele bisecta, assembly GCA_029237695.1. Lineage (NCBI taxonomy): Eukaryota > Metazoa > Mollusca > Bivalvia > Lucinida > Thyasiridae > Conchocele > Conchocele bisecta. The sequence continues at coordinate 12,187,137 of CM055271.1, forward strand.
GCTTAACTTTGTGTTAACGTTTTTGATGGATACATCTGATACATGTACAGTAGCGCTTTTCTGCTCCTTACCTATTTGTATATACTAATATCGTATACATGTACATATCGTAATCGTAAAGGATTGGTATATTTAATGAGCATATCGTATGATCATATAATATTGGTATGTTTGTACCGTATCATCGTATAGTACAGTTTGTTTACATTATACAAACGTACTATACGAATAATATACAAACATACGATATCCGAAGAATTAACAAAAAATACATCAAACACAGAGATAGATTAGTAATATTACGCATTTCTGAATATTATGAAAAAAAACTGCCGAGGCGGACCAAATATTAGGGGCGGACCAAATATTAGGGCAACACCGTTAATATATCGTATACATTTACGGTATTCTGGTACATTTATACGGTACACAAATCTGGTATCTGGTATCTGGATGAATGTATCCCTCAAAGAGTTAACACAAATTATTGTTTACCCTAGTTTCTCGACCAATGAAAGAACTGCGTTTCGTCTCAATTGCTCGCATATTGCGACGCTTTCGCCACTATGTATTAAATTAATCATTACATGTTCAGCGCTATATTTGGAACTGATTTTACGCCTTGTTGTCATCGGTTCACGAGACGCAAATCATATTACCGCCCAAACACGCGCTCACGTCGTGTCGCACCGCCAATCACATACAAGTATAGCGATTCTAAATCACGTTTAGGGGCGGAGCTTCGCGACTGGGTTGGGTAAACAATAAATACGTTATAGTTCACATATGTAATTGTTACTAAATTAATTTCTCGCTCGCTAGCGCTCGCTAAGAAATTAATTTATTAAAAAGTCAATATATGAACTATAACTATTACTTAAAAGTCAAAAGTGTCACTGATTTCTTGTTTCTTTCAGCGTTAAAGGTATTTGCTATGTCTGATGACGCAATAAAACAGGGCAACCTCGGCGTTTTCAGCCTTGCGTCTATAGCGAAAGCTAACGTTTACAGGCTACATAAGATCCATATATACTCCAACAGTTGGAGCCCAAGGTATCCCTTCTATAGCGCCGATCTAGCATCACAAGAAGCCTTCAAGTATGGCGTAATGGAGGTGAGTGAGATTTGCTAAGGCCATACCATATCCTTTCTATGTTATGTCCACCAAGTTGACCAAAACCTACCTACGTATCCGGTAACAACTAACAAGGCGTTGACAAAAAACGAAGGTAAATTTATGTTAAAAACCTCCCCAACACTTTGCAGGGTCAAACTTTAGAAAAAAATAATATATTCTTATTAAAGGTACACGCCCACTCAGTAGGCACACACTGTTCTTTATATCAGAGAGACGTTTTCTGGCAAAATAAATATTTATTCAGCATTAACCCTGTGTATTGATTGGCATTATTATACATTATCAGATGAAACTTACACACTGATATCAGGGGCGATAATAGCGTTTTCTTAAAATGTTTACGGACATTATTATTTATTATTTATTTATTATTTGTATTTCCTTTTTGATGTGCAATGATCATTGCACATCAAAAAGGAAATACAAATAATAAATAAATAATAAATAGTAATGTCCGTAAACATTTTAAGAATACGCTATTATCGCCCCTGATATCAGTGTGTAAGTTTACATCTGATAATGTATAATAATACTTTATAATCTGTCGAAAATATTATTTTTTTCAGGTGACACATTTAATTAGTATAAATAATTGCCTCATTTGCATATGAAAATAGCCTGATACCACCGTATCAGTAAAATAAATATTACTAAATGACTATATATGTATAGTGGGCACTCGTAATTTGTTATAACTGGTGGAATAGTGACACAACTATACACTTATTTAATTCCTGTAAAGAACAGTTTGTGCCTACTGAGTGGTCATGTACCTTTAAATGTACATGTCCACTCACTAGGTACAAAATGTTCTAAATAAGTGTATACTGAGTGGGCATGTACCTTTAAACGTATTAAGTGGACATTCATGAACGGATTTTTTACTTGGACAAGTCCCCCAATCAGCTTTCATATTGTCAATAAACAGCGTAAAATAGCATACACATTGTGTTTGTTTTTTCATAGAACCACTTTCAAAACCTACCCGCACGTGGACACTTAACAGAGAAAGAACTCGCTATGACCCAAGGCCAAAACAAAGTGTTAGTTTCTTAGTTTCCTATTACGCTCAAAAAAATAATAGGTAGGTAGGTAGGTAGGAATTCTTTTTTTTATTTTGTACTTTTTGTCTTCTAACATGTCTAACGACATCAGATGCACGCCCAATTTAGAGTCGTACATGTCATGGCTAACTATATGGTGTATGCTAAACAACTATGTTGACACGACTACTTTTTTATGGGACGATTTCAGTGATTGTTTTTTATTTTTATTATCATTAATTCTGTTTTACTAACAACGTTTTGGATCGGCGGAAAAATCTAGGTAGAGTCGAGTAACCGGAAACGAACTATTTTAGGCCTAAGATCCGCTGGTTCATATGTATGGCAAGTCAAATGCACAATAATTCCTCCGTAAACCACGGTTTGGAGCTTAATCCCTACGGTCTGTTTCACGAAACCTGCCCAACTGAAATTGTACGGCTACATGTATATAAAAAATGCAAAACAATAATCTTTTCGGTAATATTAAATGTTATCAAAATTTAAGAGTGTGCCTTCTATTTATTTCGTGAAATTTGGTCCAATATTGGACATTCCATTGTAGAATGTGCCTATTTCTTGGTAATCCCCAAGTTGTTCGGCCTAGAGACGTTTCATGTAATTTGTATTAGTTTGCAATATGCATACATGCCATTGAGCATATATCCATATTGTGACATCAGAGCTCCAGATAAGCTGCGTATTTGCTTAAATAGCGAGTATCAAAAAGCAATGAAAAAAGATTGTTACCTTTATCATGCTGCGGAAAACAATAAACAGACCACACATATAGCATTTTTTTCTTATTTTCCATGAAAACACACCTTGGTATTTTATTAGAATTGTCTCCAAGGAGACAATTCTAATGAAATGCCAATACATGTTTTCATTTCGAAGCAAACTATTCAATAATTGAGGTATGTTGATGTGTAAACGGTTGTGTGCTTTTATTTTACCCAATTACAATTTTGAAATTGCTTGAGAAATGATGGAGTGACAATACTCAATTACTAATTCCTTATCTGGAGCGCTGGTGACACGAAAACATGGAAATGTGAGCACAATATTCTACAAGATGACACGCACTGATCAGTAAGGATGAGAATTAGAATGCAACACTGTAAATAGATATGTCGTAGTAAGTTCGGATGACTCACCTAATAATAATACTCTTGTATTTATTGCAATGAGGGATCGTAGCTAGTTATCTCCCGTTGAATTTATTTATAAAAGTCCGTTTCAAATTGTGTAGTTTATGGCCTTCCTTATTGCTTATAAACAGAGCAAATATAGCATGATTTGTTGTGAAAAGGAGTCGATATAGTGATGTTGACTAGTGTTGATCCAAAGGATCCTACATATTTGCGCAATCTGATCTGGGACTACATTATTTGCCAGATTCATATTTGCACACTTATTAATGTTATTGCAATCAGTGTAGACTCAGATCAGACTGCACAAATGTGCAGTCTGTTCTGGGTCTACTCTGTTCGCAAAACTCAATATTTATGCTATTCAGCAAGACATAAACGCTGAAATACAGCAACGGACATGATCTCTTATTCTCTATATATATACATAGATTTGCAAAGGGAAATAACTAGCTACATGTATGATCCCTCATTTCGCAAACACTCACAACGTAAGAACGAGTTATTTCCCTTATACCATAAGAGATGTAACGTCGGTCGCCGGAGGACATACGATGAGGGATCGTAGTTAGTTATTTTCCTTTGCAAATCTATTGATGGAAATCCGGTCCTGTGGTTTATTTTAGTGTTTATTTCTTACTGAATAGTACAACATTAAGACTGAGAACTGGGTAGATCCAGATCAGAATGCACATCTGTGCAGGCTGATCTGAGTCTACGCTATTTGTAAAAAAACTTGATATGTGTCAAAATATGAATCTGGCACATTATGAAGTTCTGGATCAGACTGTGTAGATATGTAGGATAATCTGGATCAACACTTGTCGAAAACACTATAATGGATCATTTACACAACAAATCGTCCGACAGTCGCCCTTTTACAAGCAATAAGACCATGAACTATACAATTTTGACCGGATTTCTATAAATAAATTCAAAGGGAGATAACTAGATACGATCCCTCATTACACCGTATCAATAGTCCAGCTATCACGACTATGGCGTTTCAGGTTAGAAAATACCAAATAGTGCGAAATCGCCAAGGGGCCAAGGGGTTATGCAAAAGTAGTCCGGTATACACAAAATAGTGCGGGTGTTTCGAGATCACAGACACATTTTTCTTGCAATTCTGTGTCCATTTCTACCCAGTTTCACTTGAGAAACATTTTAGGGTGCTTTTAACACCAGTGTTCAGCATATTTGTAGCATTGGAAAGAAAACACTGAACTTGTTTGTCACGTGATGTAAACAGAGTTTCCGTGGCCAAAAAATGTAAACAATATTGGGGGACATGACGAGGTTGGATTTTTCTTTCTTAGCAGTAAGTGAACCTATTGTTTAATTCATGCAGAACCAGTACAGACCGGCTGCAAGTAGGTCCCACAACATCCATACGAATAGTGAAAGTAGGACGGACTGGCCTTATTGGATGCGATTCGGTTAAATTATATAGTAAAACTATTTGATGTATTCTAACCTCAATAGCCCAGATATCACGACTGTCTGATTTCAGGGGAGGCACAAAAAGGGGTCGATATACGTGTTCCCCGCCGGTTCTGTCGGCAACGGCTACGCCAACAGTATATACACCATCGCCGTCGGTGGATTGGGCGTGAACGGAACTCGGCTGAGAAATACCGAGCCCAATGCTTGCACGCTCACCTCGGCGTATGGCGAAGGAAGCAAACTCAGCGATACATATTTGGTCAGTTTTATACGCTGTTCCGTTTAGGCCATCGTACTATCGTCATCGTGGTATCGTACTATTGTTCTCGCAGCATCACGATATCGTACTATCGTCATCACGATCGTAGTATCGTAGTATCGTTATCGTGGCATCGTGATATCGTACTATCATTATCGCAACATCATGATGTCGTACTATCGTCATCGTAGCATCGGACTGTCATCATCGTACTATCGTCATCGTAATATCGTACTATCGTCATCGTAGTATGACGATAGTACGATAGTACGGCGACGATAGTACGGTGGCCTTAACGGAACACCGTAGTTTTCCTTTATTTTGTAGTTGCGGGCAATAACTCTGCAAAACTCCCGTGCTGTTCGGTTTTGCAGAGTTATTGCCCGCAACTACTGACTGTCAGTTTAAAGGTACATGCCCACGCAGCAGGTTACACTGTACTACTACTTTTCATTTTCTGTCATGCCTTATATGAGCCATTTGTCTACCCACTAACGAGTTATTTTTAATTACGGCGCGTGTTAATTGGTGTTAAATCGCATTTGATATGCCGAGACCAGAAATGGTATTTTCCGACCTCGTGATATTTTTACCAATACGCGTCACGTGACACGGTCAATCATATCACATATTTGACATGCGCAGTGAAGTATCGGAAGTTGAGAAGAAAAATCTCTGTTCGAGTCCAAATCTAAATCTCCACGTAACTCTTTCCATTTGGTGATCTGGTCGCCAATATTAACCACTCTCTCTCTGTATTGCCCGTCCCTCAGACATTTCGCCTTTTTTTGGCCGACGCCGTTTCATACAATTTCCGTCCTCGATGTTTCGACATATTGGGAAACCTACTGGCGCGCGTAGTATACTGCGCATGCGCACCGCAAGCCGTGATGTGGAAGTCGTCGTCCCCGCTCATTATCAAAATAGACTGTTACCGCCGCGCGTCGCTAACAGTAAATTGATAATTAATAAATGATTATATTTGTATAGCGGGCACTCGTAATTTTTAGAACTGGTGGAATAGTGACATAATTATACACTTATTTAATTCCTATAAAGAACATTTTGTACCTACTGCGTGGGCATGTACCTTTAACATTTTATAAGCGGTAACGTACATGCACGATATTCGTATTAATTGAAATCATAATAATGAGAATAACCACCCACCAGCCTTTGTTTGATACAGACTATATTTTGAAATACCGGATTTATTTTCCGAGACATCTGGAAATCCGATAAAGAAACAGTTTCTTTGCCGGATTTACAGATGTAAAGGGAAATAAATCCGGCATTTCAAAATGGTAGTGCAATAAATTGTATATTACATCCTATTCGAAAAGTGTGAAATTTGCAATGTTGACGTTAGCGTTGTTTCTTCGCCGGAAATGACATCAACACGTGACGTCAATAATTACGTCTCGCGAACATCTAAGAGGAAATATTTCCTTCAAGGAAATAAATCCTACAAGAATCACGGTAAATCTCTGGGTAGCATGTAATATACATGTATAACATTTATTACACTCTTGCACATTATTTACACGGGTTTCGCTGTGAGAGAAAACCCGTAATCAACGCCTTATAAATAACACGCCGTGAAGAGAACACCCGTAATCAACGCCTGTTTTCTTGGCAACCACGAGCTACCATGCAAAATGTTTAATTTTTATTACAGTCAAAATAAAGTTATTTAAAAATTTGGAAAGGGTCTTCACTAATCTAGAATATTAACGTGATTGAACACATTCCGAACATGCACTCAAATATATCTGGTTCATAGAGTAATTTGGATCTCAAAAAATTACATGACGTCACATTTGACGTCACACTACGTAACGTCAAAACGCGGGAAAACACGTCATTGTAAAACTATTCATGCGTACAACCAAATTCATTGATTATAATCTAAAAATATAGACTAAATGTGCATATATATTCACTGTGGAAGTGTAATAAATAGGATATTCCATCGTACATGTTTGAATAGAGGAAATAATACACTCGTGTCCGTCGGCGTCCGTGCAAGCAACTCGTTCGCCGACGCACACTCGTGTACTATTCAAAATGTACGATGGAATATCCTCTATATCTGTAAAAATACAATCGTTATTCCGATTTTCAGGTGACGGCCTCATTTTACACCCAGCCCTGTACAAGAGACTTCCACGGAACGTCCGCCTCTACGGCTATTGTCGCCGGAATTGTCGCGCTGGCATTGCAGGACAAGTAGGTTACATCACAATGGAATGGCGAACAGTGTAGATCCTGATCAGCATGTGCATCTGGATCTACAGGGACGCAAAACTTGTCAAATTACTTAGAAATTTGCGTCCGTAAGATTTGCGTTAAAGTTTTCGGGTCCCCATTATATTGATAGTGACTTCAGACTTCATGCACTTCTTTATCATCATCCATATTTTCATTCCATACCACACCCATGCGGCCGTCATGTCCAAGGTCGAGGTCAAATCACTTATAAATTTTCAAGTTTTATTTGTCGTTCCAGGCGGCGCCCGGGGGTAAACGTGAGTCCTTGCTCACTTTCTGTAGTTCCTTTCACCAAACATTTTGATATTTCACACATGCCTTTCTCTAATGATTCTCTATAATACAGTGACAAATCCACGACGCTCAGACTCCCGCTAACCGCAAGGTCAAGGTCACAGTCTTAGTGCTTTCATACAATTAACGTTGGGGGAAATTTGTTATAACTTCTGCTTCGTTTCACCAAACGTTTAGATATTTCACATATGCCTTTCTCTAATGTTTCTCTCTCATGCTGTGACAAATCCACGATGCTTAGACCCCCGCTAACCACAAGGACAATGGCACAGTCTTAGTGCTTTCATAAACTTAACGTTTGGGGGAAATTTGTTATAATTTCGGTTTTCTTTCACCGCTCTTCTTGATATTTTACACAGCCCTTCCTCTAATGGTTCTCTATCATGTCATGCATTACATAAGCGTTATGTATTGACGATGTAGTACTAAGTTCCAAACTAACGTTAACGCTCTACAGATTATTGCTATATTTTAGTGCGCGAAATGGAAACGTTATTCCGCAAGTGTTTACCGTTGACTATGGTGTAGCGGTATACTGCAACCTATTGAGTATTAAACGGAATATTTACACCGTCTATAAATTCATAATGCAAACGCCCATTCGACGTATTGCGTTTACATCCCAATGCAATACATTAGAACCACGTGACGTCGCGCGTTGTTGCTGATTGGTTAAAGTTCACAACGTCGCTGTTCCAGGAATTGTACAAAATGACGTAAAACAAGATTACTGTTAATTTTCACGCCATATTTGGTTATTAACAGTTTAGAAATATCAGAAAAATGGAGTGTAAATATTATAAGTAATAAAACCATGGGCTGTTGCATTTACTGGGGTGAACAATAAATTTGATCTGTTTAAAGTTTGCAAGGAGTTCTTCTTCGGACTCCTCGCAAACTTTAAACTGTATTGTTCACACCGATAAACGCAATAGCCCATGGTGTTATTCATTAAAAACGTACAGCTGGAAACATTCAAGTCTAGCATTGTGTAGACATTGTGATTGACGTTAAACGCCATTGCAGTGAGGACCTGACGTGGAGGGATGTACAACACCTCATTGTGAACTCGTCCCGACACACGGGCCTTCAAACGTCAAACAAGTTCAGACCGAATGGTGACGGCAAGTACTGTAAGTTTAGTATGGTGGTTGACTAACGAAATGTCGGTTCTTCGTTGCCAACAAATGCTAATTAGCGTCAATTATGTTTACAAAAACTTGGCGATGAAACGAAGATTAAGGGGTGCAAATTAACGTGGCGTAACGTTGCGTACAACCCTTTGAACACTACAGCAGTGATTGCAAAGAGTGTAGATCCAGTTGAGTTGGCTCGTAACGAACCATCTCATCAGGATCTGAACTTTTTTTGCAAATAATGCAAACAGATGGAAATCATTGATACCGATTTTTCTACTTAAATCTCAAAGTAAATGTGATAATTTCCACACTTGCCCCGATATTGTTGATAACTTTCTATATCATTTCTGTATTACTTTACCTACTTTTAAAAAAAGCTTGCTATTGTGAGTACACATATACATGTATCTACTGTCTGTTTCACGAAACCTGCCCACATTTTACGGCCATATAAACAATTTTTCGATAATATTAAATTTTAGCAAAATTTAAGAATGAGCCTTGAATTTATTTCGGGAAATTTGGTCCAATATTGATTTTATTGCGAACAATCTATTTCCACATGTTAAATTTAACATGGGGAAATTTTTCTAATTTCAGAAGTACTGCACCGATTTTCAAAATGTAACTTGTGTAGATCATTTCCAAGCTATCTAGCTAGGTTTCAGAATCAATTTCCAATTTTTTTCGTTTTTTCGTCTCCTCTTCCACGTTCTCCACCTCTTTTTTCCCCATGGTAAATTCTCATAGAGAACTCATTTTTCGTAATAAAATCAATATTTGACAAAATTTCATGAAATAAAAGAAAGCTCATTCTTAAATTTTCATAAAATTTAATATTATTGTTGTTTTTGCATTGTTTATATGGCCTTAACATTTGAACAGGTTTGTTGAAACAGACAGTAGTAGATATACTGTGCCAACATGTATACGAATACAATAGAAAGGTGTGTACATCCTACTGCAGGAAGCTCAGTAGTAAACTGACAGCAAAGCGATACAAGTATTTCAATGTTGATAGTTTTGATAGTTTCCACGTATGAACATACACGTCCAACGTCGGTAGTAAGCCTTTGACTTCCTAGGCGTATAATTTATGTTTCTTCAACACTGGTATGTCTTCCTGTGCACATTGGTTTTGTTTCAATAAAACTAGTTGCGTGTACATGTATGTATCACCGGTGTGACAGGACAAACCCTGCCAGCAATTATCATATTGACTAGCCATATACATGTGTGTGGCAAAGAAAAGCAGACATTGTACACGCTACACCAATTGATAATGATCAAACGAATATATTTTCCAGGTTTCTGGAGCCAATTGTACAACCGGTGTGTGATCGGATCTAGCACGTTTTCCTGCACAATGTATCATTGTATAAAATTTTCGACCACATGGTCTTTATCAAAATAGTGTGAAACTGTATTGGCAGTCCTATGTGAGGTCCATAGGATGGACTATGTGGTCGAAAAGTTAATAAAAAGAGTGACTTTTAAACAATGTGTATTAAATGAGCTTCCCTTCGGAGGTTATTGGAAATTACTATAATTATCACTCCTTTGTGAGGAATATGGAAGGTGAATTGGCAATTCTGCACCTCAGAAAACACATATAGGACTGCCAATACAGTTTCACACTATTTTGATAAAAACCATGTGGTCGAACATTTAATAAAAAGAGTGACTTTAAAGGTACATGCCAACTCAGTAGGCACAAACTAGTCTTAACTATACTCCAGTTGGCTCTAACTGAAACACAAACACATACTTGTATCTGCTGGTTGCGATCTTTACTGCATGAGTCGAGATGGACAGTACACAACCCACAGTGGTCCCTGCGGTAAAACTAGAGACAAACCTCTAGGGCCAAATCCACTCTAGAAAGCACGGGACCCACACATCTGTACACGTACAATAACATACATTACATTTACATATCTGATCATATCACACATATGAGAAAACTGCCTGTTCATGCAGTGACTGCTATCGCAAGAATGACGATACACGCCTTACAGCCCGTACATCACGAGCTAACAACCGGACCTACTCACTGCACGTGCTACACTTCCGTGTATTGAAGACAACAGTTTTCCGCTATGCTTGAGCGCACCGCGGAAAACTATTATTCTTTATATCAGAGACATCATTGGAGACGTTTTCTGGAAATATAAACATTGATTCACCATTACCCCACGTAAAGATTGGCATTATTATACATTTTATATCAGACGCAACTTTCCACACTGATATCAGGGGCGATAATCGTGTTTCCATAAAATGTTAACGGACATTACTATTTATACTCTGTATTTAGCTTTTGATGTGCCATTATTATACTTTATAATCAGTCGAAAATATTATGTTTTCAGGTGACATATTTAATTAGCATAAATACTTAACAAAATGCCATGCCTCATTTGCATATGCAAATAGCCTGAGACCAACGCGCGTCACTATCAGTAAAATAAATATTACTAAATGATTATATCAGTATAGCGGGCATTCGTAATCTTTAGAACTGGTGGAATAGTGAGACAATTATACACTTATTTAATTCCTTTAAAGAACATGTTGTGCCTACTGAATGGGCATGCACCTTTAAAACAATGTATATACTTGTATATATTCATAAAAAACAGTTTTTCAATAATGAACGAGTATAACAACTGATCAACGTCTATCATCGTTTAATGAAATATCGCACATGTTCTTTGATACACAAGCACATGGCTTATTTCTACGGAGCACCGCAGGGGACATGGATTTTTTTTATTAATTCGTTCTCACGAAATAACAATACTTTAGTTTCGACAAAGTAACAAATCATCCCTGAATTTAACAATTCGTTCCCTCGAATTCACAATTCGTTCCCAGGAATTGTTTTGGCGCCCAGCTGCGCGCGCACAAATGTATTTGTGCGCGCAGCTGGGCACCAAAACAATTCGTGGGAACGAATTGTGAATTCGAGGGAACGAATTGTTAATTCGAGGTAACGAATTGTTAACTTGAGGTAACGAATTGTTATTTTGTCGAAACGAATTGTTATTTCGTGGGAACGACTTAATACAATTGTTTCATATGCAGTTCATGACTATTTCGGCTTCGGATTGCTGCGAGCGGACGAAATAGTGAAAAATGCCAAGGACTGGAAACCTGTCAATGAGCAGATTGTATGCGAAACAGGTCTACAGACTCGTCCACGGAACCGCAGGTAAAATGGAGAATAGTAGGTTAGTGCCGTAAATCGGAAAAAATATCTGGCGCGGCTCGGAAACGGGATGTGCTTCGGCAGAGCCTCGCCCATCTCGTCTCCTAAGCCTTGCCAGATATTTTTCCCATTCACGGCACTCACCTACAATTCTATGTATCCTACACCTACAAAAAGCTTTAAATGCAAAAAAATAACCACAGCCGCGTCGTCAAAATTGGAGAATCGACTAGTATGACAACCGCAAATATTCATACGCAGTACGCAGGTCGCATTAACAGGATACCAAAACTGTTTCACGGCACCGTGTTTCACGGCACATACGCACTGTGTTGACGTGGCAACATGCGTACACTGTTTGTTTCATGCATTGTGTAACCCTTTACTGAGCCAGCTAGTCCGTCCGTCTGTCCGATTTGCTTTACGTTTTTCGGGTAGCTACTACAGTGAAACCTCTAATCCGGACACCCTGTGAGGTCCCCAGGATGTCCGGTTTAGGGAGGGTTCACTGTAAATCTGGCATTTGATCATTCTGAGACATAGTTGTGTGCTTTGCGATCACGAACATGCATTATCATCTGGGATAAATGACCAAGAAACTCATCAAAAATAAGATCACATGTGTTTTCCTAGCGTCCGGTTTAGAGAGATTCCACCGTACATGTATATGTTTAACCAGAAGGCGGATTGGCTGGAAACGTCATATGCTTATTAGTCATCATCCGTGTGTTCATTCAGTGGACATGGGGCTCCTGGGGCCCGTTTCACTAAACTTCGTACGACTAAAATGTTCGTAAGTACAGATTTAGAATAGTCTGTAAATTTCAATTGATGGTTTTACATTTATTGAGCATAGGCTGCATATGCAGCCTATGCTCAATAAATGTAAATCCTATAATTGTTTACAAGAAATCATCGTTAATGTGAAATTTACAGACTATCATAAGTTTGCTCTTACGAACATTTTAGTCGTAGGAAGTTTAGTGAAACGGCCCCCAGGTCTCGTGGTCAAGGCCAACTGCCTTTTAACAAGTTCGTTTCAATTATTCTTATTTGTCTTAAAGCTTTTGAGATGTTGCACCCATTAGTGTTACTTCTTGTTACACACATATCTGGCTTATACATTAGTGTTACTTCTTGTTACACACATATCTAGCTTATACATTAGTGTTACTTCTTGTTACACACATGTCTAGCTTATACATTAGTGTTACTTCTTGTTACACACATATCTAGCTTATACATTAGTGTTACTTCTTGTTACACACATGTCTAGCTTATACATTAGTGTTACTTCTTGTTACACACATATCTAGCTTATACATTAGTGTTACTTCTTGTTACACACATATCTAGCCGATACATTAGTGTTACTTCTTGTTACACACATATCTAGCTGATACATTAGTGTTACTTCTTGTTACACACATATCTAGCTTATACATTAGTGTTACTTCTTGTTACACACATGTCTAGCTTATACATTAGTGTTACTTCTTGTTACACACATATCTAGCTGATACATTAGTGTTACTTCTTGTTACACACATATCTAGCTGATACATTAGTGTTACTTCTTGTTACGCACATATCTAGCTTATACATTAGTGTTACTTCTTGTTACACACATATCTAGCTTATACATTAGTGTATGGGATCACGTGGTTTCCGAACTATGTGATGTTTTACGTCCTTTTATTAGGGCCCCCGCCGAGATTCGGCGATGCCGTATATGTTTTGCCCTGTCTGTCCGTCTGTCTGTCCGTCTGTTTATTCTTTGGAAGTTTTTGCAAGAGTTTCTCTAATCACCTTTAGGAGCCCTAGGTGCGTCGACAGACTACATTATCTAGATGTATTGACTTTTATTTATTTAACAAACGGGCGGGTTTAAATGATATACATGGCACCAGATACGATAATTTTCTTTTTTATAGTCACACTAAAAATTATGTTAAACCTTGTACTTTACACGAAAAATGGAGTACGGTTTATTTTGACAATATACACGCTCGAGAATTCTGCTTTATTGACGATATGATTAGGATTCTCCGGCAAAACTATAGCAATATTTGACGGAGTATATACGGCATGTGTGTGCCATGTTGCAACAAAATTGGTTCTACTATTTGAAACTATTGAAATAAAACCTACTAAAATGACATAAATCATTAAGTGATACTTTTCAGATACCACGTGTTACCAGTTACACAACCGGCTACGTTAATCTTGCGAAGATCATCATTCACCGTTTCTAGACCTGTGTTGGCAATGCTAACTCGCAATCAAGCACTTTGATTGTCTGTATCACAGCTCAGGCTCATACAATCCAGTTGTTTGGATTGAAACACGATATTCAAGTACATGTATTTTGTGAAAAATTAGAAAAATATCGTCAAGACTAGCTGGCTGTGTTTAATGTTTGTACTTGTTAAAATTGTTTCTATAACTATTACAAAGTGCATGATCACGTGGTTACATGGCTGAAAGTGGCTAAAAGTGTTGAAAGCGCGCCCACTCCAAAGTAAGTATTATTTGATATTTTCCTTAGTATGCAACGGATTTTGATGAAATATGGCGCAGCAAACGCGTCTTTCTTTAGACACGGAAATCGATTCTTCGCAAAAACAACAGAAGTTTGGGCCAAAGTACCGAGACCACCAAATGCAGCTTAACAAGACGCGTTTGATGCGCGATATTTCATCAAAATCCGTTACAGTGGGGTCAGCGTGTAAGTGCACACACGAACCAACCTGTCGTGTTCGTTCGTGTGTGCACTTACACGCTGACCCCACTGTACATAATCAGGACAAAATAAAAAAAATACTCACTTTGAATCGGAGGGCTTCTGGAATTTTCAGTACGTGTTGTTGTTGTAACCACGTGATCATACATCTTCTATTACTTATTGCCGTGCTACTACAATATTTAATACACATACTAATGAACAGGTCCGCCTATCAGAGTACCGCCGTGCAATTCGTACCACACTGCTGCTCCAAACCCGGCACGTGCATCCACAATTTGGAGCATGTCGTGTTAACCATAACATTCAAGGTAGGAATGTATGAACCCCGCAGGGGACATGGGTTTTTTTTATTAATTCGTACCGACGAAATAACAATTCGTTCCCTCAATTTAACAATTCGTTCCCTCGAATTAACAATTCGTTCCTCGAATTAAAAATTCGTTCCCACGATATAACAACTCGTTCCTTCAATTTAACAATTCGTTCCCTCGAATTAACAATTCGTTTCTACAATATAACAATTCGTTCCTACGAATTGTTAAATTGAGGGAACGAGTTGTTAATTCGTGGGAACGAATTGTTAAATTGAGGGAACGAATTGTTATTTCGTGGGAACGCATTAATAGAACAAGAATTATACGCCCCCTGCGGGGCTCCGTAGGAATGTATGCTATAAATAGTGCATCCCATCGTGGGTGAGAGTGGATATTGTTGACCCGAGGAAATTATGTTGACTGAGCGTTCACAATTATATGTTATTTGATTTGTACGTGGATATATGCACGAGTTTCACAGCGCGGCGGAATGAGTGGCATATATCCACATACAATATACGCACATCACTGGCAATTTATATGCATCTCAACAATATAGAAAACATAATGAAAATAAACAAAGTGGTGGTGATTTAGAAGGAACTATATTATTGCGAGGTGAAACGTAGTTCCGACACAGACCAATATGAACTCACTAGACGACACTATATGGAGAAGATATTGACGGCTTGCGTTCCATTGTGTTTGAATGGGAAACGAAAGTACGTATATAATAATTTAAATATTGCACCCCAACGGGTGTGACAGTGGATATTGCTAACCCAAGCAAAGAATATCGACATACGCTTTATGTTTTCAAGGGTTAACATTCGACCGTCACCCAAGCTGGAATGCATCAAATACCGACCGAACACACCAAGTATCGATCAAAACACAGCCTGTGTCATACATAGGACATGATAGGAAATATTAAATACATGGTTAGTACCGTCGAATATAAAATATATTCGATTCAGCCTTACATACTACATTTTTTACACCAATACACTGCGGCGGCGGGCTGGCACAGGCTTTCGGCGCGATAACTCAAGTTCTACTTGACGCATTTAAAACACACTTATTTTACATCATATTTTGAAATCACCGCGTTTTGTGCTCACGAGGTGCATTAAATTGTCAAAGGCATACATATGTGTCTGCATGTGACTGGAGAAATAGGGCTAACGGGCTTTGCGACCAGTCTAGCTCCAGATCAACCTGTGCATCCGCTCAGTCTGATCAGGATATGCACTGTTCGCCATTCCAGCAATGAAACTTCTGCAATGCCTTTAACCGTCAATATAGATCGTTATCAGGCTACGGGAGTATGCTGTTTGATCTGGACATACACTGGTCACAAAACCCATAAATCCCATTTCTCCAGTCACAGTCACATAATTGAGACACGCCATGTGATTTTTTACCCTTGGATATCTGCGTAATTTCATTAAATACATGCCTTTTGGCGCCATTTACGGAAAGTATTGTAAATTTAGTAAACGTATTTCATGAGGTACAACATCACATGGCGTGTCACAATTTTTCCTGCAGACACCCGACGTCAGAATGGTCACTATGGAACTCAAATCACCGAGTCAAACCAAGTCTCACCTAATAACGAAGGATCGTGACCGTGCGGATAGCGCGCACCATGAAGTGATCACCACCAACCTCACGTCCGTACACTTCTGGGGCGAGAATCCTGAAGGCACGTGGCTCATCCGTGTGACCCAAGCAGGTACTGTATCCCAATATTATGGAACCCAAAATCTGCATAAACTCAAATAATTAATGCTATCTGTAAATAATTAGAGCTAGCATTAACTATTCAGAGAGCGCTCCAAATCATTTGAAGAGCTCTCAAAATCATTTGGAGCTAGCTCTAAATATTTAATGATAGCTCCAATTATTTAGAGCTGGCAATCATTAGTTGAGTTTATGTAGATTTGGCGTTCCATACAATAGTTATGTATAACCATATCATTACTCAAAGTAACTATAAGTGTAACCCGAATTTTCTGTCAGTTACACATGGCGACTTTCTTGCAAATTCTGGTAACTTTAACCAGAACTCTCCTTTTATCAGGTAACATGCCCTGCATTGACCGAATATGTACTGACTGATAACATAGTGTTGTATCATGCATTGACTAGATATAAACATCCACTTGTCGGATGACGTCACATGACGTTACTGAATAACGTCAGTGTAATGACGCAACGACCGCGTTCTGTCCACAGACAACGACGTCATATGTGATCATTTTCGAGAATAAAACCTTACAAGATAAATAGAATAGCAGGCTACTGTATTTGTATAAGAAGTTTATCAGGCTCGGCTCGGAAACGGTAGGAATTTCTCGGCAAGCCTCGGAATTCCAACGCGTTTCCTAGCCTTGACTGATAAACTTGATGTCAATAGACACTAGCCTGGTATTCTCTATGCTATTTTCCTGCACACAACTTGGATTGTGTAAATGATTTATTGTTTAAAGGTACATGCCCACTCAGCAGGCACAAACTGTTCTTTATATCAGAGACATCATCTGAGACATTTTCTGGCAAAATAAACATTCATTCAACATTCATTCATTCAACATTACTCCACGTATTGATTGGCATTATTATACATTTTATATCAGTCGTTACTATTCACACTGATATCAGGGACCACAGCCGTATTTCCTTACAATGTTACCGGACATTACTATTAATACTCTATATTTATTTTCTGATGTGCAATTATCATACATGTACTTTATAATATGTCGAAAATATTATTTTTTAAATATTATTAAATATTCATATCTGTATAGCGGCCACTCGTAATATTTAGAACTGGTGGAATAGTGACACAATTATACACTTATTTAATTCCGATAAAGAACAGTTTGTACCTTTAACAGCAACATTTAGTAGAAAACTACATGATGTGTCTTTTTATTGCCCTTTGAATATGATTCCTACGGATTCCTATGGAGCCCCGCAAGGGAGATGGATTGTTTTTATTAATTCGTTCCCATGAAATAACAATTTGTTCCCTCAATTTAACAATTCGTTCCCTCGAATTAACAATTCGTTCCCACGATATAACAATTCGTTCCCTCGAATTAACAATTCGTTCCCGTGGGAACGAATTGTTATTTCGTGGGAACGAATTGTTAAATTGATGGAACGAATTGTTAAGTCGTGGGAACGAATTGTTTATTAGTGGGAACGAATTGTTAATTTGAGGGCACGAATTGTTTTGTGGGAACGAAATAATAAAACCCACAAATTCTACGTACCCTGCGGGGCTCCGTAGATTCCGCATGTACTCTGAAAATTTTGTAAACTTATGACCCCATTTACGGAAAATTACAAAGGTTTGAATAGTTTAATTAACTGAAATATGTGTGTTCCACTGTGAGATCATAGAAGAACAAGTAATTGTTTATATTTACTTATGTTAAGTCTAAGTGACCCTTTTCTCATTATTTTATTGCATTAACTTGATAATTTATGATGAAATAACATAATAAATGTAAAAAACTATTTTTATTTTAATTAAAGCTTTTTTTATTGCGATTTTCAAAATTTTGTAGAACAAAATTGCATAAATTTGCATAAAATGTACAATTATGAAAACTTGCATAACTTTTGATTATTATTTTTACATGGGTTTTTCTACATGTCGTTTGTATTTTCCATTATCTACCAGTATACAAAATATATTTTAAAATTTATTTTTTCTATTCATAGACATATTCGGTGCTGAACTGACGTTATATGGGACATCCATGACATCATCAACGGAACGCGCTAAAATCGAGCTCAGCAGCAATCTGGCCCCAGCTTTGCCGACAACAGATGCCGTAGCCATGGCAACCGTGACCTCCACGACCTCCGCCACCACCGCCACTACCAGTGTCACGGTCACCATTGACGGAGGAAAACAGAACAAAGACGGTGCTGATAATGGTGCGTATTACTTGAGACACATCGTGGCACTGACCACAGACATTCCGCTTACTTCGGCTGACTTCGGCTGGCTTGCTATTGCTAGTTATTACATTTCAAACTATTACAAGGTGTGGGATCACGTGGTTTCAGAACGTGACGACGTGACGTAATCTGTGACATAATTTTTACAGTATATTTTCTTTAAAATCTTCCTATCAAACTGACGAATTTTGATATGCAGCGCACCAAATACAATAGCATATGTGTTTATGGGTGCTCTGAAAGTTATTTACAATAACATATAACTTTAACAAAGAATCGAGTACCGTTGATTTCTTACATTCACGTGCTTTTGTTTGTATGTACATGTATGTACATTTATGGTAACTGATTCTTCGTCAAAACGACAGAATTATGAAATTAAACCACCTATGCAATAAATGGTAACGTGTATGGCATTTGCTGCTGTATATTTCATAAATATATGCCATTATATGAGAAAGATATAAACAACATGACGTTACGCCGTTCACGTTATCGCACTCACTGTATTATATGCATGGATTATAATGTGAGAGAAACTCGTAATTGTCAACTTAAATATAATAAAATAAGCACCTCCCACAACAATGCATACGCAGAAGCAAAAGCCCCCGAAACATTATAAAATACAGTTTTGTTTGAAAACAGGGTTCCCATTGGTCCTTAAATTCCTGGAAAGTAATGGAATTTGGAAAAATGAATTCCGTGTCTGGAAAGTTATGGAATTTGCATCTTTTTCTGAAAAGGTCATTGAAAGTCATGGAATTTGCATCTTTTTCTGAAAAGGTAATTGAAAGTCATGGAATTTGGATTCCAGTCAAATTATTGGCCAGGTGTTGTTGAGGAAAGTTCAGTGCAATTTCGTGATTTCGAAATGGAATGGTAAGGGCACCTTGTACTAACTCAGGATTTTGTAAATTCAGAACTGAACTACTATTTCTCTCCCCAACACAGGTGTATTCAGAAATGTATGAGTCAATAAGCCGTAAAACACCGTTTCATCAGCATCATCCACGCAAATATGGTCGTTGAATTTCGAAAACAGGTCCTTGAAAGTCATGGAAAAGTCATGGAATTTGGTCTTCCCAAAAGGGTGGGAACCCTGTGAAAATGTTGTTCAGACATGTATTAAAAACGTTACTCGTTACATATTCAGCGAACCGCTACAGCAAACATGGTAGGTATTCGATACAGCTTCAAATTATGATGATGTTCTTATGCAATAAATATAATCTAACATGTGTGATTTATTTATGTATTACACTCGTTGACTGATGTCTCGGCATAGCCTCGTTTCTTATGAAATCAGTAAACTCGTTTAATAAATATCATATTAAATCATCACTAATGTAAGATCCTCTATTTGTTAAACTCGTTGACTTATTTCACACGAAACTCGACATAGCCTCGTTTCTTATGAAATCAGTAAACTCGTTTAATAAATATCGTATTAAACCATCACTAATGTAAGATCCTCTATTTATTTAATTTATGCGTTTTCTGTTTCAGAAACAATAACACAAGCTCCAATCGCAGTTCTAGTCGCTGCGGCCGCCCTCACGCTTGCGTTTTTGGTCTGGTTTGTCTACCGTCGTGACTCTCCCAGGCGCGTATCGGAGATTTCTGTTATTCCAATCCTATCCCATACAAAAAGCACCTCCAACCATGCATTAAACCCATAGACTGTAACAGTAGACGTATAGTCGGGTTGAAGCTAGTGGGTGTAATGACCAGGCCACTCTATATATTTTCTGTATACTTACCGTCAGAGAACAACTTAATGGCATATAGAAATGAGTTAGACATTCTAGATGGGCTTTGCTCCTTGTACGGAGACTCGGGTCATGTGATGCTAGCTGGTGATATGAATGCCAGCATTCGGGATGCAAAATATGTAAACCTCCACAAATCATTACACTTCACACAGTTTATACAAAGAAATAGAATGTATGCAGTTAACGAGTCACCATTATGTAAGGAGCCAACTTCACATACATTACGTCACATACCATGCTCGATTATATTCTCGTGGACGAAGTGTTAAATTCATGCATTAACAGTTGTGAAATTATCGAGGAGGGAACCATCTCCAATACATCGGATCATCTCCCCGTGGTTAGTACATTCACTCTACCTCGCAGTATCACATAATTCCAAGAAGAAGATGCCATCTGTAGCCTATTTCATCAAAATTGCAAAGTATACTTTTCAAGCAAAGTATACTTTGAGGGAGTAATCATTTATTTTTCCGGAAATGCATTATTTCATATAGAACTAACCACTGCATATATTTGATGATTAAAAGTATGCAGAATCATTATACTGAATTTATTACATTATCACAGCCAAAATGGCTGTGATAATGTAATAAATTCAGTATAATAAAAATAATTAAATTTATCCTAAAATTGAAAATTTCTTCCTCAAAGTATACTTTGATAGAAAAGTATACTTTGCAATGTTGGTGAAATAGGTTACTGGACAGCTTGGCAACAGACGTACATCTGCGGGCATACCAGGACACTATTATGCGCTCACTTGACAATACGTGCCAAAGGAGATAACCATTATAGAACAGCAAACTGCGCCAACTCCGCAATTATAACTGCCTGATTTCCATGCCTGAATTTCCAGTGCTAAACATACACTACCCACCAACACATATAGCACACATACATATATTTGTATAACAC
The DNA here is from genome assembly GCA_029237695.1 of Conchocele bisecta. Classification (NCBI taxonomy): domain Eukaryota; kingdom Metazoa; phylum Mollusca; class Bivalvia; order Lucinida; family Thyasiridae; genus Conchocele; species Conchocele bisecta. Next base: position 12,208,826 of record CM055271.1, read on the forward strand.
ACACACGACGTAATCGTTGACATGTTGGGGGGGGGGGGGTGGGGGGTGCATTTAGTTTTGCCCTTTTCCGTCCGTCCGTCCGTCCGTCCGGCCAACTTCTCCCACTTTTGGACTTAGTATTTCACAAGTTGTCTCGTAGCTGGTAAAACTTTCAAACTGTAATAACTCGAGGCTGGATACTGGATAGTACAGTGGGACCTCTCTAAACCGGACACCTGGGAGGTCCCCAGTCCTGGGAGGTCCCCAGTGTGTCCGGTTACGAGAGGTTCCGCTGTAGTTCAGCAGCATATGACCACCCCAATACATGTTCGTGTACATTCCAACCCTGAACATACACTATCACTACGATAATACAGGACGGTAGGGAAAAGGGCAAAACTAAATGCCCCCTCAACCATCGTCAACGATTACGTCACGTATGTGTGTTTATTCTATTTATTATATACCACTCCATGGAAATTAGCAGTGTTTTAGCCAGGTTTTTTGAAAAAAATCCCAGGCTATTGGATTGGCGAAAGCCCGGCGTCGGGCGGGCGCCGTGCGGCGGGCGGCGTCCACAATCAATGTTAAGTTTTCGTGTTTTCGTCCATTTCTTTGTTACTGTACCACATAGGACCAACACACTTTCACAGCTTCATAACCAAGGGGTGCCCACCACATATCACTATTCAACATGTTACCTTTTTATGAACTTGACCCATTTTTTCCGCGCAGTCGACTTAGCCATTTCCAATGTTAACTTTTCGAGTTTACAATGTTAAGTTTTCGTGTTTAAGTCCATTTCTTTGGTACTGTACCACCTAGGACCACCAAACTTTCACAGCTTCATAACCAAGGGGTGCCCACCACATACAACTATCCAACATGTGACCATTTATTTTACCTTTACCTATTATTTCTACGTAATTGACTTAGCCATTTTCAACGTTAACTTTTTAACGTACGTCTGGTTAAAGTTTTTTGGTAAAAGTTTTTCGTTATACTATATCTCTGCAACTGCTTCGCCCATTACCTTGAAACTTCACATGGGTGTTTATCATCATCCATATTTTCATTCTACCCCCCAACCGTGCGGCCCCTGTGCCCAATGTCAAGGTCAAATGACTTTGAATTTTTTTGTTAAAGTTTTTTCGTGTACTATATCTCTGCAACTGCTTCACCCATTACCTTGATACTTCACATGGGTGTTTATCATCATTGTCGCGCCCGCTTGCGGAAAGCGCGATATAGTTGGCATTTTGGCATACGTCCGTCCGTCCGTCCGTCCGTCCGTCCGTCCGTCCGTACGTCTGTGTGTCCGGTTAAAGGTTTTTGGTTAAACTTTTTCCATCTACTATATCTCTTTTTGTAGTGTCCAAGCCTCGCCCCAAGGCGCGACATGCAGGCCACGGCCATCTAGATCATCAGATCATTATATCAGCCAATGGCACCATATGTGTTGCTGTCTGCACAGTCGGAGATCATCAGATCAGTATATCAGCCAATTACACCATATGTGTTCCTGTCTGCACAGTCGGAGATCATCAGATCATTATATCAGCCAATGGCACCATATGTGTTGCTGTCTGCACTGTCAGAGATTATCAGATCATTATATCAGCCAATGGCACCATATGTGTTGCCTTGTTTACGTTGACGGTATCGACTCGTCGCCAAAACGAGTTATAGAGAATAGTAGGTTACTGCCGTGAATGGGAAAAAATATGCATATGTATATATGCACAGTCTGATCTGGAACTACACTGGTCGGAAAAACCCCAAAAGCCCCATTTCTCCAGTAACAGCCACATATAAACCCGATTTTGATCGGATAGTGGCCCACATATTTTTACTGTGGTATAGTTTTAAAATGATTTGATGTGGCCTGATGTTTAACTTAAATGAATTACTGTGATAGTTTACTAATGTTAGTGTTATTCTATGGCAACTTGTTATACGTTTGGATATACATGTACATTGTGTATCAACATAAAATTCGTCAACATTAAAAGCCGTTTAATAAACTGTGTTTGTGTTGTCTTCCAAGTACCATGCCCACCACTAAGGAGAGATTGTAAACCGTAATCAGTCCACTGACAGATCTGTTACACCAGATGTGTGTATTTTATCTAACACGATCAAATGGCACACTCCTTCTTGCATCGAAGTCTGCAAAATAGCGGTGCTTTAAATTATAATTTAACCGCTGCTAGAATATGACTGGTCAATGTCTACAGAGCGGGGCCTCCAATTCCACGGGGTGTATAGTACGTAATGAGCACCTGCTATTTTGATGGGGTGCACTGAATCAGGTAAGAAAATACACCACTTCAAACCATACTTTATTTCATAATATCTCAGCAACTACTGAAGCGATGTTGACGCTACAAAACCTTGAAAATATAATGGCAACTCCTGCCTCGTGAGTTATTTTGAGAAAACGTAATTTTGCTGAAAATAAGGACAGATAGGGTGCACTATGGTTTAAACATAGGGTTTCAATTCCTAATGGATGGGCGAATGTGCAGTATTATTGCATGACAACTCTACTCTGTCAGGGCCTGTGAGTATTCGTTTGTCTCTTTTGGTGGCTATATACTGCATTTTCTACCGATTTCGGGGCAGATTTGCGATCCGAGTGTACCCAATTGTTCTTACCTGATTCAGTGCACCCCATACAAATAATGTAACAGGTGCCCGTGACGTACTACAACTACCGTGAACAATTTTAGTGATTTTGGACAATATTTTCACTTGCAACGTATATACAGTTGAACCTCTCTAAACCTGACACCCTGTGCGATACCCAGGGTGTCGGGTTTAGAGAGGTTACGCTGTAATTCAGGCAAACATGGCCACCCCATGTAAAATCTAGAACTTATTAAGAAAGTCTTAGTTCTTGTTTCTCCAAAATCCCAGCGGTGGAGTTTTTGAAAGAAAAATGTACATATTTTCCACTCTGTCCAAATAGCGGATTGTGTCACAGATATTTGTGGGGCCTATGGGTTTTGCAACCAGTGTAGATCCAGATCAGCCTGCTTGCCATTCCATCAATGAACCACCCGTCATGCTTGTAACAAACAATATAGATCGTTATCAGGCTACAGGAGTGTTATTTGATCAGGAACTACACTGGTCACAAACTCCATAATCTCCATTTCTCCAGTCACAGTCACTTATAAGGACTGAGAACCGATTGTGACCATTAACCCATTGAAATCAGAATACACCTTCACGGGTGTGAACTATTTTATTTTTATTTTAACCATTTCTTAATGAAAGTACATGTTATGACCACCCATTTGAACCGTCTGATCAGGATCTGTATTGTTCGGCATTCGACCAATGAAACACCCGTCATGCTTCTAACAAGCACTATTGAAGCGACCCAGCCAGCGAAGCATCGCTATACACAGATGTGTATTGCGTATTCCTCGCTTCGAATTTATCACACATTTTGGACAACAAAACACGTCTGTCATTTTATGCACACAACTTACCACGATCTCAGATGCATGCCTGAATGTTCACAAGTGTCAATAGTTTATGATTGTCGTCTTCACACACCAGGAAACTTGTTTAGTTCGTTATAATTCACAATAGTTTGTTGGCATTTCCTGTGTGTGTTGAATGCAGCCGCCATGTTTACTGGCTGTGCTTGTTTTGGCTCGTGTCTGATCGGAATATTCCGTCCATACAATCTAGCCAATCACTATGCGGGAGGTTGGACAAGTTCCGTAAGTCACTTTGTCCCGACTTTGTCCCGAGCGACGCAACTCGAGACGCAACTCGCGTCCCTGAACTCCCAAGGCCCAAATATCTCCCCCCCCCCCTTAAACATTACTCACCGACGATGTTACCAATGGTCCGTTAGTCGTGAGATGTGATGATTTGAACGTCAGTCTGACATTATTGATTATTAATATTGGCTGGAACCATAATAATGCCAATATCCCATTACCCCACCCACTTTTTCCCCATTGCGATACGATTCCCAATTTGAGCTTCATGAACCCCCTGCTGTGTGATGCCACACCCTAACTTCGTGCCCCCTCCCACCCCTGTTAGGTGATCCCAATTCCATTGTCATGCGTCCTAGCTGTTGTGTGCCCCCCCCCCCCCCCCACCCCCCATCCAGCATTAGTCCCAACCCCAGCTTCGTGATTCCCAGCTGTGTGACTCCCCCACCCAACATTAGTCCCAACCCCAGCTTCGTGATTCCCGCGCTGTGTGACTCCCCACCCAGCATTATTTCCCACCCCCAGCTTCGTGATCCCAGCTGTGTGACTCCCCACCCAGCATTATTCCCACCCCACCCCCAGCTTCGTGATCCCCGCTGTGTGACTCCCTAACCCAGCATTATTTCCCACCCCCAGCTTCGTGATCCCCGCTGTGTGACTCCCCCACCCAGCATTATTCCACCCCCACGCTTCGTGATCCCCGCTGTGTGACTCCCCCACCCATCATTATTCCCACCCCAGCTTCGTGATCCCCGCTGTGTGACTCCCCCACAAGCATTATTTTCACCCCCAGCTTCGTGATCCCCAGCTGTGTGACTCCCCCCCCACCCAGCATTATTTCCCACACCCCCGCTTCGTGATTCCCGCTGTGTGACTCAACCCACCCAGCATTATTTCCCACCCCCAGCTTCGTGATCCCCGCTGTGTGACTCCCCCACCCAGCATTATTCCCACCCCCACCCCCAGCTTCGTGATCCCGCTGTGTGACTCCCACCCATCATTATTCCCACCCCCACCAGCTTCGTGATCCCCGCTGTGTGACTCCCCCACCCAGCATTATTTCCCAACCCCAACTTCGTGATTCCCACCATGACTTGGGTTTGCGTTAGTGTGATTTTCCGCCTTTAGCATAAATCTAGTCCGTGTTTACATGTGCTAATATCCTCCTTTCTTGAGTCTGCTTACTCCCACAGTCCGCCTGTTGTGCTTTTGTATCTTGCCATGTGTACATCTCATATTAGTCATTATCTGTCCATAATCAGAACACCTCATCGTTTTGTTCATAGTTTGTCACCACTCTTTAATTGTACACGTTGAGTAATACTGCATGTTAGAACTATTATCAAAATATCAGATGTTACTAAAATCTCGTCACTGTCGTCTTTTCATTGCCAAGTAGATATAGTCGTTAAATTTCCCTACCCCGATTCACGAGGGCCCGCTACCAACCCCCTGCGTGAACAGGAAACTATGATTTAGCCTACCCCGTATTGCTGAAGACGGATACGACATAGGGCGTATTCCTCGCTTCGAATTTATCACACATTTTGGACAACAAAACACGTCTGTCATTTTATGCACACAACTTACCACGATCTCAGATGCATGCCTGAATGTTCACAAGTGTCAATAGTTTATGATTGTCGTCTTCACACACCAGGAAACTTGTTTAGTTCGTTATAATTCACAATAGTTTGTTGGCATTTCCTGTGTGTGTTGAATGCAGCCGCCATGTTTACTGGCTGTGCTTGTTTTGGCTCGTGTCTGATCGGAATATTCCGTCCATACAATCTAGCCAATCACTATGCGGGAGGTGGACAAGTTCCGTAAGTCACGGAACTTGTCCAACTCGCCTGACAACACCTATAAATAGGAGTGAAATCTGTCAGTTGGCGACTTTGTCCCGAGCGACGCAACTCGAGACGCAACTCGCGTCTCAGAACTCCCAAGGCCCAAATATCACCCCCCCCCCCCCCCCCTACTTAAACATTACTCACCGACGATGTTTACCAATGGTCCGTTAGTCGTGAGATGTGATGATTTGAACGTCAGTCTGACATTATTGATTATTAATATTGGCTGGAACCATAATAATGCCAATATCCCATTACCCCACCCACTTTTTCCCCATTGCGATACGATTCCCAATTTGAGCTTCATGAACCCCCTGCTGTGTGATGCCACACCCTAACTTCGTGCCCCCTCCCACCCCTGTTAGGTGATCCCAATTCCATTGTCATGCGTCCTAGCTGTTGTGTGCCCCCCCCCCATCCAGCATTAGTCCCAACCCCAGCTTCGTGATTCCAGCTGTGTGACTCCCCCACCCAACATTAGTCCCAACCCCAGCTTCGTGATTCCCGCGCTGTGTGACTTCCCCACCCAGCATTATTTCCCACCCAGCTTCGTGATCCCACTGTGTGACTCCCCCACCAGCATTATTCCCACCCCCAGCTTCGTCATCCCCGCGTGTGACTCCCCCACCCAGCATTATTTCCACCCCCAGCTTCGTCATCCCCGCTCGTATGACTCCCCCACCCAGCATTACTTCCCACCCCAGCTTCGTGATCCCCGCTGTGTGACTCCCCAACCCAGCATTATTTCCCACCCCCAGCTTCGTGATCCCCGCTGTGTGACTCCCCCACCCAGCATTATTCCCACCCCCACCCCAGCTTCGTGATCCCCGCTGTGTGACTCTCCCCCACCCATCATTATTCCCACCCCAGCTTCGTGATCCCCGCTGTGTGACTCCCCCACCCAGCATTATTTTCTCCCCTAGCTTCGTGATCCCCGCTGTGTGACTCCCCCACCCAGCATTATTTCCCACCCCCAGCTTCGTGATCCCCGCTGTGTGACTCCCCAACCCAGCATTATTTCCCACCCCCAGCTTCGTGATCCCCGCTGTGTGACTCCCCCACCCAGCATTATTCCCACCCCCAGCTTCGTGATCCCCGCTGTGTGACTCCCACCCCCCACCCATCATTATTCCCACCCCCAGCTTCGTGATCCCCGCTGTGTGACTCCCCCACCCAGCATTATTTCCCAACCCCAACTTCGTGATTCCCCACCATGACTTGGGTTTGCGTTAGTGTGATTTTCCGCCTTTAGCATAAATCTAGTCCGTGTTTACATGTGCTAATATCCTTTCTTGAGTCTGCTTACTCCCACAGTCGCCTGTTGTGCTTTTGTATCTTGCCATGTGACATCTCATATTAGTCATTATCTTGTCCATAATCAGATCACCCTCATCGTTGTTATCATAGTTTGTCACCACTCTTTAATTGTACACGTTGAGTAATACTGCATGTTAGAACTATTATCAAAATATCAGATGTTACTAAAATCTCGTCACTGTCGTCTTTTCATTGCCAAGTAGATATAGTCGTTAAATTTCCCTACCCCGATTCACGAGGGCCCGCTACCAACCCCCTGCGTGAACAGGAAACTATGATTTAGCCTACCCCGTATTGCTGAAGACGGATACGACATAGGGACGTTACACATTTGGTGGCATCGGTGGCAGATATAATAAACCAGTAGAGCCGAAACGTACCCTTATGTTGCTTCAAGAATTACCATTGCCGTCTCTGTCCACATAGTCACTTCGGAATTTACAATAGGGCAATACACACAAAATGACTCTTGGTAATATGCACTGCGGCGAAATGCGGAGTGCGAGCGAGTGAGTGGAATCTATTTTTCTGTGGTCATCGATGTTTCCTACACTCTGGCCCATTCCCCATCCCCATATTACCCCAAACCAGACAGTTGCGACATATAGTTCATAAAATGGCGTCTCTTGAATGTAGTGACGACGGTGACCCCGGAAATGTGTACGTCCCTACTCGGGAAGGTCGAATGTCTCCCCTTGACCCCCACGGATCCAAAACAATTGCCCTGACCTTCTATCCCAATAACCATGACACTGTACCTGTCACGACAGGTGATCAAGTTAATTGTATGGTAACCAGTGACAGTGGATACATAACCCATTGCCACTTGAATAATACAGAGTCGTGCGAAAAGTCATGCGAATGTGAACTGCGTGCGGAGATTAAGTCTCTACGAAATGAGGTAAAACAATTAAAATCTCAAATTAATTTGATTCTACAGAGGCTTGAATCGAATGACCGACATAACCTGGAACCCGGCAGAAAACGTAAAATTAATTACAGCGAGCCATTGCCGTTGAACTTAGATAATCGCGAGCCCCGTGCGTGGTACCAATTCATATGTCTGTCAGATCACACCACATAACAGTAGTCCATGTCCCCAAGAAGTTATCATACACATAGACATGATAGTGGTTCCGCGTCCCCTCAACCACGGGAAGTGTGTCAATTGGCCCAGTATATACCAAATCCAGGTCAGTTCGTGGAAATAGGTAATTTTGACGGAAATGGAAACTGGCATGAATATCTCCTGCAATTCGGTATCGCGGCACACGGAAATAACTGGGACAATGAAATGAAAGCAGTCAAGTTAGCGTGCAGCTTGCGCGGCGAGGCAATAGCTGTACTGAGTGAACTTGACCCAGATACCAGAACCGATTACAACTCGCTAGTAAACGGCTCTGACCAACAGGTTTCAGACCGAAACACAAACGACAACATATAAAACTGAATTGAAACAACGTCTTCGAAAAGTAGACGAACCACTACCGGAATTGGCTCACGATATTAAACGGCTGACGCGTTTGGCATACCCGACAATCCATATAACCATAGACAAGAAATTGCACGAGATTGCTTTGTTGAAGCATTGAACAATTGGGATATCGAACGCTGGATCCTAGTAAAAGAGCCAACGACGATAGAAGACGCTCTGAGTTTAATTGCTATGAAATTAGAAACTGCCGCGAAAAATAATAAAAGAGCGATGCTATATGAGGCAAGTTGAGAAAAGTGAAAACTACAGCGAACATAGAGAATATATACGGTCAATAAATGCAAATAATGAAAAAAACAAGTTGCTACATGATGTAGCAGAAATCATGGCCAACATTAGACGGACGAGCGCAAAACAACCCCTGACAGTGGGGCCGATGTTAAAGGCCGTGGAACTACGCTCCTGTTACAATTGCAAGCAGCGAGGGCATCTCCGGTACGCGTGTCCTCAACGTAAAACAGCGATAGTGATATATAATTGCACGAAACCTGGCCATAAAACACGTGCCTGTCCGCTACCCGCTTCCTCACCCCATACGCAACCACATCCCAGTGTTCCACTTTATAAAAACTCGTACCCGAGTTCCCCGCTTCCCCACCAAATACACAACTCCATTCCAGTTTTCCCACCCCATACATACCCCAATCGCAGTGTCCAACTGTATAAAAACTCGTGCCCGAGTTTCCCCGTTTAAATTAGTGCCCGAGTTTCCCCGCTTCCCCACCAAATACACACCCTCATCCCAGTTTTCCCACCCCATACATACCCCAATCGCAGTGTCCAATTGTATAAAAACTCTTGCCCGAGTTTCCCCGCTTCCCCACCCCATATACCCCACATTCCAGTTTCCCACTGTATACACACTCGTTCCCGAGGTTACCCCATATCCCCACCACATACACCCCCCTCATCCGAGTTTCCCCGTTCCCCTCCCACCCCACCCCACCCCTCCCCTCCCCTGCCCTCCCATCACACCCATAACCTTCCCCTCCCACAAGGCGACTGTGCATGGCCAATGGTGATGTTGGTGGCAACCTAACTCTGCCCGAATTTAACGATGCTGACATACACCATATACACTGACCATTGCACGTCGACTCCCTTTCCTGGCCAACCCACCATGCACTCACCCCACATATATAATACACGTATTAACGAGTCTGCGTTCGTGCGAAGACTATATTCCATCTACGCCAGGAGGCGTACGTTTCCTATACGACATGACGACGAGACGTAATCCTTGGAGGAAACGGGCGATAATCGACGCGTTAGAGGATGATGACGAAACGATGCGTGATACCGCCCCACACGTATATCGGGCGTGAGACGAACCACCGATGCGATGTTCACAGACGACGCAAATGCTGAGGAGCGATTACCCGATGAGGACCACCCGTGGAAACGCTACAACGCGATAGCTACTGACATAGATGACAACGGATCATTTGCCATACATGGGCCATCGGCGGAACCACCATACACGAGGATAGATTTTCCGCAAAATCAGACGTTAAATACGCGTGTGGTATAAGGTCGCGATAATAGCCGTAGTGCAGGACGTCACTATGGAACAGGCACATTTTACACAGGACAAATATGTGCGCTTATACCCAATATAAACTTGAATGTTTTCGCGTAAATATTAAATATCCGCGTACATATAGAGATATTTGATTCGCGTTTAAGAACATGGACAGCGTATACTTATAAGTCAGGAATAGTGAAATAGGAACAATAGATACAGAACACAATGTGTTGTATTTTTTTATTAGGATCTGAGTGATAGTACGCTGACCCAGATATGACAGTACCATGTCGTTGGAACTATCATATCTAACCAATTTGACTTGTGTACACTATCATGGAGTATGGAGGTCACGTGTTTCCAGAAAATGACATAGTATGTACATTTTTTTTTGTATGTGAGGGATTGAATGTATGTGGTATGAATGCGCGTGGCCACGCAGAGTGTGATTTGCTATGTATATTTTTAGTGTGCGGAATTGTCATTCAATGGATACACTTGAACTGCGAGTCTACGTGATATAAATAGTTTTACTAGATTGCTAATTAAGAGAAACATACAGAAACAAGTATTTCATGTTGAGTGAAGTAACAGAGCAGACATGCAAATGGTAAGATGCATGTCTGATATTTGTGTACGAGTAACATATTATTGCTGAAGGTACAGCAAATGAGTTAAACTTTGCTATTTGTGCGTTTCCCGTGGTCATCCTGTTGGCATTCGGATTAGCATTCATATCTGGTCATTTGTTATTCGAAATGTTCATTTGCCACGAATATATGGTTGGCGGTCGAAATGGCAGCAGCGACACTATCAATTAACTTTCATATAGCATTTAATGAGGTACCTGGAAATAAATAGAATAGATTATAATAGAGTAAGTATTGGTATCCGAGTGTTTTGCGTTGATGTTGACTCACTGATGTTCAAGTTTTCATATTCTACGAAAGTAGATACATTTTAATATAGCTTTCCATAGTTTACGTGACCAAGGGAAATATTATATGAATTCTGAATAGTGATGCCAACACCCACAGTAAGCACTAGTGCCATAGCGATACATGATTAGGAGTAGTTCACATGATAGTGTTGTTAGTAGATGTACTGATAGTACAATTTGATTAGAATAGTAGTAAGGAACGTATTATTGACCATGTCACATGTTCTGTAGTCTTGTCAGGGTCACATTTTATCGCCGCACATAGAATATGTTAATTGACTCAAGTAAAATGTAGAGACCAGACTGCAAAGCATTCATACATGTTTGGAGCGTGTTAGAAATATTTGGTGATAAATCTCATTTACATGTAAATAGCCGTATGCTTTTATACAAATACGTGACATTCAGGTTGTGCAGCATATATTACGTTATCCTATTTTTTTTCATGAGTTCGAGAACGAACTCTGGTCGAACAGGCGGGTAATGAAGCGACCCAGCCAGCGAAGCATCGCTATACACAGATGTGTATTGCGTATTCCTCGCTTCGAATTTATCACACATTTTGGACAACAAAACACGTCTGTCATTTTATGCACACAACTTACCAAGATCCCAGATGCATGCCTGAATGTTCACAAGTGTCAATAGTTTATGATTGTCGTCTTCACACACCAGGAAACTTTTTTAGTTCGTTATAATTCACAATAGTTTGTTGGCATTTCCTGTGTGTGTTGAATGCAGCCGCCATGTTTACTGGCTGTGCTTGTTTTGGCTCGTGTCTGATCGGAATATTCCGTCCATACAATCTAGCCAATCACTATGCGGGAGGTTGGACAAGTTCCGTAGGTCACGGAACTTGTCCAACTCGGCCTGACAACACCTATAAATAGGAGTGAAATCTGTCAGTTGGCGACTTTGTCCCGAGCGACGCAACTCGAGACGCAACTCGCGTCTCAGAACACCCAAGGCCCAAATATCCCCACCCCCCCCCCCCTTCATTAAACACTCACCGACGATGTTACCAATGGTCCGTTAGTCGTGAGATGTGATGATTTGAACGTCAGTCTGACATTATTGATTATTAATATGGCTGGAACCATAATAATGCCAATATCCCATTACCCCACCCACTTTTTCCCCATTGCGATACGATTCCCAATTTGAGCTTCATGAACCCCCTGCTGTGTGATGCCACACCCTAACTTCGTGCCCCCTCCCACCCCTGTTAGGTGATCCCAATTCATTGTCATGCGTCCTAGCTGTTGTGTGCCCCCCCCCCCCCATCCAGCATTAGTCCCAACCCCAGCTTCGTGATTCCCGCTGTGTGACTCCCCCACCCAACATTAGTCCCAACCCCAGCTTCGTGATTCCCGCGCTGTGTGACTTCCCCACCCAGCATTATTTCCCACCCCCAGCTTCGTGATCCCAGCTGTGTGACTCCCCCACCCAGAATTATTCCCACCCCCAGCTTCGTCGTGATGCCCGCTGTGTGACTCCCCCACCCAGCATTATTTCCACCCCCAGCTTCGTCATCCCCGCTGTATGACTCCCCCACCCAGCATTATTTCCCACCCCCGCTTCGTGATCCCCGCTGTGTGACTCCCCAATCCAGCATTATTTCCCACCCCCAGCTTCGTGATCCCCGCTGTGTGACTCCCCCACCCAGCATTATTCCCACCCCAGCTTCGTGATCCCCGCTGTGTGACTCCCCCACCCATCATTATTCCCACCCAGCTTCGTGATCCCCGCTGTGTGACTACCCCACCCAGCATTATTTTCACCCCCAGCTTCGTGATCCCCGCTGTGTGACTCCCCCACCCAGCATTATTTCCCACCCCCAGATTCGTGATCCCCGCTGTGTGACTCCCCAACCCAGCATTATTTCCCACCCCCAGCTTCGTGATCCCCGCTGTGTGACTCCCCCACCCAGCATTATTCCCACCCCCAGCTTCGTGATCCCCGCTGTGTGACTCCCCCACCCATCATTATTCCCACCCCCAGCTTCGTGATCCCCGCTGTGTGACTCCCCCACCCAGCATTATTTCCCAACCCCAACTTCGTGATTCCCCACCATGACTTGGGTTTGCGTTAGTGTGATTTTCCGCCTTTAGCATAAATCTAGTCCGTGTTTACATGTGCTAATATCCTTTCTTGAGTCTGCTTACTCCCACAGTCGCCTGTTGTGCTTTTGTATCTTGCCATGTGTACATCTCATATTAGTCATTATCTGTCCATAATCAGATCACCCTCATCGTTGTTATCATAGTTTGTCACCACTCTTTAATTGTACACGTTGAGTAATACTGCATGTTAGAACTATTATCAAAATATCAGATGTTACTAAAATCTCGTCACTGTCGTCTTTTCATTGCCAAGTAGATATAGTCGTTAAATTTCCCTACCCCGATTCACGAGGGCCCGCTACCAACCCGCTGCGTGAACAGGAAACTATGATTTAGCCTACCCCGTATTGCTGAAGACGGATACGACATAGGGACGTTACACTATATATCGTTATATTGATACATGAGTGTGCAATTTAATCAGGTGCTACACTGGTCACAAATCCCATAAACCTCATAAACCTCGGCAGTTTGCACCGACAGTTTCCCTGCGGGTACTCCGGTTTCCTCACATGTTAATGATTATCCTTACTCCTCCATCAGTGCCAATTAAAGTGTTGCATATTAAGTACATACATAAGTAAGTGTTCCTGTGCTTGTAATGGTTATACAATAAATAAATCATCAATAGAAATGTTATTATATTATTTTATATGTACATGTATGTGGCTGTGGCTGGAGAAATGCATCTTATGGAATGTGTGACCAGTGTAGCTGCCCATCAAATAATACACCCCTGTATTCTGACAACGGTCTAAGTTTGTCGTTGTGTTTCATTGATGGAATGGCGAACAGTGCAGATCCTGATCAGACTGTGCGGATGCACAGTCTGATCTGGATCCACACTGGTCGCAAAACCCATAATCCCCCTTTCTCCAGTCACATATATCTGTGACACAATCTGCTAATTAGACACAGGGGAAAATATGTGATCTACACAAGTCGCAAAACCCATAATCCCCATTTCTCCAGTCACAGCCACATACGAGGCCGAGTATAATAAATATTGGCTTACATATCAGCTTGATCATTTCCGCATTCTGATCAGCAGCTGTAATGTTCGCCAATCTGTCGGAGTATCATTTATGATGCTTATACATGACGCCAACACTTTACTTATTTATCACTTCAAGAATTAATGCAGCTGATCAGGAGCTACAATGGTCTAATGGAAAGTCAATACATCTTGTTTTATCGTGGCGGTCTTTATATTTTCGAAAATTCTGCAAAAACCAGGAACCCACTTTTCCGACGTTTCAGCACAAGGCCTTTATCAAGGAATTAGTTTCCACTGAACGCTAATTGCCATCCATTTTATATTTCGCTTAGCGTTCAGTAGAAACTAATTCCTTGATAAAGGCATTGTGCTGAAACGTCGGAAAAGTGGGTTCTTGGCTTTTGCAGAATTGCTGAACATATTAATTGCATTATTGCGGAAAGCTCTTTATGTTACAGTCGAACCTCACCGAACGGCCACCTCTCTACAACAACACCCTCTCTGTAGCAGCCGCTATTTTATCTCCAAAATGGATGATTTCCTCTATATCAAACCCTTAGACTGCTGAACACGAAATTTGTCGACTGCTGTTGCTTTTGCCTTCTTTATCAATAAAAACATGTTTTGACAGCACTTTAGAATCATTTCCACTGTAAATGATTCTAAAATGCTGTCAAAGCATGTATTTGATGAGAATTATCGAAGAAAGTAAATAAACAGTAAAACGACAACATTTAATTCAGCGTTAACCTCCCTACAACAGCCACCTCTCTACAACAGCCAGTGTTGTGTCTTCCATGAGTGGTTGTTGTAGAGAGGTTGCACTGTACTACGTATGGTGACCTGTTCAACCCTACAAGCATAAAGCAACCGTCTTCAAACATTGTACAACCTGATCTCATCAGGATCTGCATAGCTTTTGCGTGCGCACGCGATAGGGTTTTGCGTGCGCACGCGATAGGTTTTGCGTGCACACGCGATAGGTTTTACGTGCGCACGCGATAGGTTTTGCCCTATAGCGTGCGCACGCCTGTGCGCACGCGAAAGTAAAACACTATTTCCATCATGGCATGTCCCCTCTGTGCCACCGTACATACTTTATATCTGTCGAAAATATTATTTTAGCCTGATACTACCGCGATTCACTATTAGTAAAATAAATATTAATAAATGATTATATCTGTATAGCGGGCACTTGTAATTTTTAGAACTGGTGAAATAATGACACATACTATACATTTATTTTATTCCTATAAAGAACATGTTGCGCCTACTGAGTGGGCATGTACCTTCAATTTATCCCGTCAACGCAGTGCGTATGTGCCTTGAAACACGTTGCCGTGAAACATTTTTGATATCCTGTCAATACGACCTAATCACTGCGTATGAATATGTGCGGTGGCTGGGGTTATTTTTTGCATTTTAAAGCCGTTTGTAGGTGTTAAATAGAATAAATAGATAGAATAGTAGGTTAGTGCCGTGAATGGGAACAATATCTGGCGCTGCACGGAAACGGGAAGTGCTCGGCAGAGCCTCGCCCATCCCGTTTCCTAAGCCTTGACATATATGTTTTCCCATTTACGGCACTAACCTACTATTCTCTATATTTCCTGCTCGTTACTCGGATCATTACCAAACTTCGTCAACATGTTCCTCACATTGATGGCTATACAGCCAGTGTCATTCGGATGGCCATGTCCTTCGTGGGAGCGACACTCGCCGTCGATCGCCTTGTTTACGTTGACGGTATCGACTCGTCGCCAAAACGAGCTATGATATTAAATGAAACTAAATATTCAAGGGTAAACACCTTCGCGTGTTTTATACAAATCCGACATTCTGTTAGAACATCCGTTCGCAAACCACGTGATCCCACCCGCTGAACTACTGCTGGATCGTCTGGAAATGTTAAGTGATGGCTTTACATTTATTGAGCATAGGCTGCATATGCAGCCTATGCTCAATAAATGTCAATCTAGTAATTGTTTACAAGAAAACATTGTTAATGTGAAATTTACAGACTATCATAATTTTGCACTTATGAACATTGTATACGTACGAAGTTAAGTGAAATGGCCCCCTGATGTTCATGACAGCCAGCACGTTGGGTATAGTAGTTAGTACATCGCGGGCACCTGCTATTTCAATGGGGTGCACTGAATCAGGTAAGAACAATCCTCCACTTGAGACTATACTTTATTTAATATCTTAGCAACTACTGAAGCGATTCTGACGCAGATACCCCAGAAAATTGAATAGCAACACAGATTTAGCGGTTTAGAAGTTATTCCGAGAAAACCTACAATTTGGTGGAAATAAGGAAAGAGGGGGTGGGGTAGGGTTTAAAATTCGGGTTTTACTGACGGATTGGCGAATGTGCATTATTATTGCATGTCAACACTACTCTATCAGGACCTGTAAGGGTTCCTGTGTCTCTTTTGGTGACTATAAACTACAATTTCTACCGATTTATGGGCATATTTTGGATCCGAGTGCACCCCATCTTTTCTTATTTGCAGCAAAATGTAGGTTTTCTCGAAATAACTCAACGGTTAAATCTACGAGGACGTGGAGTAGTTTCAGTAATTGTTGGATATTAAATAAAGTATGGACTAAAGTGAAGGACTTTTCTTACCTGATTCAGTGCACCCATCCAAATAGCAGGTGCCCTGACGTAGTATAATCACCGTAGTGCGCAATTTAATATATTTTATTTGTGATCTTTGTTTACAAAATTTAACATTACATGTATGTATAAATTGTAGTACAGTACATGTAAAAATTAAAATATATAGACCCGACCTTATACGTGCATCTAAGAAAACTAAAAGACATAATTGCTATAGTATTGGGGGCCTTATCTATAATAAAATCTAGAACTTATTAAGAAAGTCTTAGTTCTTGTTTCTCCAAAATCCCGGCGGTGGAGTTTGTGAAAGACAAATGGACATATTTTCCACTCTGTTCAAATAGCGGATTGTTTCCCAGATATTTGTGACTGGAGAAATAGGGCTTATGGGTTTTGCGACCAATGTAGATCCAGATCAGCTTGATCAGGATATGCACTGCTCGCCATTCCATCAATGAACCACCTGTCATGCCTGTAACAAACAATATAGATCGCTATCAGGCTACATGAGAGTGTTATTTGATCAGGAACTACACTGGTCACAAATCCCATAATCCCCACTTCTCCAGTCACAGCCACATATAAGAACTGAGAACCAACTGTGACCATTAACCCATTGAAATCGGAATACACCTGCATGTGTATGAACTATTAGTACACACTCCATTATCTAGCTATGTACGTGTAGTTATAAATCTGATTTTAGCTTGTTGAGTTTATTTATACAGGTATTATATTACATTAGCGAAGTCAATATACTTTAACTTCCTGTTGGGACAAAACAAATATTCATGTTTCTACCATGTATATATGCACATACACAGACGACGATCGGCTTACATGGGTAGATATATATGGGCAGTACATTTTTGGGATTTAACACTTTGAACACGAAAGCCCGCTATATCGGTTTATGCAAACAGTGCAGATCCAGATGAGCCGGCTCGTAACGAGCCGTCTCATTAGGATCTGCACTGTTTTAAAGTAATTTTCATATTTTTGAGAAAAACAAATACCCCCTTTTTATAAATGGAATAGTCTGAAAATCATTTTGCGATGATTGGATTGGTTGAAAAATTAACATATCGCAGCCCATTCAGTTACTTAGGGGTGAAAGGGTTAACAGTGCCGAAATGAAATATTGGAACAGAGTTTGTACAGTGTACTCATAAGTGCATAATACATAATACGCGTGTGTCTATGTAAATGGTGAATGGTAAATGTAAATGAAGATCATTCTGTGTTGTTCGTGAATAATGAATCCATTGAGCAAGGCGCATCTGAGTACAGCTGGGATATGTATATCGTTAGCATGGTTACTATCAGTATTACTACAAACGCTAGCTGTGGGGAACAGGGCGAACAGCGCCGGGGACGGGTTCACCAACCAGTTCATTATTCACATCAAGGGGGCGAGTATAGACGTGGACGAATTGACGACAGAGGCAGCCCGGTACCATCTACAATACGTGGAGCAGGTAGGTACCACGCACATATGAGACACGCCATATGATTTTGTACCTTCGGACAACTGCGTAATTTCATTAAATACATATACAAACTTTACAATATTTTTCATAAATAAAATAAAAGGTTGACAATATTTTCAGAGTACATGGGGAAAACTTTGTCGACTTCTGATACGGTTAAGGTGCCATCAATAACTACACTGTGTGCAGGACAGGTTAATTATGTGTACAAAACCAATTTTGTCCAGACAAAATTGAGTTTTGTAACACTAAAAATCACAAAATCCAATTATGTAAAATTCTGATACAAAAACCAATTTTGTCCCGACAAAATTGAGTTTTGTAACACTAAAAATCACAAAATCCAATAATGTAAAATTCTGATATACAAAATTCATTTTTGTTATAAAGGATTAAATTTTGTAAGACACAATTGAGTTTTGTGAACAAAATTCAGTTTTGTGGGACAGAATTCAGTTTTGTCCACAAAAGTCAGCTTTGTCCACAAAAATTAGTTTGCGTAACTGATAGTCTATGTCATCTCTACGTTGATTGGTTGAGATCGGTCTTAGTTCATTTTACTAGATGGTGGAGTACACTTGCAGGTTTAAATATTTCAATGCGAAAATATAACCCAATATATCAATATTATACTTCTTTATGGACAGTTATTTTGGTTATATTATGAATTATATTTTGGTTATATTTACAAAATATTTACCTCTAGTTCTATCCAATACTCTTATTGTGACTAATCATGTATGCGGCCAAATAACAACTACTTTATATAAACAGTTTAACAATAGCATCGTTTTATTTCAAGTAACCAACATTGGGATAGCGTTATTAAATATATGTACATAGTCAATACATAATTACAATAAACGGTTGCCATGGCAACCAATTCACAAAATGTTATTTTCCATCCAAGTTCCATCATGTTTGTTGCTGATATATTTGTATACATATTATTCAGGTCACATTTTTGTCATACTGTATCTGACCAATGGTAGTCCTTCTTACATGCGTGTGCCATATTTGGGCAACATAATCGAAACGTATGCAAATACGTATACGAAACGTATGCAGAATTGAATTTTGTGACACAGAATTGAATTTTGTTACACAGAATTGTATTTTGTGACACAGAATTGCAGAATTGAATTTTGTTACACAGAATTGAATTTTGTTACACAGAATTGAATTTTGTGAATTGAATTTGTTACACAGAATTGAATTTTGTTACACAGAATTGAATTTTGTGACACAAAATTGAATTTTGTGAATTTTGTGACACAGAATTGAGTTTTGTGGCACAAAAGTGAATTTTGTGACACAGAATTGAGTTTTGTGGCACAAAAGTGAATTTTGTTGACAAAATTGAGCCATGTCCCACTTGGCGCCCCGTATCTGACGCCATTTACGGAAAATATTGTACATTTTGTATACGTATTTCATGAAAGTACGTAGATGTCCGAAGGTACAGAATCACATGTACATGGCGTGTTTCATCTGTGGCTGTGACTGGCGAAATTAGCCTTATGGGTATTGCAACCAGTGTAGATCGAGATCAGTCTGCGCATCCGCATAGTCTTATCTGAATGTGCACTGTTCGCCATTTCACCAATGAAACGCCAACACACAGACGCTCCAAGGAGAATGTTAAAGGTGCACGCCCACTCAGTCGGCACAAACTGTTCTCTATATCAGAGACATCGTCTGAGACATTTTCTGGTAAAATAAACATTCATTCACCATTACCTCACGTATTGATTGGCATTATTATACATTTTGACGAAAATTTCCACACTGATGTCAGGGGCAATAATACGCTTTTGACTTTAATTGTGAAAAACATTGTAAATTGTATAAACGTATTTAATGAAATAACGCAGATGTCCGAAGGTACAAAATCACATGGAGTATCTCACATATGTGGCTATGACTGGAGAAATGGGGCTTATGGGTATTGTGAACAGTGCAGATCCAGATAAGACTGTGTGGATGCCTCCACAAAAATTGACAATATTTTCAGAGTACATGCGGTCAATTCCGAGAATATATGAATATTTTTCATGAAAAACCGCACATGCTGTTGGTTTCCAATTCATAGTGAAGCGACCCCACCGGTTACCATTGCAAGTTGTCGCTATTGTGTAGGAAGTCATGTAAAATAGACATGTAATCCTGCTTCATTTGTACTTACATACATTTGTGGCGACTGTGCGAGGCTACCATTTAATCTATGAGAATTACCACGATCCCTCACCCATGCCTAGTTATTCATAGGTCATCTTCATTGACCTCATAATTCCTGAATTCCATCCTGTTTCCCGTAATATACGATATTCTTGACACATTTCTACCAAGTATTGAATGCAGCCGCCATTTCTACTGGCTGTGCTTGTTTTGGCTCGTGCCTGATCGGAACATTTCGTCAATACAATCTAGCCAATCACGGTGCGGGAACTTGGACAAGTTCCGTAAGTCACGGAACATGTCCAACTCGGCCTGACAAAACCTATAAATAGGAGCGATTTCAGCGACTCTGGGACTTTTGTTCCGAGGCCACTCCGAGCAGACACAACTTCGTACGAATCCGACACGGTTCTATTCCCGTCATTTAGGCATCTTAATACTTATTTACCACTTCCATTACTTGAAATTCATTGTTTAACTATGTCTCTGTCACTCCATGGTGTTAACGCTAAATACTAGCGTAGTACAGAAGGTGCGCGTTTTCTCGTTACCCCACCCATGCATCTTACATAGGACGGAGATTCTCCGGTTTACAAGATGAGCCCTACGCCCCATCTCACCACCCCAATCCCTCCACCCAGTCTTATTTCCCACCCCAGCTTCGTGATCCCCGCTGTGTGACTCCCCCACCCAGCATTATTTCCCACCCCCAGCTTCGTGATCCCCGCTGTGTGACTACCACACCCAGCATTATTTCCCACCCCAGCTTCGTGATCCCCGTTGTGTGACTCCCCCACCCAGCATTATTTCCCACCCCCAGCTTCGTGATCCCCGCTGTGTGACTCCCCCACCCAGCATTATTCCCACCCCCACCTTCGTGATCCCCGCTGTGTGATTCCCCCACCCAGCATTATTTACCCACCCCAGCTTCGTGATCCCCGCTGTGTGACTCCCCCACCCAGCATTATTCCCACCCCCAGCTTTGTGATCCCCGCTGTGTGACTCCCCACCCAGCATTATTCCCACCCCCAGCTTCGTGATCCCCGCTGTGTGATTCCCCCCCCACCCAGCATTATTTCCCACCCCAGCTTCGTGATCCCCGCTGTGTGACTCCCCCACCCAGCATTATTCCCACCCCCAGCTTCTTGATCCCCGCTGTGTGACTCCCGACCCAGCATTATTCCCACCCCCAGCTTCGTGATTCCCGCTGTGTGATTCCCCCACCCAGCATTATTCCCACCCCCAGCTTCGTGATCCCCGCTGTGTGACTCCCCCACCCAGCATTATTCCCACCCCCACCAGCTTCGTGATCCCCGCTGTGTGAATCCCCCACCCAGCATTATTTCCCACCCCAGCTTCGTGATTTCCGCTGTGTGATTCCCCCACCCAGCAATATTTCCCACCCCCAGCTTAGTGATCCCCGCTGTGTGACTCCCCCACCCAGCATTATTTCCCACCCCCAGCTTCGTGATTCCCGCTGTGTGACTCCCCCACCCAGCATTATTCCCACCCCCAGCTTCGTGATCCCCGCTGTGTGACTTCCCCACCCAGCATTATTTCCCACCCCCAGCTTCGTGATCCCTGCTGTGTGACTCCCCCACCCAGCATTATTTCCCAACTCCAGGTTCGTGATTCCCCACCATGACTTGGGTTTGCGTTAGTGTGATTTTCCGCCAGAGTTTAGCATAAATCTAGTCTGTGTTTACATGCGCTAATATCCTTTCTTGAGTCTGCTTACTCACACGGTCGCCTGTTGTGTTTTTGTATCTTGCCATGTGTACATCTCATATTAGTCATTATCTGTCCATAATCAGATCACCCTCATCGTTGTTATCATAGTTTGTTACCACTCTTTAATTGTACACGTTGAGTAATACTGCATGTTAGAACTATTGTCAAAAATATCAGATGTTACTAAAATCTCGTCACTGTCGTCTTTTCATTGCCCAGTAGACATAGTCGTTAAATTTCCCTACCCCGATTTACAAGGGCCCGCTACCATTCCCCTGCGTGAACAGGAAATATCTGATTTATACCGTATTGCTGAAGACGGATACGACATAGGGACGTTACAATATGGCGCATTCTCTTTTGTATTTGACAATCCACCCATGCGGCCCACATACAATGTAACTACACGTCGCGGTCATATTTCTTTACCATATGGGTTAACCATTAGGCCGCTACACACAACAATTGTCGTCTGATGTTGCTTTTATATCTTGCCTTATTTCTCAATAAAAACATGGTTTGACAGCACTTCAAAATCAATTCCAATGGAAATGGTCTAAAGTACTGTGAAAGCATGTTGTAAATTATTCTAAAATGCTGTAAAAGCATGTTATAGAAGATAAAATGGAAACTAGAAAAAAAAAAGCAAATGACAAAAAAATAAGATAGCGGTGTAAGGGTTAACGTTTAGTTTTAAAGTTTAAAATTATCATACTGTTATTCTGTGACGAAATGTCTAGGTTAAATTACTTTGAAATACAGTCTACACTCATTACCTCAAACTCTCTTAAGTAAAACTATTATTAACTCAAAGTATTTCCCAGAATGGTAATATACCTAATTTATAGTGGAACATCTGTAAACCGGACACCCTGGGTACCTCCCAGGGTGTCCGGTTTATAGAGGTTTCACTGTAGGTCTTATGATTTCAGATAGTTCCAGCCGTCCATGTATATAGAGATACGTCACTGCCACAGAAATCTAGTAAGCCAAAGTATTTCCCGGAACTACTGTCTTTCTTCAAATATCAACTTGAAGTGAGTACCAAGATGAAATGCGACACGCCATGTGAGTTTGTGCGATTGTTCATCAAATACATTTACAGATATTTTATGTCAATGTCGTCGAAAGATGAAGAAATTTCGTCAGCTTTCGATGTCATTTACGGAAAATATCTTGCGTTTAATAAATATATTTCATGAGATATTGCACATGTTCTTAGGTACAACATGACATGGCGTGTCTCCAATGGCTATATCTATATACATGATGTTACATGAGCGATTTATATACCCACACTTTGATTAAAATAAATGTGTATTTTGCTTTCGTCACGGGTTTCTGACCGTCAGGGCACTCGCTCATGGTCTTGGCGTTTGGAGGCGTGACTTAAACAATAAAAAACAAAAGTTATATGACAGTTGGTAAGCAACTCACTATGGGGAGAAGATGTGTATTCGTGCCCGGTTAGCTCAGTCGGCAGAGCGATGGTATGGTAAAGCAGACTCAGTATAGCGATGGTGTGGTAAAGCAGACTCGATAGAGCGATGACATGGTAAAGCAGACTCGGTAAAGCGATGGTATGGTAAACCAGACTGGGTAATGCGATGGTATGGTGAAGCAGACTCGGTAGAGTGATGGTATGGTAAACCAGACCCGGTAAAGCGATGGTATGGTAAAGCAGACTCGGTAAAGCGATGGTATGGTAAACCAGACTCGGTAGAGTGATGGTATGGTAAAGCAGACTCGGTAGAGCGATGGTATGGTAAACCAGACTCGGTAGAGTGATGGTATGGTAAAGCAGACTCGGTAGAGCGATGGTATGGTAAACCAGACTCGGTAATGCGATGGTATGGTAAACTAGACTCGGTAGAGTGATGGTATGGTAAAGCAGACTCGGTAGATACATGGTATGGTAAACCAGACTCGGTAATGCGATGGTATGGTAAAGCAGACTCGGTAGAGTGATTGTATGGTAAACCAGACTCGGTAAAGCGATGGTATGGTAAAGCAGACTCGGTAGAGCGATGGTATGGTAAACCAGACTCGGTAATGCGAGGCTATGGTAAAGCAGACTCGGTAGAGCGATGTTATGGTAAACCAGACCCGGTATAGTGATGGTATGGTAAAGCAGACTCGGTAGAGCGATGGTATGGTAAACCAGACTCTTGTGTCCCGGGTTCGTGCACATTTGTCTCGCCCTGTGACATTTGGCACCCACCAAGGGACACGTTACTCATAGGTAAAGCCATATCTACTCGCATAGTAGGCGAGTAGACACCAGTGACAATACGCTCAGGTGACTGCTTACATGTCACTGGATTTGATAAAGTACGTATGGTAATACAGGTGTATATCTACATTGTGTACAGCACTGTGTATTTATCCTACTGTTGGACGGCCATTACTAGATTCTTAAACAGTTTAATAAAGGGTTAACAAACTCTTCAGAAATCAGTCTTTGTATATACATGTACCTTTGGTGAACACAACCCATTGCATATTGTTGTTTAACGTCTTTCGAAGATATTGCACCAAGTTGTATTTATGTATATGTCCAATTATGTTTGAATCAAACGATGATCAAGGTTCACACCGGTGTAAATTATATGGTTTTTGATAGGTACATAAAACCGTATATAGGGTACAAATAATGGGTGGATGAGGTAACACGTTTTGATTTATATACATCCCTTGGAATTATTACTAACACGTGACGTTACGTTGCTAGACAATACCCATAGGGTACGTTTCACTAAACTTCGTACGACTAAGATGTTAAACGACTAAAATTATGATAGTCTAGTTTAGTGAAACGGTCCCCTGATGGGCAGAAGAAGCTGTGAAACGGGTTGGGTTTAACCAATACTGTAGTAGAATCGGACTTTTATTTATTTATATAGTTTCCTTGTGGGAGCTCGAAAACTTTATTATACTTATATATAACTACATGTACAGAGATAAGTGGGCGAGGTAATTTGTTGCAATTGTGCCCTTTACTGACTCCAGATCCACGTCGTTCACATGTGATGCTTGACCGTCCGTCATTCATTTTCAGATAGAACAAATTCCATCACACATTCATCTGCATGTCGACTCGGAACCTGTGAGCAACGTGTCCTATGATTATCCACAAAGGAACGCGCGGCTTGTAAGTACAAATTAATGTTTGCCCGAGTTTCTCGGCCAATGAAAGCAGAGGATTTCGTCTCAATTTCATCACGTATTGCGACTATTTCTCCAATATCTACTAAACGTATTCATTACATGAAAAGACGATAAGTAGCGTGGCGAAGAGAGAGACTTCGTTTCTTCGCTACGTTAGTTTACGCCTGCTGGACACTAACCTTCATTCCGTCGCCACGAATAAACGAAGAGACTAACTGTCCCTAACGAGCCACCATAGATGTTGGCGAAAGCGTCGAAATATGTGATTAATTGAGACGAAATATTGTTTTCATTGGTCGAGAAACTAGGGCAAACAATAATGAAGCTTGCTGATATATTGCTGTGAATGGAGATTTTGGGGTTTATGAGATTTGCGACCAGTATAGCTCCTGATCAAATAGCACACTCATGTACCCTGATACATGTAACGATCTATATTGCTTGTTATAAGCATGACGTGTGTTTCATTGATGTAATGGCGAACTTTGCAGATCCTGATCAGACTGTGCGGATGCACAAGCTGATCTGGATATATACTGGCCGCTAAACTCATAAGCCCCATTTCTCCAGTCACAGCTAAATTTGAATTTAGGCGGGAAAAAAGTAGGTCATGCTTCATGCTTCACTTGAGGGTCCTGCGAATTCAGTCTATACTACTGTTAGCACCGGGGCCGTATTGCACAGACCCTGTTAAATGTACATGCACACTCAGCAGGTACAAACTGTTCTTAAATAAGTATAATTGTGTCACTGTTCCACCAGTTCTAAACATTACGAGTACCCGCTATACAGATATAATATAATAATTAGTAATATTTATTTTACTGATAGTGACGCGCGGTGGTAACAGTCTATTTTCACATGCAAATGAGGCATGATATTTTTTAATTATTTATACAAAATAAATGCGTCTCATGAAAAAATAGTATTTTCGACAGGTTATAAAGTAATATCATTGCACATCAAAAAATAAGTACGATACTAAATAGCAATGTCCGTTATCATTTGAAGAAAACACGGTTATCGCCCTTGATATAGTGTGGAAATTTACGTCAGATATAAAATGTACAATAATGCCAATCAATACGTGGGGAAATGGTGCATGAATGTTTATTTTGCCAGGAAATGTCTGAGATGATGTCTCTGATATAGATAACATTGAGTGCCTACTGAGTGGGCATGCACCTTTAATTCACAACTGTGTCATATGCAGAAGAAGACCTTCAACTCACAGTCACAGTCAGTCACAAAAATAATAAAGGGCTCGGTGAAAAACGTAACCCCCTTATTCCACTGACCCCGTCAATCGACAACTGTGCCATATGCAGATGAAAGCATCAATTCACAGTGACAGTGATTGTCACACAAAATAAGGGGTTTAGTGGAATAAGGTGGCTAACTCCATGAAGGAATAAGGCCCCTTATTCCACTGGCCCCTTCAATTCATAATTGAGATAGGCCATGCGATTTTGTACGTACGGACATCTGCGATATTTCATCAAATATATGTACAGAAAATGGGATATTTTCCGTAAACGACTTCAGACGTTGACACAAATTTCACAGTACATGCGGAATAATTAATTCCGCATGTACTCTGAATTTTTGGTCAACTTCTGACTTCATTTATGGAAAATCTGTTATATCTTGTAAATGTATTTCATGAAATAACGCAGTTGTCAGAAGGTACAAAATCGCATGAGTTGTCTCGTATGCAGATGAATCTTGTATGCCAACCATACTGCGATATGGGCGTGGAGACAGCGTGGGCGATGGGCATTACGGGTCACGGAGTAGTCGTAGGCGTCGTCGACGTCGGCGTCAATACGAAGCTGGATGAAATGGCAGCGAACATCGTAAGATTTTTTTGGTCTGAAATTTAAGGACATTCGCAATGTAATAACAGTGTATTAAAATGATGTAATAAATATGGAAATGACACCGCTAGTGAAAACAAGATCAATCGAC
Organism: Conchocele bisecta; assembly: GCA_029237695.1. Classification (NCBI taxonomy): domain Eukaryota; kingdom Metazoa; phylum Mollusca; class Bivalvia; order Lucinida; family Thyasiridae; genus Conchocele; species Conchocele bisecta. Next base: position 12,235,959 of record CM055271.1, read on the forward strand.
GTATAACGCAGTAATAAAATCTAACGTGTGTATCAATTGTATCTGTCATTTATTAATATGTTGTCATAAATAATTCGGCAGATGTACAGATGTACATGTACAGTGAAACCTCTCTAAACCGGACACCCTGTGAGGTCACCAGGCTGTTCGGTTTATAATTGTTCTACTGTAAACCAGGCATATGGTCATTCTGGAACATACTGTATTTTGCAATCATGAACATGCATTATTATCTGCGTCAGATATTACATATAGTTGATGTGTGTCCGGTTTCGAGAGGTTCCACTGTATATAAAAATGTTTGTATCGATTTGACATTGGAATTGCGAAAACACAAGCTTACTTAGAGAAATATAAGGTTCCACAGTCTCCATGGAGCTATGTGTGAACGTATGCCGTGGCACAACCGTTTGAACCCCAAGGCCGTAGGCCACGGCAACTGTTTTACCCACGGCTGGATATGGTCCAATGTTATTGTTACATTTCCGTCGGAAGCATCATGTAATGTGAGCATGCATAATCAAGGTGTGGTTTCCGAATCCGATTTTCCGACGTGACGTAATCTGTGACGTCATTTTTACATTAGATTTTCTTTAAAATCTTCCTAACAAACGGACGGATTTTGATGATATGTTGCGCACCAAATACGATGGCATGTGTGTGTTATGGGCGCTTTCACAATTTCTTACATTCACGTGCTCTATGTTTAATCTCCATTTACCGTAACCGATTCTTCGTCAAAACGACAGAATCATGAGATTAAAGCCGTCTATACAATAAAGGGCAACGTGTACCGCATACGTCATATAGTCAAGAACAAATGAGTCTTTTTGCATAAAATTGACTTTCACAGTTTATTACATTCAACTCTGCATGCACAAACTGATGCGGATCGGCTGGTTGCAAAAGCCACAATCCCCATTTTTCCAGTCACATCCACATATATGTATATATATAATATTTTAGAATCACGAGCTCAGCTACAACTTTATGGATACAAATCACAATGTGGAGCCGATCGCGACAACAAACGAAAACTATCGAGACTATGGTGACGATATGGAGTAAGTGTCTCCATAATTATGTATTAAAGGTACATGCCCACTCAGTAGGCACAACATTTCCTTTATAGGAATTAAATAACTGTATGATTGTATCACTATTCCACCATTTCTATAAATTACGAGTTCGGCTATACATTGTGTCCTTGAGCAAGACACTTTATCCACACTGCTCCAGTTCACCCAGCTGTAAATGGGTACCGATAATTCGTAGTTGCTAGTAGTAATGGGTGTCACTATGGCGTGGTTTTTTAACATGTGTTTTTTACATAGACGGATTTTACCCTCGCAGCGGGTTGTCTATGTAAAAAAAACATGTTAAAAAACCACGCCATAGATGACACCCCTTATTACTCCCATTATCGGGGGTGGAAACTTCTTGTATTACACTATAGTGGCTAAAAACCGTACCATAGTGCCACTCCTGAACCATTTGGATGGAGATTCTTGAATTTTATCCGGGGGTGGAAACTTCTTGTATTACACTATAGTGGCTAAAAGCCGTACCATAGTGCCACCCCTGAACCATTTTGTTGGAGATTCGTGAATTTTATCCGGGGTGGAAACTTCTTGTATTACGTTATACTGGCTAACAAACCGTACCATAGTGCCACCCCTGAACCATTTTGTTGGAGATTCGTGAATTGTATCCGGATGGAAGCTTCTTGTATCACGCTATAGTGCCACCCCTTAACCATTTGTTGATGATTCGTGAATTTTATCCGGGGGGTGGAAACTTCTTGTATCACGCTATAGTGCCACCCCTGAACCATTATGTTGGAGATTCATGAATTTTATCCGGGTGGAAGCTTCTTGTATCACGCTATAGTGCCACCACTGAACCATGTGTTGATGATTCGTGAATTTTATCCGGGGTGGAAACTTTTTGTATCACGCTATAGTGTTAACCTGAACATTTAGGGGTGTACTGTTCCCCCATATAATTTTCAAATATTTTTGACAACTCCAATATTATCAAATACATATGAAAATGTCCTCGAAATAATTTTCATCCACTTCTGACAACTCTAATATTGACATAAGTTAATGAAAATAAATATTGATTGTAAATCAATATATTGGTATTTTTCAATTGATGGTAAAATTGAATACAAGATATGTAAAGTTGTAATAATATTTTATTGAACAACAACATATTTACAACATGTATGTTTAACATTCAAGAGGTATGATCTATTTCCATTGGTTCAAACTGTCTCTGTCCATGAAGAGTGAACAATGGAAGCCTTAGCCCAGGCATTGTTTCAGTCTTTCCACTAATCCGTAAGTTCGGTTTACAGCGCTTAAATAAGAAATTCACAACATTGTCATTTTCAACAACTTCGTTTCTCCATTGTTCAAAAGTTAATTATTCTAATTTAATCCTTGAATCTTTGAAGAATAGGGCTTTCTTGAACTCTTCAAACATCTCTAGTTTCTCTAATTCATCCTTGATGATCCATGGTGTGAGATATTGTTCATTTGATACTTTTAGTTTGAAAGCCAATATCAATGCTTTCCGGTATGCTATGTGATTCAATAGATCAGTCAGAGGATTCATTGTTTCTTCAAATGTGTCTATTCTTAGAATAATTCCGTTATAGGCCGTTCTTACTTTTATAGTCTTCAGTATCAATCTACTTCAAGGATTGTTTAACCCGTGTAGCCAAATCTTCCAACCATGATTCATTGGGTCTAAGACGGATTTTGTTTTTAATTTGTATCCACAGTATGTATGCTTCCAATTTCTCTTGATCGTCCAAGGCCATATCTTCAAGAATTGGATACCATTTTGACATAATTATATATGGATCCAATTTCCTCACAGCTATAGCTATAAAGAGATCTATCTGTTCATATTTACATGTGTTTACACACAGTTGATGACGTACTTGATTGACATGTTCAAGATTACAAGAATGCTCAATCTGACATCCTTCACAGTTGTCATTTACTTCTTTTTTAATTAATGATTGAAGCTCTTTAACCATACATCTGTAGAATGTATCATGTATTATCTTTTTTCGTCGTGGTGTTTCTCTGGATTTCGTCACCAGACAAACATCGTTTTGTAGCCACAACTCATAATTATATCCAAGCATTGTTAGTAGTCGAAGAGCACTTCTCGTAGACTGTTTATTATAATCTGTTGATCAAGTTCTGTAAATACGATTAAGTTGATGACCTTGTCGATTACAGCGACAAACTGAAGCTCAAGTCGTAGCTTTCCAGTTCTTATAGGATTTATGTGTGGCTCTTCTTTGTCCTGGACAATATCCCTTTACACATTCATTGTAATCCTCGTGAAATCATTTCCAGGATTGTTTGACTTGTTGTTTCAACTGTTCCAACCACGATTCATTGGGTCTAAAACGGATTTTTTTTTTAATTTGTACCCACAGTCTGTATGCTTCCAATTGATCTTCCAATGCCATATCTTTGAGAATTGGATACCATTCTTCCATAATTTTATAGTGATCTAATTTTCGTAGAGCTGTCAATATGAATAAATCTGTTTGTTCAGACGTATCTGTGAATAAGCACAAGTCATGCTGTAATTGACTTGGATGTTCAACCTGACATCCATAACAATTGTCATTTACTTCTTTTTTAATTAATGATTGAAGTTGTTCGCATTTTTAATCTATTTTTCTTTTCCTAAAATGTAACTTTGCCATACACTTTCCAAGAACAAAATGAACAGGGTTGTCAGAATCTCCTCTTATATTTATATGAAATGTATCAAATCAGTTTGGACAACGCTTTGTATTGATGTCGTACAAGCTGTCACAATTTCTCTTAAATTTTTAACTGACACGTCAAAAAAATACACGCATCGTGCCAGTTACGTGTAACCGGCATATCGGACACTGGGCAAATCGTCGAGAACATCCTCGCATATGTCGCATGTGTTCGTACTGCCGTCACCACTATGCCCGACTTGAATTGTCGATTGAGCTGTGGTTAACTCCCGATCGTTATTGCTCACTGTCGTTTGTTGTTGTGGATGTGGAACAGCAGATGTCTGTATACCGGTTGACGTCGTCACATTGCTTCTGATTTGATTCGCCAAACCCGTGTTGGTTCAGCGCAAAAATGAAGTGAGCATAGCAAGTCGGACCGCGTTTCGGTAACATGTATGCGAGGGCTCGTGCCTTCGCTGTAGGTGTCCTTTCTGTCACAATGTCTTCGCGCATCGACATGGTGAGAATCTCGTTCGAAGTTAGGTCGTCGACCACTAGGCCTAAGCCATCTGGATTCTCGGCTAGAGATCGAATCATTATCATCAACGATTTTCTCATTGCAGTTCTGTGACATGTATCCATGTCTTTTTGCGATAATCAATAATCTTTTATACAATTTCATTTTTTCCACATCCACTTGGACCTGCTATATAAATGTTACAGGGATGCTGAAATAACAAAGACAATAGGTCTTCGTTCTCCATTGTTTACAGTACAAGGTCCACATGTATTATGATATACTATCATGTGTATAGCAATGTTTTATTTGAAAAGGAATTATGTTCGAATAGTTTGGGATGGCCCTGAAAAGGGCCGTTTGGCTAAAGGTGCGAGTACTGTTATTTTTTATTTTTTAAAAAGACACGAGTACTGGTACAATTTTTTTTTTTTTTTAAATGTTTTTTAAAAAGACACGAGTACTGGTACAATATTTTATTTTCGTGAAATCAAATGATTTTATACGGGACGAATGTGTTTACGATGTGCACCAATCCCACTTTTATATGGATGTATTTTTTCGTCAACTGTATCACACAGAGCCCTTTCGGCATGTTGACTGATCTGTGTCACTGTTTTCTTGTCCAATTCAAACTTGATAGGTACTTTCAATGGCTTTGTGTTAAATGGCAAGTCCCGATTTTCCGACTGTTTCTCTAGTTTACTTGATAATGTGGCTGTCATACTGTCCAGTTGAACACGATGTCGTGATGCGATGTTCTATAGTTTCTGTAATATTCTTTCTGTATTGTTGTTCAGTTTCTGTAGTTCTTTCAATATCATCATGTCTTCTTTCTGAGGTAAACGATCAGGTATACACTGTTGTTGTATTCTGTCTTCTTTCTTCCTTCCTTGGATCGGGGTCTGCTGTTGTCCAGGTTGATATATGCAGAATCTTCTATCTTCTGTATTGGGATGTATACAGGAACAGTTGGCTGCTGCTTTTGTTGTTGTTGTTGTTGTGGTGGTGGTTGGAAGGTTGGTTGATATATATCACCCATCGCCTCTGCTATTATATCAAATTATTGACCGATAAAATCGTAACTTCCGTTGGCAGCCATCGTATCGAATGTAAATTAATTATTTTATGATCGCCTTTTATACACATCAGAAGGATTGACCTACTTAGAAATTGATAAAAATCAAGTGACCAATCACAGTGTGTCTTACAAAACGATAGCTGCTAACAAATATTCCATTTACAGTACTCTTTTCTCACATTTAATTGATGGATACTGGGATAACGCTTAATAATTTTATTTTCTTTGTTGGCAGCCCCCGAAAAAGGAATTTTATGGCTGTATAGATGAAGCAAAGGTTTAAGATCCTTGTCGAAGTAAATCTGACTATCCTTCCCGTATGTTCTAGAACTTACTAACCTATACATTTTATTTTTTTCTATCACAGTTATCTTTGGACAAATACCAAACGGTATAAATCTATAATTGTTTGTTATGTACCCTATGAAAGGATAATATTGATATTTGGTTGATTTATAAATGTTTACATTAATATAGTGTATTCTCCGTTTACTATGCCTATAGTACACTTTTTGAGAAAATCGAAACATTTGCATTCTTCGGCTTTCGGATGCTGTTCACAATGTTTTTTCTTAGTTGATCCTTTTATTTTATTTTTTATTTAAAAAATAATAAGCTTACTCGGGTCGGATGTCACACTTTATATTAAACCAGAAAAAGGTTTTTTCTCGGTTCCTTGATTTACTTTGTTCCAACGGAGACATATTCCAAGATCCATAGTTTCAAGTAGTATATAGTAACAAGCTGATCGTGTGTCCTACGCTTGTTCCAGTTATATACGAAGCTTTTCGTGGCTTCTCTTGCTTCAAAATTCAAATTATAGTAAGGAATTAAATTCCTAGCCACGTACTCATGAAATAAATATATTAAAGTTATCATCCTAGATGTGTAGAGTCAGGGTTGTACTCTGAACAATATGATGTTTCTCATCGGATGTCACACTTTATATTAAACCACACAAAGGTTTTACATCCTTCCTGAGAATCAGAGATTGTATGCATACTAAAATGTATGTTGTGTTTAGCAACTAACGGTAAACATACAAAGTTATTAGGATATAAAATGAAAAGTAATCTTCGTAATAATGTGTGGTGGCCCTGAAAAGGGCCGTTTTTTGTTTAGAGTGTACACCTGTACAAACTAATATTCAGTGTAAGTGCGTCGCCATTGTTGTTTGATTCTCGAGTTTTAACTCTGACAAAGCCCGTAGTGTCATGTTTTGTTTCTGTAGTAAAACTCTTTTGATCGTCCATTTCAAATTCTTTGTAAGCAGGTTTTTGGTTGTTTCGTTATTCTCCTCGACAGGTCAGCCGTAACCATTAGCAACGCTTCTATGTCTTCCCTCATCGTCCCTACTACTTCAATCAATTCTGAGATCCTCCTTGCCATCATATTGCTTCGATCAGTATCCATTTTTGAGTGTTCGGATGAAACATGTGAACTATGTGTTAAAAAACACATGCTTTTATACCCATCAAACGGATTGACCTACTTTTGGTAGTTTAGTCATTTTTCAGATTTTCGTCCAATCAGAAAGCGTGTTGTAAACACGTTTGATTCTCGAGTTTTAGCTCTGACAAAACCCTTTTACATCCTATCTGAGCAGAGATTGTATGCATACTAAAATGTTTAAATTACATCTGAAGATATTACATGCTTTGAAATGTATGTTGTGTTTTAACAACTAACGGTAAATATACAACGTTATTGGGATATAAATTGAAAAGTAATATTTTCGTAATAATGTGTGGTGGCCCTGAAAAGGGCCGTTTTTTGTTTAGAGTGTACACCTGTACAAACTAATATTCAGTGTAAGTGCGTCGCCATTGTTGTTTGATTCTCGAGTTTTAGCTCTGACAAAGCCCGTAGTATCATGTTTTGTTTCTGTAGCAAAACTCTTTTGATCGTCCATTTCAAATTCTTTGTAAGCAGGTTTTGGTTGTTTCGTTATTCTCCTCAACAGGTCAGCCGTAACCATTTGCAACGCTTCTATGTCTTCCCTCATCGTCCCTACTACTTCAATCAATTCTGAGATCCTCCTTGCCATCATATTGCTTCGATCAGTATCCATTTTTGAGTGTTCGGATGAAACATGTGAAGGATGTGTTACAAAACACATGCTTTTATACCCATCAAACGGATTGACCTACTTTTGGTAGTTTAGTCATTTTTCAGATTTTCGTCTAATCAGAAAGCGTGTTGTAAACGTGTTTTGTGAACAAAGCTTGTTTACACAAGCTTGGCTGTAAAAACGGATTGAAATCCATCCAATGAGAGGGACAGAATCCTTAGCCAATCAAATCCTCTAAATTTTAGCCAATGAAATGATGGATGAAATCATTTCAGGATCTAAAGCGTACAGTATTCATTCTATTCATTCTTACATACCAGAATGCAGATCAACAAATTCTTTCACCGTTTGCTAAAAATTGTATTCTCCAGGAAAAATTATGTTATTGAAGAAAAGAAGAGAAATATAGAATTGTTACAACAATTCTTTGCAAGACGTGGTTATCATTGGCCTTCCAAACAAAAGATTGTTTGGAAAGTTACAATGAATAACTTGTACCCCGATCTGTCTGAATTCTAATAGACAGTAATTAAACGGTCCTTTTCAGGACCACAATATTATCCAGAAAGAAACACTTGCATTTTGTAAATCATATGAATTAACCATACAAATTATAAAAATGATAAATAACAAACAACAGAAAATACATTTCAAATTGTATTCATTTAATTTAAGACATATAAATCAATCAAATCTAAAAGTCAATTTTCATCTTCTTGACTGGAACATCAATTTTCCTCTTCTTGACTGGAACACTCAGTTCACCCTGGTATTTACGTTTACGACTGTTCACTGGTTTCTCTGAGGCCTTAACATCCACTGTGTCAGACCTGGGTTTCTGGTCACAATCACAAGCCCAATGTGATTTCGATTTACAGGTGAAACATCCAGCGTACATAACATTTCTTGGCAGCTTCAGATGACTCTCTTCGTTGTAATAAGACATGAAATTTCCAACACACAGGTCTTAGGTGATACTAGGAGAATTCGAAAATTGAACTTCATGAGAATAGGGATTCACAAACACATCCATGTACTTTCCTTGTAGCTTCTGACTACATTTATTAGCCCAATGCTCCGTTGATTTGACAGATGTAACATCTGTTAGGTGATATTTCGCACCCTCCATATTTCTCGTCGATGCTGAATTTTGTAAACCTCTTTCCTGTAGAAATCAGGTACTCAGAGTCGCCCGAATAATTGTAAGATGTAAACGATCCAATAAAGTTTTCAATATGTTTTATCGGATAGGTTTTCGGTATGTTGCTGAATTCAATTTCATGAGTAAACGGATTTACATATAAATTCATTTCACATCCTTTATGCCAATATTTCATACTTTCGAAATAGTCAGCAAAATGTTACTCGTGTTTTTGTAGTTGAATTGAAGAACGTTCTATCACTTGAGAGCCCATGTCGCTTCAGAGTTCAGTAGACTAATGATAACCATATAGAATGTGTGGCTTCTTTTATAGCCGTCACGGTGTAACGATAGTATATAATCTGCTACAAATTGATTAATACTTTATTATAAAATTCAGCATGTCACTTGTGCCATACTCGGACACCGAGAGTGAAAACGAAGATTCCTCAGATGTTAGAAGATTTTATGATCTTATACAAGAAAAAAGTCGAAGATCAAGAAAATTCAGAACTGAATCATCAGTTTTTAAAACAACATTCAAGAAATTTGATGTAGACGAACACCCTCAAAATTTCGTTGGGTATTATTTGATGATATCGTTCATCAAATCATCGAACGAATTGATGGTGATCCACACAACAAAATCAGAAACAGAGTTATTTCCGTGGCCGACAGACCACAGACGAGTTGCGTTTTTGCCTGCCAGTGTTTTTTTGGTAAATTTTAAGCCTGGACTTGGTAAAATGTATCCAAGAGAACTACTTAAAAGAACGAGCCATAATTCACGATTAGGACTTTGGATACTTAAATGAATGATGGCTGTTATAACAATTGCATATATTATAACTACTTGAGAAATATATTGAAATTGATTTTTTGATATTCGTTTACCACAAAATGAAAACTCTTGTTTTTCTATTTTTCCGTTTTCAATTATTTCCGTGGCCGACAGACCACAGATCAGTTGTGGGTTTTTTTACGGAAAATAAACGTTTTTGGCAATTTGAGTTGGGTATTTAAGCAAATGCGCAGCTTATCTGGAGCGCTGGATTCTATAGTTTATGTTGGTGACTTCTAAACCATTGGTTCACATTGATACCATGTCACACATGTAGATTGCCTTCCTGGGAAAGACATATAAATTCCTCAGGATTATTCATGTTACTTTCGGTTTTGGTTCTTGCTAACCAATAACTATTGAATCTATACTTTCTGTTTATTTTCATGGAATTTTAATACAGGTCATCAAACAATGATTTGTACGGAAGCCCATTGAACAGGATTGCCAGAATCTCCTCTTATATTTATATGAATTGTATCAAATTCAGATTTTGATATAGGCAAATAATAATCATTTGCATCACTGTTTGAAAAAATGTATTGGATAATAGCTTTGGATTTCCACCTAACTTTAAAAACAATGTATGGTTAAAAAAAAATCCTGTTTTGCGAATTTTGTGGAAACTAAATTTTGGACGTTTCATACCATGAGAATATGAAACGTGAATCGCTTGCTTGTTTTTTTTTTAAAATATCGTCAAAAGAATCTTGAATGAGATTATCAATTGTTTCCAATACATGAGTTATTGATGAATAGGATCCAGGTTGAAAATTAAATTTGATACTCCATTTAATCGGGGTACCATCTTCACTAAACCCTATCTCATTTATATCAAATTTTCTAGTTTTTTATTTCTGAAATATTCGAGTAAAAAGATAAATCTTTTGTTATAATATTACATTCTGTTTCGTCTTTGTTAATATTTAAAAACTGTGAAGGAATAATTAATTCAGTTAATGTTATTTCCCAGTTTTCTTTATCGATGCGAACTGTCTGAGGTAATTTAACTTTGAAACAACATTGTGTATTTGATGGATAAATATCCATAGAACTATCACTCAGTAATGTTACGTAAAATTAATTCATTTTTTACCGTCTGTAAAATCGAAGCCTGCCTGTGTTTTTTTGGTAAATTTTAAGCCTGGACTTGGTAAAATGTATCCAAGAGAACTACTTAAAATAACGAGCTATAATTCACGATTATGACTTTGGATACTTAAATGAATGATGGCTGTTATAACAATTGCATATATTATAACTACTTGAGAAATATATTGAAAGATTTTTTTGATATTCGTTTACCACAAAATGAAAACTCTTGTTTTTCTATTTTTCCGTTTTCAATTATATCTTGTTCATTCATATTATGTTTGATGTTGAAATCCAACTATCAAACTTTGACGGATAACCCATCCAGAGTTATTTCCGTGGCCGACAGACCACAGACCAGTTGCGTTTTTGACGGAAAATAAACGGAGTTATTTCCGTGGCCGACAGACCCGAGCGGGAAATAAACAGAGTTATTTCCGTGGCCGACAGACCACAGATCAGTTGCGTTTTTGACGGAAAATAAACGGAGTTATTTCCGTGGCCGACAGACCCGAGCGGGAAAGAAACAGACCACAGACCAGTTGTGTTTTTTACGAAAAATAAACAGTTTTTTTTTGTTTTGTTTTTAAAAAAATGATTAATACTATTTTATTTTCGTGGAATCAAATGATTATTCTTTCAATCTGACATGACAAAATGAACATTGAATTTACGTTAGACGTACTAGTGTTACAATACAGTAACACATCCCACATTCAATTTCATTTTTATTTATTTTTGACAATGTAAAAATTGTAAGTGTTTCTTTCATGAAACTTTTTAATATAGTGTTACATCAGACCTGAGAATAACCATGTATAAATTAGACTGTCGCTTGAGAGTCCATGTCGCTTCAGAGTTCAGTAGACTAATGATGACCAAATGTAATTGGTGGCTTCTTTTATAACCGTCACAGTGTAACGATAGTATATAAGCTGTTGCAAATTGATTAATATTTTATTACAACATTCAACATGCCACTTGTACCATACTCGGACACGGAGAGTGAAACCGGAGAGTCACCAGAGGTTAGAAGATTTTATGATCTTATACAAGAAAAAAGTCGAAGATCAAGAAAATTCAGAACTGAATCATCAGTTTTTAAAACAACATTCAAGAAATTTGATGTAGACGAACACCCTCAAAATTTCGTTGGGATATTATGTGATGATATCGTTCATCAAATCATCGAACTAATTGATGGTGATCCACACGACAAAATCAGGGTAACATTAAATCATCCTGCATTACTGATGGGGATCCCGATTCCATTCTTAAATGTTGAAGATTTGAATGGGAACATATTGTTACAAGAAATAGAAAAAGTTATACAATCGAATATGGATTTTAATTTGAACGATGGTGAGATGACAATCGAAACAACGTTTACCAAAATGCCAACAGGTTCTGGAAGAAAGAAGATTAACTCAGAAATTGATTCTAGAGCACGAAAAAAAATAAAACTGTTGTGAAAATTGAAAATTCAAAAGACAATATGTGTTTAGCCAGGGCTATTGTTGTTGGAAAATGTCATGCTGATCGAGAAGTTCCTTCAACCTGGAATAGACGGTGGAATGTAATTCGACAGACATCACGTCCTTTACAACGTATTGAAGCAGAGAAATTATTGAATGAAGTTGGAATTTCACCACAAAAAGCTTGTGGAATTGAAGAATATAAGAAAATACAACAATATATGTATCCAGAATATGTGATCAAGATTCATCAAGAACATGTGAAAACAGAATTGTTGTTTGAATATCCAGAAATTCAGTCATACAGCAAAGTAATACATATATTCTATAATCAAGATCACTATGATTGTATTACAAATATCGTAGGATTTCTTGGATGTTCTTACTAGTGTGAGATGTGCGATGTTGCTTACCAAAATCGTGAAACACATATATGCCCTACTTCGTGTAAGGCATGTCGTTCCAAAACAAAATGTCATGTGGTAGATTGTATTAAGTGTAAAGATTGTCTCAGGACCTTTTATAGTGGAACGTGTTTTGCAAATCACAAGCAAATTGAAGGACGAGAAAAGAAATCAATTTGTCAACTCATAAACTGTTGTGGCAAATGTGGAGGTCAGTTTGCCGATTCCAAGAAAAATCATACATGTAAAGGAAAGAAGAAATGTAAATTTTGTAAAGAGCTTGTTAATTTTGACCACAAATGTCATATTCAGCATAATAAAAGCAAAACTGAAGAAGTGATCAAGAACCGTTTTTCCTATTTTATGATTTCGAATGTCAACAAGACACTAGTGTACACATTACTAACTATTGTATTGCACACATAGCTTGTGATGAATGTATCAATGAACCATTATAATTCAATTGTGAATGTTGTAGTTGGGTTCCTGGAGGAAGAGAAGTAGTATTTGAAGGAAAAAATACTTTGGTAGAATTTTGTAATTGGTTGTTTTCAAAACAACATAAAGGTGCTACAGCTATTGCCAATAATTTCAAAGCGTATGATGGACAGTTCATATTTCAACATCTCATCGAAAATGGAATGTTTCATCCGAAGGTAATAATGAACGGTAATAACATCATGGTTATGGAAGCTGGAGGTATACGATTGATTGATTCATATAATTTCATAAATTCAGGATTGGCAAAATTTCCAAAAACCTTTGAATTGAAAGAAATGGCTAAGGGATATTTTCCACATTGGGCAAATACTGATACATTTGCCGCTTATGTCGGTCCATACGCTGATGTCTCTTATTATAAACCAGATTCAATGGGGATAACTGCTAGGGAAAAGTTTTTATCATGGTATAACGAACGTGTGAAAAACAACGATTGTTTCAATTTCAAACAAGAAATGGAAAAATATTGTCGATCGGATGTAGATATTTTGAGACGTGGTTGTGGAGAATTCAGGAAGGTATTCATGGAATATGGGGGTATAGATCCGTTTCTAGAAGCCAGTACAATCGCTGACGCATGTAACAAAGTTTGGCGTAACAAATATATGCCAAGTAATCAGATCGGAATTATTTCAAGCAGAGATCCGATTAAAGGCAAATTGTCAATGAAAGGTATTCGATGGATGCAAAGTATTGCACACGAAAACAATATTGTTATCCAACATGCAAAAAATGGTGGTGAATACCAAATTGGTCCTTATACTGTAGATGGATTTCACAAAGAATCAAGTACTATATATGAGTTTCTCGGTGACCTGTGGCATGGTTGTCCTAAATGTTACCCAAATCGTAATCTAAAAATCCCGGTAAATGGAGAAACAATGCAAAATTTATATTCGCAAACATTTGAAAGATTGGAATATTTCAGTGTAAGTGGTTATAAAATTCACACTATGTGGGAGCATGAGTTTGATTTGAAAATGAAAACTGATAAAGAATACAAAAAGTTGATCGAACAATTCTTTCCAAACTGTGATCCGATTGAACCTAGGGAAGGATTGTTTGGTGGACGTTGTAATGCTATAAAAATTAAATATGATATTGAAGAAAATTCAGATGATGAAATCAAATATATTGATATTTGTTCATTGTATCCATTTGTATGTAAACACAAAGAATATTCGATAGGACACCCCGCTATTTTGACAAAAGAAAATATTGATATAGAAAACATCCGGCAGTATGAGGGTTTGATAAAATGTAAAGTTCTCCCTCCGGACAATCTATTTCATCCAGTGTTACCAACACATTGTAATAACAAACTCATGTTTCCATTATGTAGAACATGTGGAGAAGAAAATTCTACAAAGTGTACACATACAATTGAAGAACGAGCTTTGGTTGGTACATGGGTGTCAATGGAATTGTTCAAAGCATTGGACTGTGGTTATACGTTGTTAGACGTGTATGAAGTATGGCATTTTTCGGGAAAATCTAATGATCTAATAATGTGGACAATATTCTTAAAATCAAACAAGAAGCAAGTGGTTATCCCGGATGGTGTGTAACAGAAAAAGACAAATAAAAATGTGTTAAGGACTATGAAGAAGCTGAAGGTATTTGTCTTGATCCATCAAACATACAAACAAATACTGGCCGTAGAGCATTTGCCAATATTATTTTAAATTGCTTTTGGGGTAAATTGGCACAACGTGAAATCATGACACAAACGGAATACATCAATAATCCTTCAAAATATTTTGATTTGATTTCAAATCCATGTATAATGGTAACACACGTAGAAATATTTGATAATGAATGTCCATTCATATTGGTTAACTATGAAACTAGACTTGAACACATTGAATCCCATGCAACATCAAACGTTGTAGTGGGATCATATGTAACAGCATATGCAAGACTTGAACTATACAGTGTTTTGGAAAAGTTAAATGAGCGTGTCTTGTATTTCGATACAGACAGTTGTATGTACATACACAAACAGAATTCATGGAACCCCCCTATAATCAAAAGTAGGCTTGGTAAATGGACTGATGAAGAACCCGGAAATAAAATAATAAGCTTTAGGGGTATAGGACCAAAAAGTTATGCGTACAAGTTGGTAACAAAAGGTGGTGAAATCAAATCCAAATGCAAAGTTAAAGGACTGACACTCGATTACAACACACGTCAAGCGGTAAACTTTGATACATATGTTCAATGTGCAGAGGACCGAAGTACCGAAGTGAAAGTTGTGTATGCATATAAAATCAGGAGACATACAAACAGAACAGTAACGAGTGAATGTCAAAGCAAGACCTTTAGGTCTGTGTACACAAAACGTGTCATTGTTGACAATTTCAATACTGTGTCCTACGGTTACCGTACATTGAGACTTTGAATGAATTAATGTGTATTACATGTTGTTGTTCAATAAAATATTGTTAAAACTTTATTAATCTTGTATTTTAATTCTTCGTTAAACACGTTGATATACTAAATATATCTTTTTTCTAAATAGAACAGCTGGTAAATCAATGTTCATTTCTCCATCATATGTACTAGGATACTGTAAACAGTGTCCTGATTGGTTAAAAGCCTAATCCCTTTTTATAGTCAAGCTCCTGACTGTAAAAACGTACTTACAACACGCTTTCTGATTGACCGACATTCTGAAAAATGACTAAATTACAGAAAGTAGGTCAATCCGATTGATGGGTATAAAAGCATGTGCACATACTTCACATGTTTCATCGAACACTATGTCTAAGCCTAGGGCAAACTGGGGTGATGATGAGAGAACGAGTGTACAATCACAGCAAGAAGACTGGGATGAGGAGATCCAGCGAAATCCTGCACCATCATTTACAATTCCTGGAAAACCTAGCAAAAAGTCTACACACATATTTCTCTTAACATGTAGAAGCTGTGGATCACGGGACTGTGATGATCATAAAAACTACATTGAAAGAGTGATCAAGCATGATCATCAATACAGTACACAACAATAAGACTGGGATGAAGAGATCCAGAGAAATCCTGCACCGTCATTTACGATTCGTGGAAAACCTAGCAAAAGGTGTACCCACAGATTTCTCTTGACATGTAGAAGTTGTGGGTCCAGGGACTGTGGTGATCATCAAAAATACATCGAAAGTGTGATCAAGTATGATCAACAACAAAGTTAAATCACATAATCAAGACAAAAGGCCCTTTTCAGGGCCAATACAAATATTTAGAACAGATAAACCTTATAATCAGTTGTACCTATATAAACGTTTTGCATTCTGTCATAAGCCTTTATCTTCAAGGTATTCGCTCTAGAAACAACAAATATTATACAGTACTTTTAGATAATAAACAATAAAAATGATGGGGCATAATTATGAGTTGTGGTTACAAAACGATGTTTGTCTGATAAAGAAATCCCGAGAAATACCCCGACAAAGAAAGACAATACATGACACATTCAATAGATGTATGGTTGAACAACTTCAATCATTAATTAAAAAAGAAGTAAATGATAATTGTTATGGATGTCAGGTTGAACATCCAAGTCAATTACGGCATGTCTTGTGCTTATTCACAGATCAATATTAACAAACAGATTTATTCATATTGACAGCTCTACGAAAATTAGATCACTATACAATTATGGAAGAATGGTATCCAATTCTCAAAGATATGGCATTGGACGATCAAGAGAAATTGGAAGCGTATTTACTTTGGGGTCAAATTAAAAACATTAACAAAATTAGACCCAATGAATCATGGTTGGAAGATTTGGCTACACAGGTTAAACAATCCTTGAAGTAGATTGATACTGAAGACTATAAAAGTAGGAACGACCTATAACTGAATTATTCTAGGAATAGACACACTTGAAGAAACAATGAATCCTCTGACTGATCTATTGAATCACATAGCATACAGGAAAGCATTGATATTGGCTTTCAAACTAAAAGTATCAAATGAACAATATCTCACACCATGGATCATCAAGGATGAATCAGAGAAAATAGAGATGTTTGAAGAGTTCAAGAAAGCCTTATTAGTAACAACGGGGTTCTTCAAAGATTCAAGGATTAAAGTAGAACAATTAACATTTGAACAATGGAGAAACGAAGTTGTTGAAAATGACAATGTTGTGAATTTTCTTCTTTATTTAAGCGCTGTAAACCGAACTTACGGATTAGTGGAAAGGCTGAAGCAATGCCTGGACTAAGGCTTCCATTGCTCACGCTTAATGGACAGAGACAATTTGAACCAATGGAAATAGATCATACCTCTTGAATGTTAAACATACATGTTGTAAATATGTTATTGTTCAATAAAATATTATAAAAACTTTACATATTTCGTATTCAATTTTCCTATAAATTGAAAAAAATACCAATATATAGATTTACAATCAATATTTATTTTCATCAACTTATGTCAATATTAAAGTTGTCAGAAGTGGATGGATTTTATTTATAGGACATTTTCATATGTATTTGATAATATTGGAGTTTTCAAAAATATTTGAAAATTATATACAGGAACAGTACACCCCACAAGGATATCACAAAACGCGTTTGCAACGCGCTTTCTGATTGGTCGAAAATCTGAAATTTGACTAAACTATCAAAAGTAGGTCAATCCTTCTGATGTGTATAAAAAGTAAAAGCACACAGCTATATCTCATTAGTCTCATTAAACTGTTCAAACAACTACATAACAATGCATAAGAACGGCGAATGCTCTATGTGTGGTGAACACTGTTACATACAGTGTAGGAAATGTTATGTAGTGCTGGACACTCACGGGGAAGAACACCATTGTCCAGAGCTCGACGAAGGTTTTTTTTGAAGAAGAGGACATTAAAGACCTTGAAATTTGTGAGGCCTGTAAGTTAGTCGTCGACTGTATGGGGTTGGGGGTACCCTGTGCACTGCATAGTTTGCTAAAAGACAACAGCCCTTTTCAGGGCTATACACTTTCTCAAGAAATGAATACCTTACATACTGCTCGTGTTGAATACAAAAACGATTAATCTCAGGTTAGTACTATAGCGTAATACAAGAAGTTTACACCTGGATAAAATTCACGAAACTCCATCAAATGGTTCAGGGTGGCACTATGGTACGGTTTTTTAGCCACTATAACGTAACACAAGAAGTTTCCACCCTGATAAAATTCACGAATCTCCAGCAAAATGGCTCAGGATGGCACTATGGCACGGTTTTTAGCCATTATAACGTAATACAAGAAGTTTCCACCCTGATAATGGGAGTAATAAGGGGTGGTACCTATGGTACGGTTTTTTAACTTGTTAAAAACCCGTACCATAGTGCCACCCATTACTACTGTTGCTCTGTAAATACGAATTACCGGCTTCTCTCAAAAATCTCTACCTCTTGGGAGACGGCATGCAAGGTCCTAGAGGCAGTGCCGCCGTTAAATATAAGCTAAAAAAAAACGAAAACATATATAATCATTTTGCAATACAAAATATATAATATATAATATATAATACAATATATATAATATAATATCATATGCAAATGAGGCATGATACTTTTAATTATTTATACTAATTAAATGCGTCACCTGAAAAAAATAAAATTTTCGACACATTATAAAGTATGATCATTGAACATCAAAAATAAATACAGAGAATAAATAGTAATGTCCGTTAACATCTTAAGGAAACACGGTTATCGCCCCTGATATCAGTGTGGAATTTGACGTCTGATATAAAAATGTATAATAATGTTAGTCCATATGTGGGGTAATGGTGAATGATTGTTTATTTTGCCATAAAATGTCTCAGATGATGTCTCTGATATAAAGCAGACTTTCCGCCTACTGAGTGGGCATGTACCTTTAAAGGCACTGTCGAGCCGACTATAGGTCATCAACGACTATCGTTCACGTGCATAATTCAGCCGTCTATCGTGTTTGCTAGACATTTCTGAAGCTAGTTCAACACACAGTGTAGATCCAGATGAGCCGGCTCGTTACGAGCCGTCTCATCAGGATCTGCACCAGTTGAAAGTAATTTTCATATTTTTTAGAGCAAAACCACCCCCTTTTCATAATTTTATAGTCTGAGGATAATTTTGTGATGATTGGATTGGTTGCAAAATTAACATATCAAAATTTATTCCAGATGAAAAGGGTTAGATACCATATATTTGGTGCTACATGTATTTTGTTTTCTTGTAGTCATGGGAACCGATGTAGCGGTCTAATAGCTGCAGTCAAGGATAACAACCTGTGCAGTTCCGGTGTGGCTTATAACTGCTCCGTGGCTGGTATGTTTGTTTGTGCAGTTACATAAGTAATAACCCCATGTGCTGTTGCTTTGCCTGGGGTGTATACTACATGTGATCTGCTTAAAGTGCGTGGAGTCCGAATGACTCCTCGCAGACGGTAAACAGACTAAATGTAGTGTCAGCCACAGTAAACGCAACAGCCCATGAAGTTTAAATAAGTAGTAAACCCATGGGCCGTTGCGTTTACTGGGGTGAACAATACAGTTGGTCTGCTTCGGACTCCACGCAAACTTAAAACAGACCAAATAAATTTGAACAACAGTAAACGCAACAACCCATGGTTTTATTACAACTAAACAGACCGAATATAGTCTGCACCACAGTAAACGCCACAGTCCAAAATGAAAATAACCAAATATGGCGTTAAAATTAAGAATACTCTTTTTTACGTAATTGTGTCGCCATTCCTGGAACAGCGACGTGTGCAGCTATTGACAACCTCGTGGAAATTTATGAAATCAAACGAACCAATCAACAACATGGCGCGACGTCACATGGATCTAATGTATTGTATTGGGACGTAACCGCAATACGTCGCATGATGGTTTGTATTATACATTTATAGATGTAAATATTGTGCTGTAATGAACAGCATTTGTATGCGTAATATCATGGCAAAAAGATGTAATGTCAGCTTCGACAATGTCCAGCCGTGGGTAACCGTTTGCCGTGACATGAGGGAAATGTTTGAACCGGAAGGCCGTAGGCCGCGGGTTCCAACAGTCCCCGAGTGACACGGCAAACGTTTACCCACGGCTGGACATGCTCGAACGTTATTTTACATCTCCGTCGGAAATATGTAATTTGAGCATATCTCTGCAATACTTTCGGTACTTTGATAACTGTTTCAATCAAACAACTGCAATTTACACATGCATATCACGGGGCCGCAGTACAAATTGCGTGATGTCTAGTAACGTCGTGAGACACATGCATTACGTACTAGGTGTTGGATTGGCCCCGGAATGAGCATTGTATACAGCCATGGTCAAACAACACACGCTGTACGTTTGAATACGGCTGTGAGCAGTGTCGAACAACGGCAGACATGTAACAATTTATGGTACACACCATAATAAATTATATTGTACTGTATTGTACTGACTGCAACCTAATCATGCCAAGACGTTTCCGAACATAGGTATATTATTGCACTTATTCTAGGACATTCAAAGGTGATATTTCCTCGTAATAATATAGTCGGCACCCTCTCAGTTTGTTCGTTTGTCCGTCTGTCTGTCCGAGAATTCCCCGACTATAAATGACCTTAGCTGTTGATAGGCCGTTAAACACCAATACATCAAATCTGTCCGAGATTTACGTGTTCAACTACCTACTATCTATGTTAAAGGAACATGCCAACTCAGTAGGCACAAACTGTTCTTTATAGGAATTCAATAAGTGAATAATTGTGTCACTATTCCACCAGTTCTAAAAATTACGAGTGCCCGCAATACAGATATAATCATTTAGTAATATTTATTTTACTGATAGTGTAGTGTATACTGTTATGTCGTTTTGTTTTGTGAATTTGTTTGCTACATTGTGTAAACCCAGGTTTGTTTTCATCTATAGACCAGATACAACAAAACTGGGGTTGGTTCCATTTTTTCTATAAGCCATATGGCCGCCATCTTCAAATTCAAAATGGCCGCCAGTGAAATTTATATTTTGAGGTCAAGGTCATTACGTGTGGCGTTTTTGGAGCGTAAAACACATTATTATGGACAAGTAGTATTGGCAATCTAAACTAAATCTAAACTTGACAATCTAATATTTAGTATACATGTTTAATGCAGTGGTGATATGTGTATGTTTCTTCTGCTTATTCTCATAAAACAATGAACACAAACTGTTGAGATTATTGCTAACTAGTACTGTAGTACCAGGCACTATTATCTTCAAAATGGCCGCTGAAAATAAGTGTGCCACATACGTTGCCACTTCAAGGATTTACATGTATTACGTGTTGTTGTATTACGTATTGACATGTAATACATATTGTTGTGGCTTATATTTATGTTTCTCCAAATGATATCTTGGTCAGCACATGTGTTTTCCTTTAAAATATGAAGATAGCAATATGGCAAATCATCCAGTGTATCCAATAATGTGTATATTAATGTATTGTATATTGCATTGCAAAGGTAAATACTCATATTCTCCCTTCTTGTCATGGGAAAGCGTCTGTTACGGCGATATGATGCACCATCTGCAGTCTATACAATGTAAGATCTGGCATTGTGCAAGCAGACTGCGACTTGTCTCAACAATTTGCTGTCTTTATGGAGGCCAACTTGGTCGCCAATGTTTAACTTATTTAATTTTAAAGATATTATGCTTTTATCATATCGTTTCTTGCTCTGTCAATGAATGGATCTGATTTTGTCACAAATCTATATATGTATTGGGATTACCTGCTCACAAGTGGTCAGTAAACTGGATAGAAGCCTCTGTCCCATTAATAACTGTGCAGGTGATCATTCTGTGCCGGTTATGGGAGTTTCGATATTCCAGTATACCCAAATATAGGTCTGCACATTCATCTTTTGTTTTTAAGAAAGATTACTATTCGCTCAGCTAACCCACTGGACATTGGCTAAATAGGGCACGTGACATTAAGGAATATCATTTCT
Source organism: Conchocele bisecta (assembly GCA_029237695.1). NCBI lineage: Eukaryota > Metazoa > Mollusca > Bivalvia > Lucinida > Thyasiridae > Conchocele > Conchocele bisecta. The sequence goes on from CM055271.1 coordinate 12,257,783, forward strand.
TTGCAAAATCAAGGCAAATTGCAGACTTCATCTGACACATGTGTACTTGGAATAACATGCTTACTGTAAATCCCTTCAACTGTCCAATAGCCATTTTGAATTTCAAGCTGTGTGACTATTGTTGTTAACCGTTACCAGAAATTCATTTCATTCCATGTGTAAATGTTTATAGCAACAGTATGTCATGGGTGGTCTATATCTGAGTCTGTCTCTTTGGCATTTCAGTCTTCAATTGAACATATTCCTACCATTTTACAAGAACATAATATCTAACGCTCGTCTAAGACATTTCTGAATGCCGAGATGGCCATTGTGCAAGGCTTGTAACATTTTAGACTCGAAGGGAGACAGAATTATGTGTTTAGATCCTTTCAGATCATCTCCGTAATCCCATAACGCCACTATTTCTTTGCGTTCTGAAATTGAGTTATCCGTTTAGACTCGTTTTTCTAGCAGAATCAATTGTTCATCTTACTACAAGTTTGCACACTGACAGGTACGTTCGCCAATACTACATACATGCACATGTGCATTCATACCCTTAATACAATAAGAATATACGTATATTACTGACTCGTGGGTTAGCATATCAGTAACTAGTATGTTTTTGCCAGTAATGGGTTTCATTGACAGGCCATATTTGCTTCAACAGCAGTAAAATATCCTGTAATCTGTGACGACATGAATATAGTACATGTATTTATATCATGGATATGAGAGGCAAATGATCTTACTCCACTTGAACAGTCAGTCCGTACACATAACAAAAGCGTTTCTGGCCAAATAACATACCTCATTATTCATGTTCAATCTGAGCATATTAATCACAATATGTCAATTTCAACAAATGAAACGCAATTTAGGCAATCAAGGCACTGATCACTTTTATGTGACACATAAGTTGTGATCTCTTACGACCATATGGTAATCGTAAATATTGATAATGACCATGGAACAATACTGCCTTTTCAACGTGGCCATTTTTCTACAGCTTCATGCATACAATTCTGTATTAGGTATAGAGTGTATTCAACCTCTCCAATTTGGTTTTGGTATTCAATTTGACATGTTACACACGTCGTCTACACATAATGAACATGTGCACATGGCGTTTTAAAGGTACATACCCACTCAGTAGGCACAACATGTTTTTATAGGAATTAAATAAGTGTATAAGTGTGTCACTATTCCACCAGTTCTAAAAAATATCAGTGCTCGCTATAGAGTTGTAATCATTTAGTAATATTTACTGATAGTGACGCACGGCTATTTTCATATGCAAATGAGGCACGATATTTTGTAATTATTTATACTAATTAAATGCGTCACCTGAACAAATAATATGTTCGACTGATTATAAAGTATGATCATTGCACATCAAAAAATAAATACAGATAATAAATAATATTGTCCGTTAACATTTTAAGTAAAAAGGGTTATCGCCTTTATGATATAAAATGCATACTAATGCCAATCAATACGTGGGGTAATGGTGAATGAATGTTTATTTTGCCAGAAAATGTCTCAGATGATGTCTCAGATATAGATAACAGTTTGTGTCTACTGCGTAGGTATGTACCTTTAATGCCGAAAAAGTCATTTAATCACATACATACTGCCTTTTCGACATTGCTTCTACACTTTCCTACATACAAGTTTGTATAGGGTACATATTTCATGTAAGCAACTACTTTGACCACATGTTGAGTGTGATTGTGCCAGCACTGCCTTTCAGGAACACCAACAAGATGTAGACGTTAATGCAGATGGTGATAGAACTGACTGAAAACACTGTGTTCATAATTAAGAAAATTCTTGCATACACACAGTGGCCATTTTGAAATCTAACATGTTTGTCATAAACAGTGACTTGAAATTGACTTTAGTCATATATATTTTACTTTCAATAATGATTGCAGTCGGGGAAAAAATATGTTAGTTTGTTCATGATTATATCAGAATTATATGATCTTCACGGCAGCCATTTTGAAAATTATAATACAATAGGAACAAGTCATGTTTTCTTTGAGGATATAAAGAAATTCTGTTCCAAGAACATAGCAAAACAGTCAACACAACCGAACTATAAATACACTTTACTAAGGCCAGTACGTATTGAAGACACAATAAAGATTATTTATATAGAAGCCATTTTTAAAGCAAAATGGCCGCCATACCAGTTATCAGAAAAGTGGAACCTATCCCAGTTTTATTATTTGACGTATGTAGATGACACAGATGAAAAAAACAACAACATTCAATCTGCATTATAAATGTAGATATGAATATTACAATATGTTGTATACGATTTCAGGGCGGCCATTTTTTAATCTATGATGGCCGCCATGGGACATTTTAAAAATGAAAATAACACGGGTTTTGTTGTGTGTGCTCAAAAGATGATTATCACCAAAATGAAAAAAAAAATCAATATGCTACCTGAATTAGAAGTGTATATATAATGAATATAACATTTCAGGGTGGCCATTTTGAAATCCAAGATGGCGCCCAAAGGAATTGCGGAAAAAAATAATCAATATGCTACTTGTATTAGAAGTGTATATATAATGAATATAACATTTCAGGGTGGCCATTTTGAAATCCAAGATGGCGGCCAAAGGAATTGTCGAAAAAAATGGAACCAACCCCAGTTTTGATCTTTGTGCTCTAAAGATGACAAACAACATTGGCTACAAGAATGTAGCAAACGAAATGCAAATCTACATAACAGTATACACTAGTGACGCTAATTTTTTTATTATTTATGCAAATTAAATGCGTCACCTAAAAAAATAGTATTTTCGACAGATTATAATATCTGATCATTGCACATCAAAAAATAAATACAGAGAATAAATAGTAATGTCCGTTAACATTCTAAGGAAACACGGTTATCGTCCCTGATATCAGTGTGAAAATCTACATGTATGTCTGATATAAAATGTATAATAATACCAATCAATACGTAGCGTAGGGAAATGGTGAATACATATTTATTTTGCCAGGAAATGTGTCAGATGATGTCTCTGATATAAGGAACATTTTGTGCCGAATGACTGTGCATGTACCTTTAAAGTAACTCGGATTGACCAAAAACTTCATAGACTTAATTGTCACCATCCGTTCATTATATAACCAACTCATTATGTCATTGTACTCAATGTGAAGGTAAAATGACTTAGATTTGCTTAACTTCGTGTAAACGTTTTTGAGGGATACACCTGATGCATGTATCCCTCAAAACTGTTAACACAAATTATTGTTTACCCTAGTTTCTCGACCAATGAAAGAACTGCGTTTCGTCTCAATTGCTCGCATATTGCGACGCTTTCGCCACTATGTATTAAATTAATCATTACATGTTCAGCGCTATATTTGGAACTGATTTTACGCCTTGTTGTCATCGGTTCACGAGACGCAAATCATATTACCGCCCAAACACGCGCTCACGTCGTATCGCACCGCCAATCACAATCAAGTATAGCGATTCGAAATCACGTATAGGTGCGGAGCTTCGCGACTGGGTTGGGTAAACAATACATACGTTATAGTTCAATTATTGAATTGTTACTAAATTAATTTCTAGCTCGCTGGCGCTCGCTAAGAAATTAAGTTATTAAAACGTCAATATATGAACTATAACTATTACTTAAAAGTCAAAAGTGTCACTGATTTCTTGTTTCTTTCAGCGTTAAAGGTATTTACTATGTCTGATGACGCAATAAAACAGGGCAACCTCGACGTTTTCAGCGTTGCGTCTGTAGCGAAAGCTAACGTTCACAGGCTACATAAGATCCACATATACTCCAACAGTTGGAGCCCAGTGTATCCCTTCTATAGCGCCGATCTAGCATCACAAAAAGCCTTCAAGTATGGCGCAATGGAGGTGAGTGAGATTCGCTAAGGCCATACCATATCCTTTCTATGTTATTTCCCCCAAGTTGACCAAAACCTACATACGTATCCGGTAACAACTAACAAGGCGTTGACAAAAAGCAAAGGTAAATTTATGTTAAATACCTCCCAAACACTTTGCAGGGTTGTGAAAGTTTTTAACATAAATTTAAATTTCAGCCATCAAACTTTAGAAAAAAATAAAAATATTCTTATTAAAGGTACAATACATTCATATGACCATACAGCATGACACATCCCTGAAATACAGTTATGTTGCCACTACAATGTAATTGTATTCCCTTGTCCTTGGAAAGCATGCATCACATTTCTAGGCTGGAGATAATAGCTGTTTATTTGTCCTTGACACACTGTCATATGACAACACAATGTATTCTCTTATCCAGGATGATAACACTCTTTTCTGAGTCCCCGAAACAATGTAATACATATATGGATGCACAGTACACTGTTTTGTCCCTGGCGTACCTTTATATGGTCACATAATGACTATTGAATCCCAGATACATACTCCTATTACGACATCTTTGGCTCTAAGTTCACATTCAGCCAGTTAAGAAATACATTCAGCTGAATGTGCTTGGATATGGTGTGCTTACACTGTAAGTTAATGATTCTCTAAATACACCAATACTATCATGATGCATGTCCTTCTACATAGAATTTCCCAGTCAGGTCATCCAAGTACCGGAGAAATTGAAGCCCCATCTAATGGTGGATATCCGTTTAACATAGAGATGTACCTCATACACGAAGGTGAATACATGTATAACTAAGGTAAATGTCAACCGAATGACACTGGGTAAACCAACAGATCAGTTCATATTTTAGATTTGAACGTACATGTATGTCCAACATTGTTGACGCCTAGTACTACGTGTACTACTACGACACCGTCGGCTAACCTGGAATTCTGGCCGTCATTCTAACTTTCCACTGACGTTGTGAGACAAAAAGTGTGTACCAACAAAATGCGGTTGTAAATGAAACAAATAAATTTAATAACATGTATTTGCGTATGTACTGACAGTATCTGTCAGAAGTCATACACACCAGTGAATGATGCCTGGTATGATGCTGATAAATCACAGTATCAAGTATGTTGAAAACAACTTTGAACTGTTAGAATTGTGGTACATACCAGGGCCCGGTTGCTCAAAACATCCGTTAGCTTAACGGACTGTTAAATCCTTAACTGAATGGTTAAAATCTCTGTTTTAACAGAGATTACCATTCAGTTAAGGATTTAACAGTCCGTTAAGGATTTAACAGTCCGTTAAGCTAACTGGTGTTTTGAACAACTGGGCCCAGGTAGTCTATGTAAACAATATATATATTTCTGGCTCAGTACATAAACAAACACAAAGATCACACTATTTCTCGCACATATTTAATCGAGTTGAATTCATTTTATACTTAAGCATGTACCGCCCAAAGTGCATCCTGGTATTATGTCACACTGTTTGCAAGGGGCTGTTGCATGAACTGTGTACGGTGTATACACTGATCAGAAAGCACAACTATGTTTGCTGGGTGGCTGAAACTTCACTTATAACAATACAGCGTCAATATGCGCAATGTTGGCAGACACAAATCAATTTGTCCATTTTCAACAAATTCTATGCTTCTCAAACCTTTTGCAATTGTGTCAAAGACATGAAACATAATCAATTCTGAAAGCAACTTCTATAAAACTATTAACATAAATACATTTAGACGAAATCCTTAACTGAATGGTTAAAATCTTTGTTTTAAACAGAGATTTTAACCATTCAGTTAAGGATTTAACAGTGTGCATATTGGCTGGGGCCCAATTTATACATTTTTGTACCAGATTTATAAACATGCAGCATTTGATACTTATTGAAATAACCCTATTACGTACACAGTTTACACAAATATTGAATAAACTATGTATTTAGAATCCATTTAGAAACCAATTAAGGAGATAATTATAATGTAATGCCAAGACATGTTTTCATTTCGAAGCGAACTATTCAATAATAATTGCTGTCTGTTGATGTGCAAACGCAATTACAATTTTGAAATACCCAATTACTTGAGAAATGATGGAGTGACAATACTCAATTACTAATTCCTTATCTGGAGCGCTGGTGACACGAAAACGGCATGGAAATGTGAGCACAAGATTATACAAGATGACACACAATGATCAGTAAGCATGATAATTAGAATACAACACTATAAATAGATATGTCGTCAAGTTCGGATGACTCACCAAATAATAGTACACTTGTATTTATTGCAATGAGGGTTCGTAGCTAGTTATCGCCCGTAGAATTTATTTTTAGAAATCCGGTTCAAATTGTGTAGTGTATGGCCTTATTGCTTATAAACAGAGCAAATATAGCATGGTTTGTTGTGAAAAGGAGTCGATATAGTGATGTTGACTCGTGTTGATCCAAAGGATCCTACATATCTGCGCAATCTGATCTGGGACTACATTATTTGCCACATTCATATTTTCACACTTATTAATGTTATTGTAATCAGTGTAGACTCGGATCAGATTGTACAGATGTGCAGTCTGTTCTGAGTCTGCTCTGTTCGCAAAACTCAATATTTATGCTATTCAGCAAGAAATAAACGCTGAAATACAGCAACGGACAGGATCTCTATATATATATATTTGCAAAGGGAAATAACTAGCTATGATCCTCATTTCGCAAGCAGTCACAACGTAAGGACGAGTTATTTTCCCTTACACCATAAGAGGTGTAACGTCGGTCGCCGGAGGACATACGATGATGGATCGTAGTTAGTTATTTCCCTTTGCAAATCTCTTTATAGAAATCCGGTCCTGTGGTTTATTTTAGTGTTTATTTCTTACTTAATAAACATAACCTGCTGGTCACCTGATATAGACAGAGTTGCCATGACCAACTAATGTATAAACAATATTGGGAGACATTGGATTTTTCTTTCTTAGGAGTTCGTGAACCTATTGTTTAATTTATGCAGAAACAGTACAGACCGGCTGCATGTCATGTACAAGTAGGTCTCACATCATACATACGAATAGTGAAACAGTACAGACCGGCTGCATGTCATGTACAAGTAGGTCCCACATCATACATACGAATAGTGAAACAGTACAGACCGGCTGCATGTCATGTACAAGTAGGTCCCACATCATACATACGAATAGTGAAACAGTACAGACCGGCTGCATGTCATGTACAAGTAGGTCTCACATCATACATACGAATAGTGAAAGTATGAGAGACTAGCCTTATTGGATGAGATAGGGTTAAATTATATAGTAAAACTATTTGGTGTCATGACTGCGTGTGTTTTCAGGGGAGACACAAAAAGGGATCGATATACGTGTTTTCCACCGGCTCTGTCGGCAACGGCTACGCCAACAGTATATTTACCATTGCCGTCGGTGGACTGGGGGTGAACGGAACTCGGCGGTCGTATACCGAGCCAAATGCTTGCACGCTCACCTCGGCATATAGAGAAGGAAGCAAACTCAACGATACATATTTGGTCAGTTTTCTATGCTTTTCCGCTTAGGCCATCGTAATATCGTCATCGTGGTATCGTACTATCGTTATCGCAGCATTATGATATCGTACTATCGACATCTTAGCATCGTGGTATAGTCATCGTAGTATCGTACTATCGTCATCGTAGTATCGTACTATCGTCATGGTAGCATCGTGATATCGTACTATCATATATCGCAGCATCATGATGTCGTACAATCGTCATCGTAGCATCGGACTATCATCATCGTAGTATCGTACTATCGTCATCGTAGTATGACGATAGTACGATAGTACGGCGGCGACAGTACGATGGCCTAAACGGAACACCGTAGTTTTACTTTCTTCTTTAGTTGCGGGCAGTAACTCTGCAAAACTCCTGTACTGTTCGGTTTTGCAGAGTTACCGCCCGCAACTACTGTCAGCTTGACACTTTATAAGCGGTAATGTACATGCACGACATTCGTATTAATTGAAATCATAAATATGAGAATATCCACCCACCAGCCTTTTTTTGATACAGAATATACTTTGCGAATTCACACCATAATCAGGGGAGAATCGTATGGCAGCCAATGTTAAAATATATTTATCTCCTAATTACGATATACTAAGTCCTGAGTTAGTATCTCCTAATTAGGACTTATGATCTCCTAATTAGGAAGTAAAACAGTTTTAGCATTAACACGAATAGTAAGTCCTAATTAAGAGATAATAGCTCCTAATTAGGAGATAAGAAGTCCTAATTATGAGATAATAAGTCCTAATTAGTAGATAGTAAGTCCTAATTGTGAGATAATAAGTCCTAATTAGGAGATAATAAGTCCTAATTAGTAGATAATAAGTCCTAATTAGTAGATAGTAAGTCCTAATTAGGAGATATTATCTCTTAATTAGGAGTTTGTATCTCCTAATTAGGAGGTAAACAATATATTAGCATTGACACCAGGACGTTTCCATAGAATCGTGACAATTTAAAATAAATGTGACCGCAAAGTTTGATATTTTTGCGGCGACGTTACACAATTTGAATCGGTGTTGTTTCGATGTTATTTTCCGCTTTTCACCACATCAGTAAGCCTGAATTTCCTATGACGCGGCCCAAATGTATTATCCCCTTGTCGATCGGCAACAGGGGATATAGCGTTAGTCCATGTACATGTACGTACGTACGTTAGTACCACCTTTCATTTATTTATTTCAACTTATGAACTGCTTCACCGATGTATATAATATTTGGCCACACTGTGTGTCTAGGGACGATGTCTTGTTTTGCATACGACCCACGTCCGACCGTCAAATGTGAAGGTCACTGAGGATTTATGCTCACCTTGTTTGTAATGATGTGTAGGCAAATGCGTTAACGTTTGTTTATATGTTTGTTTTATTACCAAGGATGCCAGCGAGGGTATTAGCTGCGTAATAACGATTCCCTTGTTGTTTTATTACATTGTTATATGCTGCACTTTATTGTTAAAGTTCCTGGGGCCCGTTAAACTAAACTTTGTACGAATAAAATGTTGGTAAGTGCAAATTTAGGATCGTCAGGAAATTTTGTATCGATTGATTTACATTTATTGAGCATAGGCTGCATATACAGCCTATGCTCAATAAATGTAAATCCAATTATTGTTTACAAAAAAACATTGTTAAATAAATGTGAAATGTACAGACTATCACTTACGAACATTTTGGTCGTACGAAGTTTAGTGAAACGGCCCGTATGGTATACAATGCTGGTTTTACGTGTACTATGCTATCCACTATCTAGCAGCCGGTACATGTCTACGGAAACAACGTCATGCATTAACGAAAACATGTTGCAAGTGTTACTAAATTAGCTACAATAGTACCTCAACACGTGACGTCAATTACGTCGCGCATGTAATATATAACATATCTGTAAACACACAATCGTTATTCCGATTTTCAGGTGACGGCCTCGTTTGACACCCAGCCCTGTACAAGAGACTTCAAAGGAACGTCCGCCTCTACGGCTATTGTCGCCGGAATTGTCGCGCTGGCATTGCAGGCCAAGTAGGTTACATCATGATGGAATGGAGAACAGTGTAGATCCTGATCAGCATGTGCGGATGTACAGGCCGATCTGGATCTACCAGGACGCAAAACTTGTCAATTTACTTAGAAATTTGCGTCCGTAAGATTTGCGTTAAAGTTTTCGGGTACCAATTATCTCTGCAACGGTAAGTCGGATTGACTTCAGACTTCATGCACGTCTTTACCATCATCCATATTTTCATTCCATACCACACCCATGCGGTCAAATCACTTGCGTTAAAGTTTTTATTTGTCGTTCCAGGCGGCGCCCGGGGGTAAACGTGAGTCCCTGCTCACTTTCTGTAGTTCTTTTCACCAAACATTTAGATATTTCACATATGCCTTTCTCTAATGATTCTCTATAATACAGTGACAAATCCACAACGCTCAGATTCCCGCTAACCCCAAGGCCAAGGTCGCAGTCTTAGAGATTTCATACACTTAACGTTGGTGGACATTTGTTATAACTTCTGTTTCCTTTCACCAAACGTTTTGATATTTCACACATGCCTTTCTCTAATGTTTCTCTATCATGCTGTGACACATCCACGATGCTTCGATGCCCGCTAACCCCAAGGACAATGGCACAGTCTTAGTGCGTATAAAACGGAATATTTACACCGTCTATACATTCATAATGCAAACGCCATATTTGGTTATTAACAGTTTTGAAACTATCAGAAAATGCAGTGTAAATATAAGTAAATAAAACCATGGGCTGTTGCATTTACTGGGGTGACAATACATTTGATTTGTTTAAAGTTTGCAAGGAGTTCTTCTTCGGACTCCTCGCAAACTTTAAACTGTATTTTTCACCCCGATAAACGCAATAGCCCATGGTGTTATTCATTAAAAAAGTGCAGCTAGAAATGTTCAAGTCTAGCATTGTGTAGACATTGTGATTGACGTCAAACGTCATTGCAGTGAGGACCTGACGTGGAGGGATGTACAACACCTCATTGTGAACTCGTCCCAACACACGGGCCTTCAAACGTCACACGAGTTCAGACCGAATGGTGCCGGCAAGTACTGTAAGTTTAGTATGGTGGTTGACTAACGAAATTTCGGTTCTTCATTGCCAACAAATGCTAATTAGCGTAAATGATGTTTACAAAAACGTGGCGATGAAACGAAGATTAAGGGTGCAAATTGACGTGGCGTAACGTTGTGTCTCGTAAATTTGCAAGCCTTTCAACATTACATACCTCTTTAGCAGTGATTGCAAAGAGTGTGGATCCAGTTGAGCCGGCTCGTAACGAGCCATCTCATCAGGATGTGAACTCCTTTGGCAAATAATGCAAACAGCTGGAAATCCTTAATACCGATTGTTTTTTTTATAAACTCTCAAAGCAAATGTGATCATTTCCACACTTGCCCCGATGTTGTTGATAAATTTCTAAATCATTTATGTATTGGTTTACCTACTTTTGAAAAAAGCTTGCTATTGCGATTATAAATACATCTACTGTCTGTTTCACGAAACCTGCCCAAAGTTTACGGCCATATAAACAATGCAAAAACAATATTTTTTTCGATAATATTAATTTTAGCAAAATTTAAGAATGAGCTTTCTTTTTATTTCGTGAAATTTGGTCCTATATTGATTTTATTTCGAAAAATCTATTTCCACATCCCCATAGACATCTTCACAGAGGTTTCTGGAGCCAGGAGTTGTACAAACGGTGTGTGATCGGATCTAGCAGGTTTTACTTCATAATGTGTAATTGTATATATTCCGGCATAAAAAACCAAGTTTGTCAATGATGAACGAGTATAACAACTGATCAACGTGTATCATCGTTTAATGAAATATCGCACGTGTTCTTGAATACACTATCACATGGCTTGTTTGATACATGTATCTGACAGTTCATGACTATTTCGGCTTCGGATTGCTGCGAGCGGACGAAATGGTGAAAAATGCCAAGGACTGGAAACCTGTCAATGAGCAGATTGTATGTGAAACAGGTCCCCAGACTCCTCCACGGAACCGCAGGTAAAATGGAGAAGAGTAGGTTAGTGCAGTGAATGGGAAAAACTATCAGACTAGGCTTAGGAAACTCGATGGGCGAGGCTCTGATATTTTTTCCCATTCACGGCACTAGCCTACTATTCTATTTATCCCGTCAACACCTACAAATAGGTTTAAAATGAAAAATAAATAACCCCAGCCGCATCGTCAAAATCGGAGAATCGACTAGTATGACAACCGCACATATTCATACTCAGTGATTAGGTCGTATTAACAGGATATCAAAAATGTTTCACGGCACATACGCACTGTGTTGACGGGATAATATGTTACACTGTTTGATTCATAATGTATTGTGTCACCATTTTCTGAGCCAGTCCGTCCGTCAGTCCTATTTGCTTTACGGTTTTCGGGTAGCTACTACAGTGAAACCCCTCTAATCCTGGGAGGTCCCTAGGATGTCCGGTTTAGAGAGGGGTCACTGTAAATCGGGCATGTGATCATTCTGAGACATAGTTGTGTGCTATGCGATCACGTACAGGCATTCTCACCTGGGATAAATGACCAAGAAACTCATCAAAAATAAGATCACACGCAGGTGTTTTCCTGGTGTCCGGTTTAGAGAGGTTCCACAGTACATGTATATGTATAACCAGAAGGCAGATTGGCTTGAAACGTCATATGCTTATTAGTCATCATCCGTGTTTTCATTCTGTAGTCAGGCGGCTCCTGGTCTCGTGGTCAAGGCCAACTGCCTTTTAACAAGTCCGTGTCAATTATTCTTACTTGGCGTTAAAGTTTTTGAGATGTTGCACCCATTAGTGTTACTTCTTGTTACACACATTTCTAGCTCTTATACATTAGTGTTACTTCTTGTTACACACATATCTAGCTCTTATACATTAGTGTTACTTCTTGTTACACACATATCTAGCTTATACATTATTGTTACTTCTTGTTACACACATATCTAGCTCTTATACATTAGTGTTACTTCTTGTTACACACATATCTAGCTTATACATTATTGTTACTTCTTGTTACACACATATCTAGCTGATACATTAATGTTATTTCTTGTTACACACATATCTAGCTTATACATTAGTGTTACGTCTTGTTACACACATATCTAGCTTATATATTAGTGTTACGTCTTGTTACACACATGTCTAGCTCATACATTAGTGTTACTTCTTGTTACACACATGTCTAGCTAATACATTAGTGTTACTTCTCGTTACACACATATCTAGCTTATACATTAGTGTTACTTCTTGTTACACACATATCTAGCTTATACATTAGTGTTACGTCTTGTTACACACATATCTAGCTTATACATTAGTGTTACGTCTTGTTACACACATGTCTAGCTCATACATTAGTGTTACTTCTTGTTACACACATATCTAGCTCTTATACATTAGTGTTACTTCTTGTTACACACATATCTAGCTTATACATTAGTGTTACGTCTTGTTACACACATATCTAGCTTATACATTAGTGTTACGTCTTGTTACACACATGTCTAGCTCATACATTAGTGTTACTTCTTGTTACACACATGTCTAGCTCATACATTAGTGTTACTTCTTGTTGCACACATATCTAGCTTATACATTAGTGTTACTTTCTTTGTTACACACATATCTAGCTTATACATTAGTGTTACGTCTTGTTACACACATATCAGCTTATAACATTAGTGTTAACGTCTTGTTACACACATGTCTACTCATACATTAGTGTTACTTCTTGTTACACACATGTCTAGCTCATACATTAGTGTTACTTCTGTTACTTCTTGTTACACACATGTCTAGCTTATACATTAGTGTTACTTCTTGTTACACACATGTCTATCTTATACATTAGTGTTACTTCTTGTTACACACATATCTAGCAACACATGTCTAGCTTATACATTAGTGTTACTTCTTGTTACACAATTCTAGCTTATACATTAGTGTTACTTCTTGTTACACACATGTCTAGCTTATACATTAGTGTTACTTCTTGTTACACACATATCTAGCTTATACATTAGTGTTACTTCTTGTTACACACATGTCTAGCTTATACATTAGTGCTACTTCTTGTTACACACATATCTAGCTTATACATTAGTGTTACTTCTTGTTACACACATGTATAGCTTATACATTAGTGTTACTTCTTGTTACACACATATCTAGCTTATACATTTGTGTTACTTCTTGTTACAGACATATCTAGCTTATACATTAGTGTTACTTCTTGTTACAGACATATCTAGCTGATACATTAGTGTTACTTCTTGTTACATGTACACACATATCTAGCTTATACATTAGTGTTACTTCTTGTTACACACATGTCTAGCTTATAAATTAGTGTTACTTCTTGTTACACACATATCTAGCTTATACATTAGTGTTACTTCTGTTACACATGTTCTAGCTTATACATTAGTGTTACTTCTTGTTACACACATATCTAGCTTATACTTAGTGTTACTTCTTGTTACACAAATGTCTAGCTTATACATTAGTGTTACTTCTTGTTACACACATGTCTAGCTTATACATTAGTGTTACTTCTTGTTACACACATATCTAGCTTATACATTAGTGTTACTTCTTGTTACAGACATATCTAGCTTATACATTAGTGTTACTTCATGTTACAGACATATCTAGCTGATACATTAGTGTTACTTCTTGTTACATTAGTGTTACTTCTTGTTCACACATATATAGCTGATACATTAGTGTTACTTCTTGTTACACACATATCTAGCTTATACATTAGTGTTACTTCTTGTTACACACATATCTAGCTTATACATTAGTGTATGGGATCACGTGGTTTCCGAACTATGTGATGTTTTACGTCCTTGCATTAGGGTCCCCGCCGAGATTCGGCGATGCCCTATATGTTTCGCCCTGTCTATCCGTCCGTTTACCCTTTGGAAGTTTTTGTAAGAGTTTCTCAAATCAGCTTTAGGAGCCCTACATGTAGGTGCGTCGATAGACCACATTTTCTAGATGTATTGAATTTTATTTAAACTTTTTTACTTAACAAACGGCCGGGTTTAAATGATATACAGTGCACCAGATACGATAATTTTCTTTTTTATAGTCACACTAAAAACTATGTTAAACCTTGTACTTTTCACGAGAAATGGAGTACTGTTTATTTTGACAATTCACATGCTCGAGAATTCTGCTTTATTGACGATATGATTAGGATTCTCCGGAAAAACTATAGCAATATTTGACCGAGTATATACGGCATTTGTGTGCCAATTTGCAACTGTTTGAAACGATTGAAATACAACCTATTAAAATGACGTAAAACATTAAAGGTACATGCCCACGCAGTAGGTGATAATATAGTGATAAAATGAACATTCATTCACCATTACCCCACGTATTGATTGGCATTATTATACATTTTATTTTAGACGAAAATGTTCACACTAAAAGGGGCGATAACCGTGTTTTCTTAAAATGTTAACGGACTATTTATTCTCTGTTTTTATGTTTTGATGTGCAATGATCATACTTTATAATCTGTCGAAAACATTATTTTTCCTGGTGACGCATTTCATTAGTATAAATAAGTAAAACATATCATACCTCATTTGCATATCAAAATAGCCTGATACCAACGCGCGTCACAATCAGTAAAATAAATATTACTAAATGATTATATCTGTTTTCCGGGCACTTGTAATGTTTAGAACTGGTGGAATAGTGACACAATTATACACTTATTTAATTCCTATAAAGAACATTTTGTGCTTACTGAGTGGGCATGTACCTTTAAGTGACATTTTGCCACATGTTACCAGTTACACAACCGGCTACGTTAAACTTGCCAATATCATCATTCACCGTTTCTGGACATGTTTTGGCAATGCTAACTCGCAATCAAGCAAGTTGATTGTATGAGCCTGAGCTGCATCACAGGTCAGGCTCATACAATCCAGTTGCTTGGGTTGAAACACAATATTCAAGTATTTTGTGAACAATATCGTCAAGATTAGCGCAGGCGGTAGTGTACGCTGGCTGTGTTTAATGTTTGTACTTGTTTAAATTGATTCTATAACTATTACAAGGTGCATGATCACGTGCTTACAACAACAACAACACTGACTGAAAGTGTTGAAAGCGCGCCCACTCCAAAGTAAGTATTATTTCATAATTCCAGCACAAAAATATTTACAAAATTCCCTAACATTTGATTGGTCCGTTGCAAGTCTCCGTCCAAAATTTATATCCCAGTAAACTCAAATGCCGAACTACATTCCGTAACCGTGAGGCGCAGTTAAAATAATTCTTAAGAAAACGGAAAATAAACAAATTTTCTTGATGAATTTATTTAAAATGCTGAAATTATAAGGAATGAATGGCCTTTTTGTGGAATTTATCGGGATATAAACTTGGAAAAGTCGCGGGAATACTGGACGAGGCCTTCCGGCCTTCGTCCAGTATTCCCGCGACTTTTCCAAGTTTATACCCCGATAAATTCCACAAAAAGGCCATTCATTCCTTATTCATTCCTATAATATGTTCCTTAGTACATATAGGCAACGAATTCTGATGAAATATGGCGCAGCTAACGGGTATTCATGAGCTGCATTTGGTGGTCCCGGGAGCTCGGCACATACTGATGTCGTTTTTGCGAAGAATTGATTTCCGTGTCAGTAGAAGTTTGGGCCAAAGTACCGAGACCACCAAATGCAGCTTAACAAGACGCGTTTGATGCGTCATATTTCATAACAATCCGTTACATAATAAGGAAAAAAAAAGAAAAACGCACTTTGAATCGGAGGGCTTCTGAAAGTTTCAGTACGTGTTGTTGTTGTTGTAACCCCACGTGATCATACACCTTGTATTACTTATTGCCGTGCAACTACAATATTTAATACACATACTTATGAACAGGTCCTATACCAAGGTGAAATTCGTACCCGTACACTGCTGCTCCAAACCTGGCATCTGCATCCACAATTTGGAGCATGTCGTGTTGGCCATAACATTCAAGGTAGGAATATACGGAGCCCCGCATGAGACATGGATTTGTTTAACTCGTTCCCACGGGGTGCCTCGTTATACGGGTGCCTCGTTATGCCTCGTTATGCCTGGTCGCCGCCACGCTCTAGTCTCGCTGTCATAAAGTACCACAACGTAGAAGAAGCATAGCCCAAAAATTCAAGGTAGGAATGTACGGAGCCCCACAGGAGACATGGATTTTTTATGTTCATTGAGCGTTAACAATTATATGTTATTTGATTTGTACGTGTATATATGCACGAGTTTCTCTGCGTGGCGGAACGAGTGGCATATATCCACATACAATATTCGCACACCACTAGCAATTTATATACACCTCAAAACTATAGAAAACATAATGAAAATAAACAAAGTAGTGGTGATTTAGAAGGAACTATATTATTGCGAGGTGAAACGTAGTTCCGACACAGACCAATATGAACTCACTAGACGACACTATATGGAGAAGATATTGACGGCTTGCGTTCTATTGTGTTTGAATGGGAAACGAAAGTACGTATATAATAATTTAAATATTGCACCCAACGGGTGTGACAGTGGATATTGCTAACCCAAGCAAAGAATATCGACATACGCTTTATGTTTTCAAGGGTTAACATTCGACTGTCACCCAAGCTGGAATGCATCAAATACCGACCGAACACACCAAATATCGATCAAAACGCAGCCTGTGTCATACATAGGACATGATAGGAAATATTAAATACATGGTTAGTACCGTCGAATATAAAATATATTCGATTCAGCCTTACATACTACATTTTATACACCATATTTTACATCATATTTTGAAATCACCGCGATTTGTGCTTACGAGGTGCATCAAATTGTCAAAGGCATACATAATTAAGTGTCTGTGACTGGATAAATAGGGCTAACGGGCTTTGCGGCCAGTCTAGCTCCAGATCAACCTGTGCATTCGTTCAGTCTGATCAGGATATGTACTGTTCGCCATTCCATCAATGAAACTTCTGCAATGCCTTTAACCGTCAATATAGATCGTTATCAGGCTACGGGAGTATGCTGTTTGATCTGGATATACACTGGTCACAAAACCCATCAGACCCATTTCTCCAGTCACAGCCACATAATTGAGACACGCCATGTGATTTTGTACCCTCGAATATCAGCGTAATTTCATTAAATACGTTTGCAAAAATTTACAATATTTTTCATAAATAAAGTAAACAGTTGACAATACATTCGGAGTACATGCTGAATATAATTCCACAGGTACTCTGAAAATGTTGTCAACTTTTGACACCATTTACGGAAAGTATTGTAAATTTAGTAAACGTATTTCATGAGGTACAAAATCACATGGCGTGTCACAATTTTTCCTGCAGACACCCGACGTCAGAATGGTCACTATGGAACTCAAATCACCGAGTCAAACCAAGTCTTACCTAATAAGGAAGGACCGTCACCGTGCGGATAGCGCGCACCAAGAAGTGATCACCACCAACCTCACGTCCGTACACTTCTGGGGCGAGAATCCTGAAGGCACGTGGATCCTCCGGTTGATTCAAGCAGACTCCGGTACTGTAGCCCAATATTATGGAACGCCAAATCTACATAAATTCAAAATAATAAATAATTAATGCCATCTGTAAATAATTAGAGCTGGCATTAAATATTTAGAGCGCGCTCCAAATCATTTGAAGAGCTCTCTAAATCATTTGGAGCTAGCTCTAAATATTTATTGATAGCTCTAATTATTTAGAGCTAGCAATAATTATTTGAGTTTATGTAGATTTGGCGTTGTATACAATAGATTTGCATACAATAGTTATGTATAACCATATCATTACTTAAAGTAACTATAAGTCTAACCCGAATTTTCTGTCAGTTACATAGGGCGACTTACTTGAAAATTCTGGTAACTTTAACCAGAACTGTGCTTTTATCAGGTAACATGCCATGCATTGACCGAATACGTACTGACTGATAATATAGTGTTGTATCAGGCATTGACTAGATATAAACATCCATTGGTCGGATGACGTCACATTACGTTACTGAATGACGTCATTGTAATGACGCAACATCCGCGTTCTGTCCATAGACAACGACGTCATATGTGGTCATTTTCGAGAATAAAACCTTACCTGATAAATAGAATACCAGGCTACTGTCTAAAGAAGTTTATCAGGCTCGGCTCGGAAACGGTAGGAATTTCTCGGCAAGCCTCGGAATTCCAACGCGTTTCCTATCCTTGACTGATAAACTTGATGTCAATAGACACTAGCCTGGTATTCTCTATGCTATTGTCCTGCACACAACTTGGATTGTCTAAATGATTTACTGTTTAAAGGTACATGTCCACTCAGTAGGCACAAACTGTTCTTTATATCAGAGACATAATCTGAGACATTTTCTGGCAAAATAAACATTCATTCAACATTACTCCACGTATTGATTGGCATTATTATACATTTTATATCAGTCGTATCTATCCATACTGATATCAGGGACCATAGCCGTGTTTCCTTACAATGTTAACGGACAGTGTTACATGGTTTCCGTTGTTTGCACATATGTGCAAACTAATAGCGCGTGCTGTTTGCACATGGCTTTAGGCAATGCTCATTCCGGGGCCGCGCGTAATGGAAGTGCCTTCATGGCGTCACTACGCGGAAGTGCCTTCATGACGTCACTACTTCATGACGTTCATGACGTTCATGACGTTCATGACGCGGCCCCGGAATATGTATACCGAAAATTATCTACGTGAATGGGACAATTTATAAAAGTACTGAAAATACTGCATATAATGCTCAAATTACATCAGTTTTTTGTTGGAAATGCAACAATAACGTTTGATCATGTAATCGGGAAAATTGATGGAACGAATTGTTTATTAGTGGGAACGAATTGTTAAATTGAGGGCACTAATTGTTTTGTGGGAACGAATTAATAAAACCCAAAAATTCTACGTACCCTGCGGTGCTCCGTAGATTCCGCATGTACTCTGAACATTTTGTAAACTTCTGACCCCATTTACGGAAAATTACAAAGGTTTGAATAGTTTAATTAACTGAAATAAATATGCGTGTTCCACTGTGAGGTCATGGAAGAACAAGTATTGTTTTATATGTACTTATATTAAGTCTACGTGATCCTTTTCTCATTATTATATTACATTAACTTGATAATTTATGATGAAATAAAATAATAAATGTAAAAAACTATTTTAATTAAAGCGTTTTTTTTGTGATTTTCAAAATTTTGTAGAACAAAATTGCATAAATTTGCATAAAATGTACAATTA
Organism: Conchocele bisecta; assembly: GCA_029237695.1. NCBI lineage: Eukaryota > Metazoa > Mollusca > Bivalvia > Lucinida > Thyasiridae > Conchocele > Conchocele bisecta. Next base: position 12,277,577 of record CM055271.1, read on the forward strand.
TGAAAACTTGCATAACTTTTGATTATTATTTTTACATTGGTTTTTCTACATGTCGTTTGTATTGTCCATTATCTACCATTTTAAAAAATATATTTTAAAATTTAATTTTTCAATTCTTATGACCTTTAAGGTCAGGGAAATCCTTCCATAAACAGTGCTGAACTGACGTTATATGGAACATCCATGACATCATCAACGGAACGCGCTAAAATCGAGCCCAGCATCAATCTGGCCCCAGCTTTGCCGACAACAGATGCCGTAGCCATGGCAACCGCGACCGCCGCCACCACCGCCACTGCCAGTGTCACGGTCACCATTGACGGAGAAATACAGACAAAAGACGGTGCTGATTGTGGTGCGTATTACTTGACTGGAGGCATTGACTGGAGAAATGGGGCGATTGGGATGTCTGACCAGTGTAGCCCCTGATAAAATAGCACACTCATGTAGCCTGATAAGGATCTATATTGCTTGTTAAATGCATCGCGGGAGTTTCATCGATGTAATGGCGAAAAGTGCAGATCCTGATCGAACTGTGCGGATGCACTGTCAGGCTCATCTGGATCTACACTGGTCACAAATCACAGCCACATAGTACCGATACTCATTTCGACAATCAGTCACATATTCCGTAAATGACGTCGAGAATTAACAAAGAAATTAGACCTAGATTAGTCTGCGCATACTGATCACTGTTTGTCATGATGTTAGAGAAACCTGAAACTGAATAATATAGGATATTTCATCGTACATTTTGAATAGTGGGAAATAATACACCGCGGGTAGTCACGTTTTCCGTAAATGACGTCGAAAATTAACACAGACATTAGACCTAGATTAGTCTGCTCATGCTGGTCAGGGTAGTCACTGTTTGTCAGAAATACGAAACTGAATAACTATAGGATATTCCATCGTACACTTTGAATAGCGGGAAATAATACATGAGTGTGCGTCGGCTTCCGCGTAAGCAACGAGTGAGCGTAGCGAAGGAGTTGCTTGCACGGACGCCTACGGACACGAGTGTATTATTTCCGCTATTCAAACATGTACGATGGAATATCCTATGTATTACACTTACATATGCACATTTAGTCTATTTTTGAGATTTTAATGAATGAATTTCGGCTGTGCGCATGAATAGTTACTACACAATTACGTGTTTCCTGCGTTGTGTGACGTCAAACGTGACGTCCTGTAATCTTCTTAAATCCAAATTATGCAGCTGTTTCTATGAAGTCGTTATATCTGAGAGCATGTTTGGAATGTGTTCAATCACATTAACATTGTAGATTAGTCCAGGCTCTCCAAGTTTTCAAATAACTTTATTTTGACTGTAATGTAAAAATTAAACATTTTGCATGGTAGCTCGTGGTTTCCAAGAAGAAGGTGTATTATTTGTAAGGAGTTGATTACGGGTTTTCTCTCACAGCATAACCCATGCAAATAGCTCTCAAGAGTGTAATAAATTATCGTAACCATGTTTTATGACTGTCTAGTAGCCTATTTCACCAACATGGCAAAGTATACTTATCTGGCAAAGTATACTTCGAGGGAGAAATTTTCAATTTAAGGATAAATTTATTATTTTTTGTTATGCTTAATTTCTTCCATTATCACAGGAATTTTGGCTGTGATAATGTGATAAATTCAGTATAATAATTCTACATACTTGTATTCATCAAATATATGCAGTCGTTAGTTCTATATGAAATAATGCATTTTGGGGAAAATAAATGATTACTCCCTCAAAGTATACTTAGCTAGATAAGTATACTTTGTAATTTTGGTGAAATCGGCTACTGGTTGATGAGAATCTACACTGACCACAGGCATTCCGCTTACTTCGGCTGACTTCGGATGTTTTGGTATTGCTATTTACTACATTTCAAACTATTACAAGGTGTGGGATCACGTGGTTTCAGAACCCAATTTTCCGACATGACGTAAGTTTTACAGTATATTTTCTTTAAAATCTTCCTAACAAACCGACGAATTTTGATATGTAGCGCACCAAATACAATAGCATATGTGTTTATGGGTGCTCTGAAAGTTATTTACAATAACATATAACTTTAACAAAGAATCGAGTACCGTTTCAGTATTTCTTACATTGACGTGCTCTAGTTTGTTTGTACATTTATGGTAACTGATTCTTCGTCAAAACGACAGAATTATGAGATTAAACCACCTATACAATAAATGTTAACGTGTACGGCATTTGCTGCTGTATATTTCATAAAGATATGCCATTCTATGAGAAAGATATTAAAGGAAATCCACTGGAACACATCTAAACAACATGACGTTACGCCATTCACGTGATCGCACTCCCTGCATTATATGCATGGACTATATATGAGAGAAACTCGTAATTGTCAACTTAAATATAATAAAATAAGCACCTCCCACAAAAATTCATACGCAGAAGCAAACGCCCCGAAACATTATAAAATGCAGTTTTGTTTGAAATTAAAAATGTTGATCCGAAATGTATTAAAAACGTTGCACGTTACATATTCAGTTAACCACTACAGCAAACATGGTAGGTATTCGATACAGCTTCAAATTATGACGATGTGCTTATACAATAAATATAATCTAACATGTGTGATGATTTCATATGCTATTTATTACATTCGTTGACTGATGTCATTAAAAACTCCGCATAGCCTCATCATATCTTATGAAATCAGTAAGCTCGTTTAATAAATATCATATTAAATCATCACTAATATAAGATCCTCTATTTGTTAAACTCGTTGACTTATTTCACAAGAAACTCGACGTAGCCTCGTTTCTTATGAAATCAGTAAAGTTAACGCGTTTAATAAATATCATATTAAACCATCACTAATGTAAGATCCTCTATTTATACAATGTATGCGTTCTCTGTTTCAGAAACAATAACAATAGCTCTAATACGCCTAGGCGTTGCGGCCGTCTCGTCTCTGTTGTTTTGTCTCCTCTGTCTTTTCTGCCATCATGGTCGTAGGCTCGTATCGATGAAAGTTGCATATTATGTTCTCAAAAATCGGCAAGAGGAAAATATACTGTGATGGTGCAAACCAATTCCCACCTATACGTTTTATCTAGAATAAATTACTGTTTGAAACTCCCAGAAAATAAGTGTACGAAACTGGCGGCTAACTGGTCACTGCTACCTAACTGTGATAACTAAAGACAATAGCTGCTGTATTCATACGAAATGTATTGATTCGTATTTTCCAGAATTTAACTGATAAACTGAGCCCAAAACTGTGAAAACTATAGAGAAAAGTATATGTAGAGTTTTAGATACAAAGCAATATAGACCAAAACGCCATAGGATAAGTTGGCACACGGAACTATATTCTTGGTGGTACTCGTCGTTTAGGCGTAGCACGACAATGTGGCTGCGCCATAGAAATGTGCGTGACATAATATGCTATATCAAGGGAGATAATATCTCAAGGGAGATAACATATCATATAAAAACAGTTTAATAATACAGTTGATTCGTATTTCTGAATGCAATTGCAGAGATGAATCTCATGAGGAAAATGGGATTAGTATTTGTTTCTACTGGAAGGTGGCTGGCGTTGCAAATGCTAGTTTTCTGCAATAGGGTTACTAATTTAACTGTCTTTATATTATTTGTATTACACCGACTAGTTGCGAACAGTAACTCTTGCAATCTACTCCCGTACCGTCTGTAGGTTACGGACAGCACGAGAATAGATTGCAAGAGTTACTGTTCGCAACTGTACTCAGACTAGTGTCTTTAATGGGAAGTTCTTTCTCAATCATTATCGTATTGTATGATCATTTGATGGAACGTACATAGTGAACATGTAGTAAAATTGTCACCCTCGGTTCTTGATTACTTGAACACAACGCTAGCAGTTTCACGGTGTATGAATACGTGGTTACAACAACAACAAGTACTGAAACTTCCAGAAGCCCTCCGATTCAAAGTACGTATTCTTTTATTTTGTCCTTATTATGTAACGGATTTTGATGAAATATGGCGCATCAAATGCGTCTTGTTAAACTGCATTTGGTGGTCTCGGTACTTTGGCCCAAACGGCTGTCGTTTTTTGCGAAGAATCGCCTGACACGAAAATCGATTCTTCGTAAAAACGACATAAGTATTGCCGAACACCCGGTACCACCAAATGCAGATCATGAAGACGCGTTTGCTGTGCCATATTTCATCAAAATCAGTTGCCTATTAAGGAAAATATCAAATAATACTTACTTTTGAGTAGGCGCGCTTTCAACACTTTCAGCCATTGTTGTCGTTGTTGTAGCCACGTGATTGCATGAACCTTGTGTTTTTAAGCAGGATAAGCGCAGTGACAAGGGCATCTTCGTCGGTTGATTGCTTTGTAGTTCTTGTATGTATTTATTTTACAAAAATTAAACAATAGAAAAAAAAAAATAATTTGATGCTCATTCATATATCCACGAGAGTCCCGTGTCATGTTGTAGCATGACATCGCAGTTAATTCCGATTCTGTAAAATGTGTCGATTGGGGTGCAGCAGTTTTGTGACACCATGGGTTGATTGTGTTTACTGTCTGTTCCACGTTTTGCTGCCGACGAACTTATAGCTATTAAACACAATCATGGAATCTAAAAAATATTTAAATGTATTACTTCTTCATCAATAACACAAAAGTCACCCTTCCCTATTTTTTTATTTCATGAAATTCCATAAAATATTGATTTTATTGCGAAGAAAACATAGGAAAATCGTTTTGTTCATAATAAAATCAATAGCTGGTGGAATTTCATCAAATAATTGTTTTGGGGGATGATGACTTTTGTGTCATTGATGAAAATGTACTTACATTTAAATAGTTTTGGTATTAATGTGTTTAATGGCCACAAGTTCGTTGTGAAATTTAGAATTGTATATATTACTGTCTGTTTCACGTTTTTCTGCCGACGAACTTTTGGCTATTAAGCACATTAAATCTAAAAAATATTTAAATGTATGTACTTTTTCACCAATAACAAGAAAGTCACCCTCCTCAAAACATTTGGTTTGATGAAATTCCATCAAATATTGATTTTATAGCGAAAAAACTATTTTGCTATGGGAATCATGGGGGAAAGGAGGTGGAAGCAGTAACAAAACGAACGATTTTGGAAATTGACTCCAAAACCTGTCTAGATAGCTTGCAAACGACGTAAATAAGAAAACAAGTTAGATTTTGAAAATCGGTCCACAAATAAATTTACAGGTTATTTTAAACGGTATTGTGATAAGTGGAAATGAGTCGTCTCTTATAATTCTGTATTAAATGTCAACTGTGCATGTATATTGCATAATTGTTTCGTGTTATGTTGTACAGTTGATGGCACGTAAGTAAATAAATAAATATTGGAATTTGATCAGATGAGATGGTGTCATTGGCTGATATTATGATCTGATGATCTTCGACAGTGCAAACAGCAACACATACATAATTAATACGTCCAGATTGATTGTGACCCACACTGATTGTCATTCAGATGTATAGAGGATATTCATATTTTTGCAACGGCACTCGTGAAATATGGACATTTCACACCACGAGATGAACATATGTCATATTCGTTGCAAAAATATGAATGTTCTATTTATTATATACCGCTCCATGGAAATTAGCATTTTTTTAGACTGTATACGGTAATGAATGTGTATTTGCAGCCTATTTGCAGTCAGGCACTGCAGGTGCGCGTTATGAATATAGATAGCGGAAGTAGTCGTATTTTCACCGGAAGTTGTTTATTTCATCGATGACAACATATGACTTTTATTTACATCGCATAACTATGTATTTCATGTGTAGGTATATAATAAATAGGTAAATTAAAGTAAATACGTCGTGACATGTATTCAATAAACATTACACTAAGAATGTTTACAACAATATCTAGGAATCGATAAAGGAGCCTGTACTCTCGTGCAGAGTGATCGGAGTCTTTCCAGCTTCCTATTAATATGTGTATGCACATGACACAAATGTAACAAGCCTACATGCAGAGGCGGATCCAGCTTTTGGGGAACGGGGGGGGGGCGGGGGCGGGGGTTGTCCTATTTTTGTCCTCATTGTATCTCATTTTGAAACTACGTGTATACACGTAAGTATGTGTAAGTTACGGTGTCCTGTTAGGGCCACGTTACATTCCCGCGTTCTCGCTCTCTCGACTCATACACGAGATCGGCGAGATTGCGCAAACGGCGAGCGAGATTGCGAGAATGCGAGAACGCGATGCGAGATCGCAAGATCGCGAGGCGAAAACGCCTCGCGATCTCGCAATCTCGCGATCTCGCCACGCGTTCCCGCAATCTGGCGATCTCGTGTATAAGTCGAGAGAGCGAGAACGCGAGAATGTACCGTGGCCCTAACAGGACACCGTAGTAAGTGTATACTATGTGTATGCTTGAGTAGTGTATGTACGTGTGTCTATATCTGTGTACTTATAACTTTGGTAGTATCACCACAACAATTCGTTCCCTCAATTTAACAATTCGTTCCCACGAAATAACAATTCGTTCACACGATATAACAATTATTATTTCGCGGGAACATAATTGTTACATCGTGGGAACGAATTGTCAATTCGAGGGAACGAATTGTTATTTCGTCCTGTTCGTCCGTCGTAACTCTTAAACTTTTAAACCATAATATGTAGACTTGACACTTGGTGTGTACATACATGTAGTATATGTGGTGTGTAGATGTGCAAAGTTATATTCGATTTTCAGTTCAACACCCGGTCGTGGGTTATCTCCCCTTTTGGACTTAATATTTCACAAGTTTGTCTTGTAGCTGGTAAAACTTTTAAACTGTAATAACTCGAGGCTGGATACTGGATTGTACAGTGGGACCTCTCTAAACAGGACACCCTGGGAGGTCCCCAGTCCTGGGAGGTCCCCAGGGTGTCCGGTTACGAGAGGTTCAGCTGTAGTTCAGGCATATGACCACCCCAATACATGTTCGTGTACTTTCCAACCCTGAACATATAGTATCAATGTAAACAGATGACAGTGAAACCAATGTAATAAATGACACTGGGATTTCCTGGTGTCCGGTTTAGAGAGGTTCCACTACATGTATGTTCATTTTGATGTATTGTCTCACCCGCCTTCGTGGAAAGTAGGACATACCGTCAGCGCTCCAGATAAGCTGCGTATTTGCGTAAATACCCAATTAAAATTGCCAAAAACCCAATTGAAATCAGAAGTAGCGAGTATCAAAAAGCAATACCAATTTTATGGTAACTTTATCATGCTGCAGAAAACAATAAACAGAATAGAAATATAGCATATTTTTCTTATTTTCTAAGAAAATACATCTTGGTATTTCATTAGAATTGTCTCCAAGACTTGTTTTCAGTTGGAAGCAAACTATTCAATAATTGCTGTTTGTTGATGTGCAAACAGTAGTGTGATTTTAATTTACCAAATTTGAAATACACAATTGCTTAAGAAATGATGGCGTGACAATACTCAATTACTAATTCCTTATCTGGAGCCTGCATACCGTCACAATTTCGGCGTAGGTGTCGACGTCAACATGCGTTTATATGTACAGTGCAACCTCTCTACATCAGCCATTCACGGGAAGACGCAAAACTAGCTGTTGTAGAGAGGTGGCTGTTGTAAGGAGGTTAATGCTGAATTAAATTTTATCGTCCGATGTTCATTTATTTTCTTCGATAATTCTCATCAAATACATGCTTTGACAGCATGTTAGAAACATTTTACTATTCTCTATATCTCCTGATCGTTACTTGGATCATTACCAAACTTCGTCAACATGTTCCTCACATTGATGGCTATACAGCCAGTGTCATTCGGATGACCATGTCCTTCGTGGGAGCGACACTCACCGTCGATCGCCTTGTTTACGTTGACGGTATTGACTCGTCGCCAAGGCTCAGGAAACGGGATGGGCGCGGCTGAGCCTCGCCTATCCCGTTTCCGTGCCGGGCCAGATATTTTTTCCCATTCACGGCACTAACTATTCTATTTATCCCGTCAACACCTACAAATAGCTTTAAAATGCAATAAAAATAACCACAGCCACCGCACATATTCATACGCAGTGATTAGGTCGTATTGACGGGATATCAAAAATGTTTCACGGCACCGTGTTTCACGGCACATACGCACTGTGTTGACGGGATAAATGATATTAAATGAAACTACACATTCAATGGCAAACACCTTCGCATTTGCTGCGCTGTGTTTTATAAAAATCCGACATTTAGTTAGAACATGACGTCACACCATTCGCAAACCACGTGATCCCACATTTCGAACTACTGTCTGTTCCACGTGTTGCTGCCGACGTACTTTTGGCGATTAAACACATTAAATCTAAATATTTTCCAACTTTAGCTACTTTTTAATAAATACTAAAAATGTCACCGTCCGTCTTTTTTTTTATTTCTCGAAAATCCGTCTGGTATTGATTTTATTACGATTTTTCGATTTTTCGATTTTTTTAACCTGATGTCAACACAGAAAGTGAAAACAACATGGACATTTCAGAGCGATGCATAACTTTCATATTTACACTCTAAATGATATATTATTGCTTTTTTTATCTAGATAACATGTACCTTACACGGCTTCCATGACGTCTTCCAGAAAGAATCGCCACCACGCTTGGCCTGTACATGTATATACGGAAGCCCATTAGGGCCACTTCATATTTTTTTAATTTCCATTTATTCAAGATGTTTTCTTGAATTTTCAAGTTCTTTTCTTGAATTTTCAAGATCTTTTCTTGAAAATTGAAAAATCTTTTTTTCAAGATGTTTTCTTGAATTTTCAAGTTCTTTTCTTGAATTTTCAAGATCTAATTTTCAAGATCTTTTCTTGAATTTTCAAGAAAAGATCTTGAAAATTGAAGAAAAGAACTTGAAAATTCAGTCAAGAAAACATCTTCTTTTCAAGATGTTTTCTTGAATTTTGAAGTTCTTTTCTTGAATTTTCAAGACCTTTTCTTGAATTTTCAAGAAACGATCTTGAAAATTCAAGAAAAGAACTTCAAAATTCAAGAAAACATCTTGAAAATTCAAGAAAAGAACTTGAAAATTCAGTCAAGAAAACATCTTCTTTTCAAGATGTTTTCTTGAATTTTCAAGTTCTTTTCTTGAATTTTCAAGATCTTTTCTTGAATTTTCAATATCTAATTTTCAAGATCTTTTCTTGAATTTTCAAGAAAAGATCTTGAAAATTGAAGAAAATAACTTGAAAATTCAAGAAAACATCTTCTTTTCAAGATGTTTTCTTGAATTTTGAAGTTCTTTTCTTGAATTTTCAAGACCTTTTCTTGAATTTTCAAGACCTTTTCTTGAATTTTCAAGAAAACGATCTTGAAAATTCAAGAAAAGAACTTCAAAATTCAAGAAAACATCTTGAAAATTCAAGAAAACATCTTGAAAATTCAAGAAAAGATCTCGAAAATTCAAGAAAAGATAAAAAAAAAGTGAAGTGGCCCTAATGGGCTTCCGTAGGTATACATGTCGAATAAGCTCGTTCTGTGCCATTGTATGCTATATGCACTGCATTAAGTATGTGTAATTATCTGGCAAGGATGGGCGAGGCTCTGCCGAGCACATCCCGTTTCCGTGCCGCGCCAGATAGCGTTCATAATCATATTAGTTCAAATTATTATATAGTGTACGCGCTAGCACATACAATCATGCAACAACATAACATGCTGATACATATTTATTTAATTTAATATATTATTGAGAATCTCATTATATTGTTCTATCATGTGCTACATGTAATAGTGTAATTTGTACATTCATAAATCTTGCCTTGACAACAGCTGAAAGTGTATAATATTGTATTTAACGTATGACGTTAGAGATCGAACATAAGTAAATCCAAATCACTCAATCAATCAATGAACACTGATCAGATATTTATCAGGTAACCTGCCCTGTATTGGCCGAATACGTACTGACTGATAACTAACAAATTGTTGTATCAGGCATTGACCTGATACAAACATCCGAGTTATATTGACGTTCCATTGGTCGGATGACGTCACGTGACGTTACCGAATGACGTCAGTGTAATGACGCAATGCAATCAAGTCCGCGTTCTGTCCACAGATAACGACGTTATATGTGGTCATTTTCGAGCATAAAAAGTTACCTGATCAACAGAATACCAGGCTAGTGTCTTTTGATATCAAGTTTATCAGGCTCGGCTCGGAAACGGTAGGAATTCCGAGGCTTGCCAAGCGTTTCCAAGCCTTGCCTGATAAACTTGATATCAAAAGACAGTAGCCTGGTATTCTCTATATGTGACTGTGACTGAAGAACTGGGGATTATGGGACTTGTTATCAGTGATGAAGCTCCTGCTGAAAAATCACACTCATTCATTTTGACAACAATCTACAATGTATATTGCTTGTTAGAAGCATGGCGGGTGTTTCATTGATGGAATGACGAACAGTGCAGAGCCGGATTATACTGTGCGGATGCACAGTCTGATCTGGAACTACACTGGTCGCAAAAAAAACAAAAGACCCATTTCTCCAGTACACTCCCGCCTGCGATTCGCTTACCAAGAATTGCAATCCAGCGGTCCTTGAATTGCAATTCTTCCCCTCTGGAATTGCAGTCTAATTGCGGTCCAAACGCGGTCACGTTTTTACGGTCATTCTTTCGCGATACCGTTTGTGCGGTCATTCTTTCGCGGTCCAGTTTGTGCGGTCATTCTTTCGCGTTACCGTTTGTGCGGTCATTCTCTCGCTATTTGCGGTAACAACTTACCGTATCATCGTATAGTACAGTTTGTTTACATTATCAGTGATTATACAAACGTACTATACGAATATTATACAAACATACCGATATCCGTTCGTATATACGATATATCCGTACGGATATGGTATGAATATAAAGTGGGTCATCGTGTGGTTAAAATATACCGATGCACCGGTTCATTTCGAATGTAAACATCCGGTTTTCATTTCGATCATCTGCCACAATTTTAAGTTTTTCAAAATGAATACATTTTCAGTTTTACGATACAGAAACAATATTTCAAACTGAGAGAATTGTGAAGTACTGTATCACAGTGCATATACATGTGTGTTCAATATACAGTAATTCATCAGTAATTCATCACTGTACTCCGCACCACCGCCGGGGACACAAAACAATGATCCCCCACGCACACCAGCCATGTACATTTGGCGTCCTAAAAGTTCCGGTCTATATCCCACAGTGGGAACAATGTGTATCACCACCACCACCAGTTTTTGTCTATGACTACACTACACCGCCCCTCCCCCCCCCCCCACGAACACCACTTCTGTCTGTAACGCAGGATGACGTGGCCGACTGATCAAGTGCTAAACTAGTCCTGGTGCGATGACCGACTGATCAATTGCTATACTAGTCTTGGTGCGATGGCCGACTGATCAAGTTCTCTCAGTCGTGTGCGATGCCGACTGATCGAGTGCTATACTAGTCCAGGTGCGATGGCCGACTGAGCAAGGGCTAAACTAGTCTTGGTGCGATGGCCGACTGATCAAGTTCTCTAAACTAGTCGTGGTGCGATGGCCGACTGATCAAGGGCTAAAGTAGTCTTGGTGCGATGGCCGACTGATCAAGTTCTAAACTAGTCGTGGTGCGATGGCCGACTGATCAAGTTCTAAACTAGTCCTGGTGCGATGGCCGACTGAGCAAGGGCAAAACTAGTCCTGGTGCGATGGCCGACTGATCAAGGGCTAAACTAGTCTTGGTGCGATGGTCGACTGATCAAGTTTTAAACTAGTCCTGGTGCGATGGCCGACTGATCAAGGGCTAAACTAGTCTTGGTGCAATGGCTGACTGATCAAGTTCTGAACTAGTCGTGGTGCGATGGCCGACTGATGAAGTTCTAAACTAGTCCTGGTGCGATGGCCGACTGATCGAGTGCTATACTAGTCCTGGTACGATGGCCGATTAATCAAGGGCTAAACTAGTCTCAGTGCGATGGCCGACTGATCAAGGGCTAAACTATTCCTGGTGCGATGGTCTGGTGCGATGGCCGACTGATCAAGGGCTAAAGTAGTCTTGGTGCGATGGCCTAACTGATCAAGTTCTAAACTAGTCCTGGTGCAATGGCCGACTGATCAAGTTCTAAACTAGTCGTGGTGCGATGGCCGACTGATGAAGTTCTAAACTAGTCCTGGTGCGATTGCCGACTGATCGAGTGCTATACTAGTCCTGGTGCGATGGCCGATTAATCAAGGGCTAAACTAGTCTCAGTGCGATGGCCGACTGATCAAGGGCTAAACTATTCCTGGTGCGATGGTCGACTGATCAAGTTCTAAACTAGTCCTGGTGCGATGACCGACTGATCAATTGCTATACAAGTCTTGGTGCGATGGCCGACTGATCAAGTTCTAAACTAGTCCTGGTGCGATGGTCGACTGATCAAGTTCTAAACTAGTCCTGGTGCGATGACCGACTGATCAATTGCTATACTAGTCTTGGTGCGATGGCCGACTGATCGAGTGCTATATTAGTCCAGGTGCGATGGCCGACTGAGCAAGGGATAAACTAGTCTTGGTGCGATGGCCCACTGATCAAGTTCTAAACTAGTCGTGGTGCGATGGCCGACTGATCGAGTGCTATATTAGTCCAGGTGCGATGGCCGACTGAGCAAGGGCTAAACTAGTCGTGGTGCGATGGCCGACTGATCAAGGGCTAAAGTAGTCCTGGTGCGATGGCCGACTGATCAAGTTCTAAACTAGTCGTGGTGCGATGGCCGACTGATCAAGTTCTAAACTAGTCCTGGTGCGATGGCCGACTGAGCAAGGGCATAACTAGTCTTGGGGCGATGGCCGACTGATCAAGTTCTAAACTAGTCATGGTGCGATGGCCGACTGATCAAGGGCTAAACTAGTCTTGGTGCGATGGCCGACTGATCAAGTTCTAAACTAGTCCTGGTGCGATGGCCGACTGATCAAGGGCTAAACTAGTCTGGGTGCAATGGCCGACTGATCAAGTTCTGAACTAGTCGTGGTGCGATGGCCGACTGATGAAGTTCTAAACTAGTCCTGGTGCGATGGCCGACTGATCGAGTGCTATACTAGTCCTGGTACGATGGCCGATTAATCAAGGGCTAAACTAGTCTCAGTGCGATGGCCGACTGATCAAGGGCTAAACTATTCCTGGTGCGATGGTCGACTGATCAAGTTCTAAACTAGTCCTGGTGCGATGACCGACTGATCAATTGCTATACTAGTCTTGGTGCGATGGCCGACTGATCAAGTTCTAAACTAGTCGTGGTGCGATGGCCGACTGATCGAGTGCTATAATAGTCCAGGTGCGATGGCCGACTGATCAAGTTATAAACTAGTCGTGGTGCGATGGCCGACTGATCAAGTGCCATACTGGGCATGGTGCAATGGGCGACTAATCAAGCGCTATACTACATATGATGCGATGTTAGACTGATCAAGTGCTCTACTAGTCCGGGTGCGATGACCGACTGATCAAGGGCTAAACTAGTCTTGGTGCGATGGCCGACTGATCAAGTTCTATATTAGTCCTGGTGCGATGGCCGACTGATCAAGTGCTAAAGCAGTCCTGGTGTGATGGCCGACTGATCAAGGGCTAAACTAGTCCTGGTGTGATGGCCGACTGATTGAGAGCTATACTAGTCCTGGTGGGATGGCCGACTGATAAAATGCTAATGTAGTCCTGGTGTGATGGCCGAATGATCAAGTGCTATACTCGGCATGGCCGACTGATCACGTGCTATACTGGGCATGGTGAGATGGCCAACTGATCAAGTGCTATACTGGGCATGGTGCAATGGGCGACTGATCAAGCGCTATACTAGTTATGGTGCGATGGCAGACAGATCAAGTGCTCTACTAGTCCTGGTGCGATGGCCGACTGATCAAGTGCTATACTCGGCATGGCCGACTGATCACGTGCTATACTGGGCATGGTGAGATGGCCAACTAATCAAGTGCTATACGTACTGGGCATGGTGCAATGGGCGACTAATTAAGCGCTATACTACACTCCCGCCTGCGATTCACTTACCAAGAATTGCAATCCAGCGGTCATTCAATTGCAATTCGTCCGCTCTGAAATTGCAGTCTAATTGCGGTCCCGTTGTTGCGGTCATTCTTTCGCGATACCGTTTGTGCGGTAATTCTTTCGCGGTCCAGTTTGTGCGGTCATTCTTTCGCGATACCGTTTGTGCGGTCATTCTTTCGCTATTTCCGTTAAAAACTTACCGTATCATCGCATAGTACAGTTTGTTTACATTATACAAACGTACTATTATACAAAAACATACGATATCCGTTCGTATATACGATATATCCGTACGGATATGGTAGAATATACAGTGGGTCATCGTGCGGTTAAAATTTTATTTTTCCGATGCACCGGTTCATTTCGCATGTAAACATCCGGTTTTCATTTCGATCATCTGCCACAATTTTAAGTTTTTCAAAATGAATAAATGTTCAGTTTTACGATACAGAAACAATTTAAAACTGAGGATTGTGAAGTACGGTATCACAGTGCATATTCATGTGTGTTCAATACAGTAATTCATCAGTAATTCATCATTGAACTCCGCACCACCGCCGGGGACACAAAACAATGACCCCCCACACACACCAGCCATCTACATTTGGCGTCCTAAAAGTTCCGGTCTATATCCCACAGTGGGAACAATGTGTATCACCACCACCACCAGTTTTTGTCTATGACTCCACTACACCCCCCCCCCCCCCCCCCGACCACCACTTCTGTCTGTAACGCAGGATGACGTGGCCGACTAATCAAGTGCTAAACTAGTCCTGGTGCGATGGCCGACTGATCAAGGGCTAAACTAGTCCCGGTGCGATGGCCGACTGATCAAGTGCTATACTAGTACTGGTGCGATGGCCGACTGAACAAATTCTAAACTAGTCCTGGTGCGATGGCCGACTGATCAAGTGCTATACTAGTCCTGGTGAGATGGTAAACTGATCAAGTTTTAAACTAGTCCTGGTGCGATGGCCGACTGATCAAGTTCTAAACTAGTCCTGGAGCGATGTCCGACTGATCAAGTGCTAAACTAGTCCTGGTGTGATGGCCGACTGATCAAGTTCTAAACTAGTCCTGGTGCGATGGCCTACTGATCAAGTGCTAAACTAGTCCTGGTGCGATGGCCGACTGATCAAGTGCTAAACTAGTCATGGTGCGATGGCCGACTGATCAAATCGCATGCCATAATAACTAGATGGCCATAGCCTGCATGTCGTTCCCGCCGAGGCATTTGATAGTACAAACATTTTTTTTTATTGCAACAAAGCTTTAGCCCGTTGACGCAAAAACGTGCCGCACCCACCGAGGCTTTGATAGTATACCCAAAAACTTTAACTAAAAAACACTTTAACCAAAAACTTTACTCCTGAATGCACACCAATGCGCCAACTATATCGCTCTGTCTGCAAGCGGGCCCAACAAAAACTTTAAGGGAAATTTCAAAGTAATTTGACCGTGACATTGGGCACATATAAATAATAATGATAATGTGGGTGACAAATACACCGTATGTTAAGTTTCGAGTGAATTGGTGAAGCGGTTTCAGAGATATAGTGTTCTTAAAGGTACATGCCCACTCAGTATGCACAAAATGTTCTTTATATCAGAGACATCATCTGAGACATTTTCGGACAAAATAAACATTAATTCACCATTAATACACATATGTATTGGCATTATTATACATTTTATATCGGACGTAAATTTCCACACTGCTATCAGGGGCGATAACCGTGTTTCCTTAAAATGTTACCAAGACATTACTATTTATTTTTTGATGTGGCAATGATCATACTTTATAATCTGTCTCGAAAACATTATTTTTTTCAGGGAAACACATTTAATTAGTATAAGTAATTAAAAAATATCATGCCCCATTTGCTTATGAAAATAGCCTGATATCACCGCGTGTCACTATCAGTGAAATAAACATTACTAAATGATTATATCCATATAACGGGCACTCGTAATGTTTAGAACTGGTGGAATAGTGACAAAATTATACACTTATTTAATTCCTACAAATAACTGAGAATACACATAACTTTAATTGTTGTGCCTACTGAGTGGGTATGTACCTTTAATTAGCATAAATTATTAAAATCTAGAAATGCGTCTGTCGAACGCGGATGCCACCTGCAGCATATTTGAGAAACTGTGACAAAGTGGTTAACCGAAAAGTGTGACGGACGGACAGACGGACGGACGGACGGAAGGACGGTCCAAACACTATATGCCACCCGTTTCTTCGAAACCCGGTGGCATAAAAATATCGTGCCTCATTTGAATATGAAAATAGCTTCATACCACTGCTACATGTAGTCATTATCAGTAAAATAAATATTACTAAATGATTATATATGGATTTATATATGGATAGCGGGCACACATAATTTTTAGGACTGGTGGAATAGTGACACAATTATACACTTATTTAATTGCTATAAAGAACAGTTTTTGCCTACTGAGTGGGTCAATCTAGTAATTGTTTACAAGAAAACATTGTTAATGTGAAATTTACAGACTATCATAATTTTGCACTTTTTATACGTACGAAGTTAAGTGAAATGGCCCCCTGATGTTCATGACAGCACGTTGGGTATGGTAGTTAGTACATCGCGGGCACCTGCTATTTCAATGGGGTGCACTGAATCAGGTAAGAACAATCCTCCACTTGAGAATATACTTTATTTAATATCTTAGCAACTACTGAAGCGATTCTGACGCAGATACCCCAGAAAATTGAATAGCAACACAGATTTAGCGGTTTATGAGTTATTCCGAGAAAACCTACAGTTTGGTGGAAATAAGGAAAGAGGGGGTGGGGTAGGGTTTAAAATTCGGGTTTTACTGACGGATTGGCGAATGTGCATTATTATTGCATGTCAACACTACTCTATCAGGACCTGTAAGGGTTCCTGTGTCTCTTTTGGTGACTATAAACTACAATTTCTACCGATTTATGGGCATATTTTGGATCCGAGTGCTCCCCATCTTTTCTTATTTGCAGCAAAATGTAGGTTTTCTCGAAATAACTCAACGGTTAAATCTACGAGGACGTGGAGTAGTTTCAGTAATTGTTGGGATATTAAATAAAGTATGGTCTAAAGTGAAGGACTTTTCTTACCTGATTCAGTGCACCCCATCCAAATAGCAGGTGCCCTGACGTATTATACCCACCGTGGTGCGCAATTTAATTTGTTTACACAATTTACATATGTATAAATTGTAGTACATGTACATGCAAAAAATAAAATATATAAACAGACCCGACCTTATACGTGCATCCAAGAAAACTAAAAGAGATAATTGCAATAGTATTGGGGGCCTTATCTAGAATACAATCTAGAACTTATTAAGAAAGTCTTAGTTCTTGTTTCTCCAAAATCCCGGCGGTGGATTTTTTGAAAGACAAATGGACATATTTTCCACTCTGTTCAAATAGCGGATTGTTTCCTAGATATTTGTGACTGGAGAAATAGGGCTTATAGATTTTGCGACCAATAAGGATCCAGATCAGCCTGCGCATCCGCACAGTCTGATCAGGATCTGCACTGCTCGCCATTCAATCAATGAACCACCCGTCATGCTTGTAACAAGCGCTATATATCGTTATCAGGCTACAGGAGAGTGTTATTTGATCAGGAACTACACTGGTCACAAATTCCATAAGCCCCATTTCTCCAGTCACAGTCACATATAAGAACTGAGAACCAACTGTGACCATTAAGGCTAGCAACCACCAATTAGTTTTACTATACAACTTAACCAATTCCTCCAAATATGGCCATTCTCTCACACTTTCACTATTCGTATGGATGCTGTGGAACCTACCTGTTCATAACCTGCAACCTGTCTGCACCGGATTTTCACTAATTAAACAATATGTTCACTTACTCCTAAGAAAGAAAATTTCAACATTGTCCTGTCCGCCATATTGTTTATCATCAAAGTGTCATGTGACGTAGTGTTCACATCACGTGACAAGCAGGCTCAGTAATTTCTTTTAAATGCTAGAAATATGCTGGAAACTGGTGTTAAAAACACCCCAACATGTTTCTCAAGTAAAATTGGGCTGGAATGGATCAGGATTTACAAGCAAACTGGGTCTGTGGCCTCAAAACGTCTGCACTATTTTTTTATACCGGACTACTAAAGCATACCCCCTGGCCGATGTGTACTATATTTAGCACAGTGATACCTTAACCCATTGAAATCGAAATACACCTTCATGGGTATGAACTATTAGTACACACACCCTTATCTAGCTATGTACGTGTAGTTATTTACATGTGTCAATATACTTTAACTTCCTGTTGGGACAAATATTCATGTTTTTATCATGTCTATATGGACATACAGGTGCGACGATGGGCTTACATGTGTAGATATACCAGCATTATAAGTCAGCAGTACATTTTTGGGATTTAACAGTGCCATTGTGGACAAACCTGAAATGAAATATTGGAAATTAGTTTGTACATTGTATTGCGTAATACACAATACGCGTGTGTCTGTATAAATGGTGACTAGTAAATGTAAATGAAGATCTTTGTTGTTCGTGAATAATGAATTCATTGAGCAAGGTGCATCTGAGTATAGCTGGGATATGTATTTCGTTACTATCAGTATCACTACAAACGCTAGCTGTGGGGAACAGGTCGAACATTGCCGGGGACGGGTTAACCAACGAGTTCATTATTCACATCAAGGGGGCGAGTATCGGCGTGGACGAATTGACGACAGTGGCAGCCCGGTACCATCTACAGCACGTGGAGCAGGTAGGTACCACGCACATATGAGACACGCAATATGATTTTGTACCTTCGGACAACTGCGTAATTTCATTAAATACGTATACAAAATTTACAATATTTTTCATAAATATAATAAAAGGTTGAAAATATTGTAGTCGAACTCCGGTTCCACTACAAGATTATGTCATCCTGGTCGGACTGAGTGACCCTGATCTGAGTTACAAAGCCCCAGAGTGCCTGTCATGATACACCTGTAATCCTGAAATACATTTAGATGGATTACTGGACATATTATGCCACCCTGGAGACTTTCCATGACATTTAGCCAGTGACTGTGACAGTTGCCGACTCTTGGTCATTGTCGGGTACTGGTATCAATGTCGTGACCCCTCGATTCACACTGTAGGTGACTGCTATTTCCTATCACATTTAAACTTAGCCTACACTCTTGTCTGACCAGGATCGGCATCATCTTATTCACTATTCATTATAGCCCCTAGAAAGTACCCGCACAAGGAATAATGGTATTCATAGCAGTATAACCAAGTTTATCGAGCGCGGTAGTGTAAATTCCCCAACTTCATGTAAACTTGCATACCTTTAGCCGTGCGAGCAGCCTTCAGTAAATATGTTCAACCACCGAATAATATGTCATTGCTAAGATCTGCATTGTCGCTATCTGCTCTTGTAGCGCCCGCACAGACCAAACTTGTCATTATTCTAGACGACACGTTTGTGTGCTGTATTTCTACTTGTTATTTTGCGTATTCAATATGGCCGACATTTTCCCTTGCGTCTCTGATTTGCTGTGCTCTGATTGGTTGGAATTATTTGCAGCGGGAAATTTGATTGGGGCTCGCACGGCTGCTGCTCGCATCTCCTCTATATAATGGAGGCGAGCTGCGCAAATCATTAACTAACTTGTCAGTCGACTGATCCACTCATATTGTCAGTAACCGCTAGTGACATATTGTCAACTCAGATAACCAGTTAGTTCCCGTCACGCTGAATAACTTAGTACTTTGTCACATAGTAGTATTAGTTAAGTTCATTTGAGCCATCCTGACACGAGGCTCTTGCATTAATAAATAAGTATGAGTTCAGACGCTCGTTGTTGTTAACTTGAAATGCAGATAGACAGTAATAACACTACCGTTCTGCCAACAAGGGCCGTGGTGTTGGTTACAATATTTTCAGAGTACATGGGGAAAA